>CM064915.1:62373730-62838730 GCA_032727855.1 Quercus ilex subsp. ballota
CAATTTACAAGCTCCTCGGAATCCCAAGGAGGTTCAGAAACTAACTGGGATGGCCGCTGCCCTGAATCGATTTATCTCTAGATCAGTAGATAGGTGTCGGCCCTTTTGCTCTCTGCTCGGCAAGTGGAAGGGATTCGAATGGACAGAAGAGTGTGCTTTGGCCTTTCAGCAGCTCAAAGATTATTTAGCTCGACCACCAATCATGTCCAGACCTGAGCCAGACGAGGTATTGTTCGCCTACATCGCTGTAGCCACCTGCGCGGTGAGCCTGGTATTGATACGATCAGACTGCGGTGTGCAAAGACCAGTCTATTACGTCAGCAAGTCACTGCATAAGGCCGAGATCTGTTACTTGCCTCTGGAGAAGGCTATCCTAGTAGTGGTACTCGGTACACGGAAGCTACCTCACTACTTCCAGGCCCATACTGTCATTGTCCTCACTCAACTCCCACTCAGGGCCATACTCCGAAGCGCCAATTACACTGGGCGGATTGCCAAATGGGGTACAATTTTAGGGGCTTTCGACATCAAATATATGCCCCGCACATCGGTCAAAGGCCAGGTCCTTGCAGATTTAGTGGCTGAGTTCACGGGGCCTCAATTAGAAGAAGTAATGCCCGTGTCGGACATGGATGAAAAATCAGTTGGCATGATTTCTCAGGAAGACCCCTCCCGTTGGGAAGTGTATGTGGACGGTGCTGCAAATCAAAAAGGTTATGGAGTGGGGCTAGTGTTGATATCCCTTGAAAGAATAATTATCGAAAAGTCGTTAAGGTTGGACTTCCCGGCAACGAACAATGAAGCGGAGTATGAAGCCCTGCTGACGGGAATGGCCATGGTCTGAAAAATGGGAGGAAAGTCTGTGGAATTGTTCTCGAACTCAAGGTTAGTCATGGGTCAAGTAGTAGGGGAGTTCGAGGCGAAAGACGAAAGAATGCATGGGTACCTGAGTCGAGTTAAATGTCTGCAATTGGAGTTCGACTCTTTTAGTTTGCTGCACATCCCAGAAGTGGTAACGCACGTGCCGACTCTTTGGCCACGCTTGCTACCTCCTTGGCGCAAAACTTGCCTAGAGTTATTCTCGTTGAGGATTTGCATGGACCTGCAGAGACAAAAAAGGATGTAATCCAGGTCATCAGGTTAGGACTGGGCCCTGCTGGATAGACCCCATAGTTAAATTCTTGAAAGAAGACATCTTGCCTGAAGAAAGAGGGGAAGCTGATAAAATTCGAAGGAAGGCGACCGGGTTCTGGCTATCCGAAGACTAGAGATTGTATAAACGCTCCTATTCAGGACCATATTTACTATGCATACATCCTGAATCGGCCGAGCTATTGCTAGAAGAATTACATGAAGGAATATGTGGAAGCCATACGGGAGGAAGGTCTTTGGCTCATCGGGCTACCACTCAAGGTTATTGGTGGCTGAACATGCAGAAAGAAGCCCACGAATATGTTAAAAAGTGTGATCAATGTCAACGCTTCTCCAAACATTCACCAGCCTGGGGGAACTCTCAATCCGTTATCTAGCTCATGGCCTTTCGCCCAATGGGGCTTGGATATCGTGGGACCATTCCTTAAAGCTGCGGGAAACAAGAAGTACCTTCTGGTTGGTACAGACTATTTCACCAAGTGGGTCGAAGCAGAGCTGCTAGCCAACATCAGAGACGTTGACGTTCAAAAGTTTGTGTGGAAGAACATTGTCACTCGGTTTGGAATTCCTCACACTCTCATCTCGGACAATGGCTTGCAGTTCGATAGCAAAGCATTTAGGAATTATTGTAGTGAGCTGGGGATCATAAATAGATACTCCACGCCTGCCTACCCCCAGGGTAATGGGCAAGCAGAAGTAGTCAACAAGGTCATAGTGAATGACTTGAAGAAGAGACTAGATGAAGCAAAGGGCAAATGGACAGAAGAACTACCACATGTGCTTTGGGCTTACAGAACTACGCCTCGCAGGTCTACTGGAGAGACCCCCTTCTCAATGACCTATGGAGCTGAAGCTGTCATACCTTTGGAAACTGGATTCCCAACCTTGAGAACCAGTTCCTTCAGTCCGACTAGCAACGATGAACAGCTAGAAAGGAGTTTAGACCTGATTGATGAAAGGAGGGAGAGTGTCATGGTTCGGTTGGCATATTACCAACAAAAACTCAGGCAGGGCTACGACGCTAATGTAAGGCTACAGCCTCTAGAACCTGGTGACCTGGTGTTGAGGAAAGTTGTGGGTACTGCAAAGAACCCAACTTGGGAAAAGTTAGGACCCAATTGGGAAGGGCCATATCGTATCACTTTAGGAGCTGGCATTGGGGCGTACTTCCTGGAAGACCTGGATGGTCATGTAATACCACGTCCTTGGAATGTAAATAACCTCAAAAGGTACTATTATTAGTCGATCGTTTTCTTCAATTAATGTGCTGGTTCTATATATCCTACCATTCCTATTTCTTAAGTGTTTAAACTTAAATTCAATCATGCCTGTAGTCCTCAGACCAGATGATTTGGGTTAGTTAACACTGTTACTGTTCCTTAAGTGTTTAAACTTAAATCCAATCATGCCTGTAGTCTTCGGACCAGATGATTTGGGTTAGTTAACACTGTTACTGTTCCTTAAGTATTTAAACTTAAATCCAATCATGCCTGTAGTTCTCGGACCAGATGATTTGGGTTAGTTAACACTGTTACTGTTTCTTAAGTGTTTAAACTTAAATCCAATCATGCCTGTAGTTCTCGGACCAGATGATTTGGGTTAGTTAACACTGTTACTATTCCTTAAGTGTTTAAACTTAAATCCAATCATGCTTATAGTCCTCGGACTAGATGATTTGGGTTAGTTAACACTGTTACTGTTCCTTAAGTGTTTAAACTTAAATCCAGTCATGCTTGTAATCCTCGGACCAGATGGTTTGGGTTAGTTAACATTGTTAATTGTAACACTGATACAATTAACACCATCACTGTTCCTTAAGCTACAATTAAACCCCCCAGCTAAAACCCTGCTCTGCACGCTCACACGAAAGCTTGTGAAATGTTCGTCACTCAGCTCCCTTCCTTTTCAACTGTTAAGTAACCTACTCTCTTCGGCATTGATCTAAATTATTGGCCTTATTGTCATGACAGCATGTTTGAGTTTGCGTTTACTGCTGTTAACATATGGTTCAAGTTGTTTGTTGTAATAAAGAGATTTACAATTTAAACAACAAGCGTATTGAAAGCAAAAGATTGAGTTTCATTAATTTGAATAAAAAGGTTTACAAGTTCCTTCAAAAAAAAAAAAAAAAAAAAAAAAAGACAAACAAACAGATAAGAAAACATACTACTAAACTAAAGTTGTTTACAACTATTAAGTAAAAACTGGCAGCCACGTCAAATCTACGTCCGAGCAGCTGAGGGATCAGTGACTTGGCTGGATTAGGCAGCAGCAAGGTCTGGGACTTGTTCTTCGTCTTTTTCCTCTACACTCGCAGACTCTTTGCTTGCTTCCACAGGGGCAGGAGGGACCTGGTTGGCTGGAGGATGCTCCTCAGCTTCTGAGAGTACACGGATCTCTGGATCATAGTATGTACTCCCAGGCAGCCTTAATGGAGAGTCTGCAGGAACTCCAGCAGCATCTAAAGCCTTGACCCACGTGATGTCGCAGTAGTCTCGGCCAACTGCAGCGAACTGCTCGGTGAGGCTGAGTTGGGTCTCCTCTACCCCCAGCGTATAAGCTGCCTTCCTCTTGGCCTCTACTGCTTCCTTGGCTAATTGAGCATTCTTTTCAGCCAGTAGGGCAGCTTCCCTGGCCTTTTTAAGCTCATCTCTGAGCCCTTTCACCAGCTCTCTCTCAGTGGCCAGGTTGATCTCGGTCATATGTAGCAGTTTGCGTTGATCCTCGGCCTGCTTTTCAGCATTTTTGAGGCCAGTGTCGAGGCTGTTCCGCTGGTTGGTCATATCTTTGAATTGCTCAGATAAATAATCATATTCTTCCTTCAGACTGCCCAGGGATTTTTCAGCCTCGAACCGAGAGTGGGCCTCCGCTTGGACTTCGGTGTAGGCCTTTTTGTTCCATTCCTCGGCCACGTAGATTTGCTGTGTAACCTACATAATGGAAACTCCGAGTATAAGGCATAAAAAATATATATTAAAAAGGCTCAGCGATTTAACCTAGCAGACTAAGCCCACTTACCATGGCTATATCCCTCTTAAGGGATAGGAAGAGTTCCTGTTGGTTGAAACGCCTGTAGGACTCCATATCGTGGGGTAGGAGGAGTGGCTGCTCCAAGGCCTCAGCAACGAAGCCTGCCCTTCCCCCATCATAGTTCCTGAGGGAGGTGTCCTAAGGGATCGGAGCGCCATCCAGCTCAAACCTCGGACACCATGTGCGAGGTCCTCCTCGGCGGACGTGACACCCTCATCCCGGCTCTCAACAGACGAGCTCCTTCTGCTCCGGTGGTCTCTTGCCACCTTCTGTTGCTTGTTTGTTTTAGGTGGCACCACCACCACCTTCCTCTCCTCGGTTTCGAGGGGCCTCTTCTTTCTCAGGTCCGGTATGGGCTTTAGGCCGGGGTCAGGAACCTGAGGTGGTGGCGGAGGCAGATTCGCCACTGGTTGAGAAGTCCCAGTGCCTTTTGGCTTGGGCTTCTTTCCTCTGTTCTTCATCAGCGCCCTTAAGTCTGCCATGTCTTCCTCCTGCGAAGAGACTTCAGGAATGGCAGTCACTAGAAGGGGTGGATGGGCGCTGGAATGCCTATCAAACTCCTCTTCGGAGTCCGAGGACGGAATTACTTGTACCCCGCCCGAAGCTTCTCCTCTAAACTGAAATTTGTCTATTTACTCTTCTAGTGAGGAGGTCGAAGAGCCAACTCTCTCACCTGCAACCGCCGGTTCGAGGGGGACTTGGGCAATTGGTTGGGCGAGCAGTGGTATACCCCGTGGGTTAGGGTGTGGCACTGGCGGAAGGTCGTGTGGTGCTAAGAAACCTTTCCGAGCAACGTCTATTCGGTTGAGGCAGTGATCCCCTTATGTTATAGCGTTGCCGATCGGTTGACAGTCTTTCTTCTTCGTCTCGTACCCGAGAATAAGTGGAGCCGACCGCAGTTGCCCGTCCTCGCTCACAAAAATCTCTGATCTTAACAAATAGTTGAGAGCGGCAATATTGGTAAGGCTGAGCCGAGAAGAAACACGGTTCCTATCTGTTAAAAATCACAGCAAAACTTTATTAGAAACTCATAAACAATAACACAGAATTAAAAATTGTTAAAAGGGTAGGAATCCTAAGCCTACTGTTAGTGAACCTAAATCTAGCATGTCCCACCTGGCTCTCCTGGCTTGGTTGGACAGTGGGGACCGTCATGCCATGCACCTGAGACGATCACGTAATCGTCTTTCATCCCTTTGTTGGACTTAGGGAGGCAGGAGATCAGTTTAACCTCATCGGACCGGGATTTGAGATAGTATCCTGCCCCTTGTTGGCTATGGCACTCATAAATGTGCACCACATCAAGCCAGGTGAGGCCCAAGTCTAAATGGCGGTTCAGATTCTCAACTGCTCCTAGGATCCTAAACATATTAGGCGCGCACTGATCCGGACTAATCCTATGGTTCCTAAGATAATTAGTGGTGATGGGACCCATAGGGATGGTCATCCCTCCTTCTAGGAAGGCGATGAGGGGGATAACCACTTCTCCCGTCTTCTGATCCGTTAGTATTCTCTCTGGAGAGCAATACCTCACACCCACATTTGGGGGTATGCGATACGCGGCCCTCTAAACGCCTCCATTTGCTCAGGACTATCTATCAAATACTGGAGTTTACCCATGGCACTTAAAAATGAAAAGATGGCTGGCCGAAGAGAGGACTAAAGGATCTAATGGAGAACAACTTACGAGAACTAGGTCGGAGAAGGATTCTCAGGCTCGTAGAGGGATTCGTGAAGACTCTGAGGAAACCGGAATCGATGACTGAGAGATTTGGGCGGAGTCGCGTGCTCGTTCTCGCTGGAGTGTCTGAAAATTTGCAAGGTGAGGAAGAAACGACTTCTTCTGTGGATTTATACCGGGTCACGTGAAGGGGTGGAAGTTATTTCGCTCCAAACCCCGGGGAAGAATCACGTCCGTCAGATCAATCGTTCACCGTTGGATACAAAGGACAAGGCGCCACCTGGTGCAATTAATGCAGCGCCTTGGGAATATGGAAACTGCAGCGGCAATGATGAAGCGCTTATATCTATGCCTACACACGTGCTAGTCAGACACGTGGCTGTTCCCAAACTTTTTACTTCGTGGCAGGTCAAAATCACACTTTTTCTCTTCGGATGTGAGGGAAAAATTGAAATTTTGAGGGGCTATTGTGGGGGGTAAAAGCCCAGATCTACCAATTGGGCTTGGGGCCCTGTTCTTTGGATTACTTTATGTCCGAAGAGTAGTAATGGGCTGGGATAGTGTTCACCTGAGGGCAACGGACCCAAAGATGGCTGAGAAGCATAATCCGAAAAAGTCACCCTTTGTCCGAAGAGGTTTTACTCCTCGGATACGAATAGTTCTGATCAGATAAACTTATAAAAGGCCTGAATCCCCTTCCTGGTAATGTTGGTGGTAAAGATAAGCTCTGGGCAGTCCTGGGGATGATAAGGATGAAGAAATATCTCAAGGAAAAGCTGCCACCACTGCATTTAATGCCCTGCAGCAACTTCTCTGGCCACATTTATGTGGAGAAGACCCCTGAACAGTGCAACTTCATCTACCGCCACTCCCAAGAAGCTAAAGAAGATGCTTGATGTGACCTACACTCAAGTATGTTAGCAGATGGAGGACAAGTGGAGGGTTATGATGATTAGGAAAGAGGCTATATAAAAAAGGAGAGCCCCTGATAGATGGGGGGATCGAAGAAAGGGAGAAGGAAGAACAAAAAATTACTTTACTGTAGCTCTGGAATCTGTAACCTAAGTACATTCAATAAAATTCCTCTTCGGACCTCAAATCCTTCATGGTTTTTACGTGATTGCATGTTAGATTATTTTCCTATACTACAGCCAACTTTTGTTTAATCCATATCCGGCCCAGTTCTTTCACCCACGCTCTACAAATTCATTGTTTTGGGTTTGTTGGGCTCATATTCCACACTTTGTGGGCTTAGGCTACAAAAACGGACCTTAAAAATATAATTCTGTATCTACCATTGTCAATTTATCACATCAACTAAGTATGGATTCTTTTGTCAAACTTTTTGTGTCTAGAAACTTCCTCAGGAGAAGAAATGATGGATACTTGAGTGTCAATTGTGTCCGCTTATGATCAATCATTTTAACAATTATAATATTTAATGTGAAAAAGTTATATGTACAACATTACTTTTTTTTAAAGCCTAAAAAGCAAAACACACTCTTTAAGTTTTATAAGAATTCAATTAAGGTCTTTAAGTTTCGAGTTCATTCAATTAAGGTTTTTCTCTCAACTTCCCTTAAAATTTAAAAAATAAAATTTGGAAATTATTTTTCAATTGTTAATTGGATTTTTTAAATTTAAAAAATTTGAGGAAAAGATTAAAAATTTGGAAAATTAACCTCAACATTTAATAGAAATTGACGGAGATGTATTATTTAGTGAAACTTAGAGAACTTAATTGAATTCTTATAAAAAATTCAATTAATTGAATTCTTATCAAAATTCCTTTAGTCATTGATAGTATATGAAAAAAATTAACCTCAACATTTTTTTTTGGGTGCAAACCTGCTTACTTTTTCAAAAATATTTTCTAATAGACAAGCTCTATCCTATTTCAATATTACTTTTTCATTATTTCATAAATTTGTTTTTCTCATTCTTTCAAACACTGTTTTTTTTTTTTTTTTATTCTTTCTTAATTTCTTTTAGCTGATATACATATGTAAGGGCGGATTTTGGTTCTTAAGCCCAAAAAATGAATGGATTAAGGCCCAAAGAGCCCAATACAATGAATTTGTAGATAGTGAGCTTAAAAACTAGGCTTTAATGGATCCAAGAATGCGTACAGTGGATCAAAGATGGCAAGAAAGTAAAGAAGAACAAGCTTCATACAAGAAAACCTTCCTCGAAAAAGTCCGAGGAGAACGATCCTGCGATATCTATTTCCTTTAGATTTGGATATTATTACAGTTCTTGTTACTACTGTGTTTTTTCCACAAATTTCTCGATCCCTTGCCTCTGGAGGGTCTCTTACATTATATAGCCCCCTTTAGATGATCTTGACCTTCCATTTTTTGATCATCTAGGCCATTACTAGAGTGCTTGTTCCATTAGACACATTCTCAAATCTCTTGTGAGTTGTGACAACCAAGGTAGCACTGTTCAGGAGTTTTCTCCACATAAATGCAGTCAGGAGGTTTGGTGGGATGCATTAAATGTGGTGGCAGCCACCATCCCTTCAGTCATGTTTGTGCTAATCCCTTCCCCGAAATTCTTTCTTTACAGTATGACCTACTCTGGTGACGTGCTACTGATGTGGCTTTACTGTCCGAGGGTGTGGCCTCCTCAGCATGATAATGGCCCTTCTCGGCTATGGGTATGACACGTAGTGCAATTATCTTATTTTAATTCTTGTACCCCACAATATATATATATATATATATATATATATAGATTAAATTCTATAAGGACGTGGTGTAAAACCCATGTTTTACCCCTCCAATCCCAATATGCCACATCATCTTATCACATATTTAAGAATAAACACAATCACATACAATCAATTCTAATACCCATATATAAATCCAACCAAATTGGGAATTTATTGAGATGTTATTAGGTGGGATAGGATGTATTGAATTTTAAATAAAATGCTGACGTGGCAATCACTTATTGGATAGTGTAAAACATAGGTTTTACACCCCATCCTTATAGAATTTAATCTCATATATATATATATATATATATATATATATATTGCTAATGAATAGAGATTCTCCCAACAAAGAGTCACTTCATGAAAAAAAAAAAATTTCTCTATTTAAAGAAACTATTGGACATACATTTTAAGGGTTTACTTTCTAAAATAGAGAAGATTTTAGTTTTATGATTTATATAAGTTGTTGCTTGTTGGACTTGGAGATGCTTAGTTAGAGAAAACATTCTACCCAAATCTCAATAAGGTTGGTGGGCAAGGAGAGGTCGAACTGGTGGACTTTGGCTAAATATCTGAAAATTTGGTAGGGGATATATATGGATTAAAATGAGTAAAGGAGTTGTTACTTTTTGAATCATCAATTTTTTTTTTTTTTTTTTGAGAAGGATCAAGCTATGTTTAATTTGTTAGTTTAGAAACTATAAAATTTTTATTTTGTTACTTTTTAAAATTTAAGGATTTAATTTATTAATTTCAAAACTATGGAATTTAATTTGTTATACCCTTCAGTTAACGGCTACGTCCTACGTGCTGATTCTTTACAAAGCAGAAAACAGCAACGAGATTTCAGAATTTGCAAGCTTCCTCTGTTAATTGGCTAATTAAAAAGTATATATAAAGCTACAAAAGGTTTTAAAGGGGAGAGCATTCACAGCCGGGTTCTAAATCCTATCTTATTTTACCACATCAAAAAATCACTTTTTCAATTATACAATACAATTTTACAATTCTCTAACATCCCAATTTTTATATCCCAATCTTACTCATTAAAATAATATTTTTACACAATAAAATAATATTTCTCACAATTACCATTATACATTACAACACATTATTTATACATTATTTATTCTTTCTCTCTCTTTCCTTTTGGTCAGAACCACAATCACGACCACCGCTGCACACCACCACCGCTGCCACCACCACCACCGGCAACCCAGAAACTACCATCAACACCAAAAAAAAAAAAAAAAAAAAAACCAGAGAAAATCACAACAACAAATCACCATGATCGGAACCCAGAGAACAAATCAACAATGCCTAGAGAACAACAACAAATCAACAAATCACAATGCATCAACAAACCCAGCCTCGCCATCGTCATCGTCGGAACAACAAATCAACAAATCACAACAACCCAGAGAACAAACCCAGCCTCGCCATCGTCATCGTTGGAACAACAAATCAACAAATCACAACAACCTAGAGAACAAACCCAGCCTCGCCATCGTCGGAACCCATCAACAATGCATCGGAACCCACCTCGCCATCGTCGGAACCCATCAACAATGCATCGGAACCCACCTCGCCATCGTCGGAACCCATCAACAATGCATCGAACCCACCTCGCCATCGGAACCCATCAACAATCCATGCCGATCTCCTTGGAACGGATCTCCATCAGAACGGAACCCACCTCGCCAAACCGATCTCCATCGGAATGGAATGGAACCCATCGGAACGGATCCGGCTGGTGATTCGGCGAGAGAGAGAGGGGATGAGAAAGAAAGAAGGAAGAGAGAGAAAAGAAAGGGATAAAATGAGGGAGAGAGAAATTTGCAGGTAAAGTTATTAAAAAATATTTTTTTTTTATACCATCTTGCTACAGTACCATCTTACATTTGAGATGGTACTGTAGCAAAATCTCAAAATTTTTTTAGCATTTGGGATAAAGCCTTCCCATTGCTGATGGATTTTGGGGTTTAAATGCCAAATGCTCTTAACATTTGGCATTTAGAAACCCAAATGCGGATGCTCTTATGTACGGATTATATTCTTTTGTTAAAAGAAGGAAAAAAGCAAACCCAAGTGATTATTTACTATCAGGGTAATAGCTAGTGCAGTCTACACACTTACCTCTTTGCACTGAACTTACCACTTGAGTTACAGATTTTACTAGTATTTTATATTTTTTGTTACAATTATTTTATGTAGCAGATTATAATTGATTATTTGTTATTATGATGTAAATACATTTTTTTTTTATTACCTGTCATGTTAGACTATTGTGACAAAGTATTCGTTTGGTATGATTAAATTTGTCAACTTATTTTATTATTTAATTTATTTTTTCTACTATTTATAGATTTTACTATACTATTTGGCATTATTTATGAGTCTCATTATACTATTTCGGCTTATTTTTACCTTTATCAACGGTACTTTTAACAAAAAATTTTCAAATTCAACAAAATAAATGAATCCTAATCGGCCATAAATTCCGAGTAAAAATGTGTGTTACTTAAATTATTGTGTTTACAATAAAACTTTCTGAGTCCTCAATGGCGGACAATGAACTATGGTTGCATAGGAAAGCCAAATAGGGAGTAAGGGATTTCTTAAGTTCTAAGTATGGTCAGCAAAGCAACGAGAGTACATAAACTGTCCAGAGGTTCACATTGATCCATGGTATATCGCCTGTCTTGCAAAAAACTGAATTCTTGAAAAAAGAAAAAGAAAAGAGCTAGACAGAATCCATGGCTGCTGCGAACAAAGTGAGTTTGAAACTTATGATAGACACAGAAAGCTGCAGGGTGCTTTATGCTGAAGCGGGCAAAGATTTCGTGGACTTTCTCTTAAACATTCTCACCCTGCCGATCGGGACTTTCATTCCGCTTCTGAATCGAGAAATGGGGGGCGGCTTGGGAAACATTTACGAGAGCATTGAAAATTTAAGTACTACTTACCTTCAACCAAACTTGAACAAAGACACTCTCCTCAAGTACAAAGTATACATCTCTGGTGGTACTAGAGTCCCTCTGGAATTGCCGAACATTACAACGTCAACAACATCCAGGTAGGGGTGGCAATTTTTACACATATTCATGAACTCACCTATTACCCACCTTATTTGGATAAGTCTTAACCCAACCCAACCCATTTGAATTTTTGGGTTAAATGGGTAAAGACCTATTTGGTTATTTAATTAGATGGGTCTAAATGGATAAACCCACTAATACCCACTAAACTCATCTAAAATTTAAATAAACAACATAAAATTTAAATTTCTAGAAAATGACCAAAATATTCCTAAAATCCAAAAAATTACCAAAATACCTCCAAAACCCAAAAAATGACCAAAATACCCCCAAAACCTAAAAAATTACCAAAATACCTGAAAACCTAAAAATTACCAAAATATCCCAAAAATCCAAAAAATGACCAAAATACTCCTAAAATCTAAAAATTACCAACATACCCCCCAAACCCAAAAAATGACCAAAATACCCCCCAAACCAAAAAATGACCAAAATACCCTTAAAACCCAAAAAATGACCAAAATACCCCAAAAACCTAAAAATTACCAAAATACCTCCGAAACCTAAAAATGACCAAAATACCCTCCAAAACCCAAAAAATGACCAAAATACCCCGAAACCCAAAAAATGACCAATATACCCCCCAAACCTAAAAAATGAACAAAATATCCCCAAATGTAAAAATTACCAACATACTCCCAAAACCCAATAAATGACCAAAATACTCCTAAAACCTAAAAATTACCAAAAAATGATCAAAATACACTCGAAACCTAAAAATGACCAAAATACTCTCAAAACCCAAAAAATGACCAAAATACCCCAAAAACCTAAAAATTACCAAAAAATGACCAAAATACCTCCGAAATCTAAAAATGACCAAAATACCTCCGAAATCTAAAAATGACCAAAATACCCCCGAAACCCCAAAAAATGACCAAAATACCTCCAAATCCTAAAAAATAAACAAAATACCCCCAAAACCTAAAAACTACCAAAATACCCAAAAAACCCAAAAAATGACCAAAATACCTCCAAAGCCTAAAAATTACCAAAATACCCCAAAAACCTAAAAATGACCAAAATACTCTCAAAACCCAAAAAATGACCAAAATACCCTCGAAACTCAAAAAATGACCAAAATACATCTAAAACCTATAAAATGACTAAAATACCCCCGAAACCTAAAAAAATGACCAAAATACCTCTGAAACCTATAAAATGACTAAAATACCCCCGAAACCTTAAAAAATTACCAAATTACCCCGTCACCTAAAAAATGACTAAACTACATCCGAAACCCATAAAATTACCAAAATACCCCTAAACTTAAAAAATGATTGAAATACCCTGAAACCTAAAAAAAGGACTAAAACACCCCCCCTGAAATCTAAAAAATGACCAAAATACCCCCAAAACCTAAAAAAATGACCAAAATATACTTGAAGCCTAAGAATTACCAAAATACACCCTAAACATAAAAAATTACCAAAATACCCCCCTAAACCTAAAAAATGACTGAAATACCCCTAAAACCTAAAAAATTACCAAAATACCTTGAAACCTAAAAAATGATTGAAATACCCCAAGACCTAAAAAATGGCTAAAATAACGCAAAAACCTAAAACAATGACCAAAATACCCTAAAAACCTAAAAAAATGATCGAAATACCCCCAAAACCTAACAATTACCAAAATACTCCCTAAACCTTAAAAATGACTGAAATACCTCCAAAACCTAAAAAATAATTGAAATACCCTTGAAACCTAAAAAAATTACCAAAATACCTTGAAACTTAAAAAATTATCGAAATACCCCCAAAACCTAAAAAATGACCAAAATAACTCCAAAACCTAAAAAAAATGATCGATAAAAACCCCTGAAACCCAAATTCTGACCAAAATACACCAGAAACATCTAAAATTACCGAAATAGAGATTTAGGGTATTTTGGATGATCCAGGATATTGTATGGCTGTAATAGTAGCAAGTGCAACACGGTGTCCCACTTCAATAATTACGGCTATGGTCCGTGCGGTTGCGGATATTCCCTTAACGGGTTAACTTATCGAGGCCCATCAAGGCCAAACGATCCGTACTTCACGAATGAGACTGAGAGGGAGGGAGGGTACGTGGAAGAGGCGGTCACATACATGGTGATGGATGATCTGGCGGTGAAACCATTTTCCACAGATTCTATTATCACTTTTCTTGACAAGCTTAATGTCAAGGAAATAGGAACTCTTTCGGAGAAAGTGGTCGATTTGGGCGTCGATGAGGTATATATGTCGTTCTTTATTCTTTGCATTTGTGGATTTCGTTCTGCTTATAACTTTACTTCTTTTACTGTCTGTAATTTCCATCTATGAAAATTATTGCAAAATAAATTGTAGCTACATGAGTCCTAAATTCCAAATTCCAAATAATTAAAAACACGAGATATATGGTCTTTTTAGCTAGAAAGACAAGCAAAATCAAGTGTGGACTGTTGTGGCTTGTGTGGATGCTATACATACCAGAAATCCCATAAAAGCAAATTCATGGGCTTTTTTCTCAGCCAAAAAATAAATATATAAAGGAATGGATATATACAACCTGGAGGTCCATCCCTATCTTTTCAGTCCCCATCTTTCCTTGGTTACAAGGGATTGAGATTGGTTGGTTCTGGTTCCCTCAGGATTTGTATTGTTATTTTGTTTTAATGAAAGTTTATTATTCACTAAAAGAAAGAAGCAGCTGTATATTATTAGCAATGAAAAAGGTTATGAAAGAGTTGCATATATATATATATATATATATATATATATATATATATATAGATGTTAAGCTTAAAGTTTTACCTGTTCAATTTAGAGCTCAAATTATTTCTGAAAAGAACGGAAATGGAAGAAGTGTAAAAGATAAAAATGTGGAATTGACACACTTGTCCATCCAAATTCCTAATGTCTTATTTTATTGGAAAAAAAAAGTTTAGAGATACAATTTTTTTTTCTTCATAATTTCTAATTTAGCATGGTATGATTAATGTTATAAAAGCGATATGTAGTTGGTCTGTGAATATCACAAGTTATTATTATAATTACAACTTACTATCTCAATAATTGTGAAATTGAATATGAATTTTTATTATCCTAATATTACTTTTGTAAAAGTTTCACTTTTATTTCCTACTTCTATTAACCACTACACTACTTTTTCTGGTTATTGCTAGGTTGTGAAACTGCTAAGAGCTTCACTATTGACGAAGAGTGTCCTTACTGATGTCTTCCTCCCATCGTTTATAGATGAAGTCAATTGCCAAGAAAATGCAGCAGCAAAATGATGTTTCCATTTCTAGGTGAACAATTCTGCAGTGAGATTGCCAAGATGTTTTGTTTTGTTATTGTTAATATGTTTTAAATGCTGTAAAATATGATGTGGCAATGTAAAAAGGTCAATATGCATGCTTGCCCTTCTTTCTCTTTCTTTTTTGGGAGTTTAGTTAGGCAGCATTAATATGTTATATCAAAATGAGATGACAACATGTAAGTTTTCTTAATTATCATGTGTTATGCTTTGATGTCTCCAAGATTTGATGACCTCTTCCTAAACCCTTCTTTACCTTTCTCTTTTCATTGTGCACGTATTTGACTCAATATTTGCTCTAATGCATTTCAGTCTATTAATCAGCACACTTAAAAACAATAAAGAAGTCTCTTTAACTTTCAATGTGGATTAAATATTTCATTAATTCCTTATCTTCTATACTAACTCTCATATCTTTACATTTATGTTGTCATATTTATTCATGTTAATTATATAAAATTAGCAGGTTGTACATTCATGTCATGTGAAAGCAATAGTATTCGAAAACATGACTCAACTGAAATTAAACCAAACTATAAATACAAAATCTAAGCCAAAAATTGATATAAAAGTGACTAAATTAAGCAAAATTGATCATTAGAAAAACTTGCTTAAAATGTTAACATTGGTCAACGATCGTTAAAGGGATGCAGGATACATGGCAAGCACATGACAAGTGTAAATTACATGTAACTAGGAAGAGGATGACGTGTGGTTATTTGAAGTCACATAGGATACTTGCCCAGCTCATGAGGGCACATGGAGGTGGGTGATAAAACCTCTTAGACCATAGGAGGATAATTTTTGGCAATGATCTTTAATTTGTGGCGTTGTGTAAATTGGCTTTTAATAGATTAATGGTCCGTTTGGATTGAATGGGAGGAAAGGAGAATAGAGTAAAGTAGAGTGAAATTGACCCAAAATTAGCCTATTTTTAGTTAATTTTACTCTACTCCCCTCCACTCTTCGCTTAATCAAATCGGGTTATAAGTAATGTGAATGATGTTGAAAAATGGTGACCGGAAGGGTTAGATTGAGGTTGAGCAATACCAAATGGTGATAACTTTTTTGAAAAATGAGGTACTAGTTTAGAGAGAGAGAGAGAGAGAGAGAGATGCTGGCTTTAATACAGTGTTGAAGTGTATGGAAAACACGAACGAAGAAAAATAACAAGAATATGTGAGAGATAATTCAATAGATAAACATGGTTCCATTTTGGAGGTTTACTTCAATAACGAAAGGTCCTAAATATTTACATCTTTATTATTTAAGAGTATGCATAAGATACTAACCTAGTCTAGATTAGGGACAAACCCATGATTTCAAGCTAAAAGGGTCCAGAGTATAAGAAAAAAAAAAACTCCAAATAGGCATCCATATAGTATTAACAAATTATAAATACACAAAACATTGTTTCTTAATACATAAAGATGCAATCATCTACCAATAAAGACAAAAAAAAAGTTTTTTTTTAAAAAAAAAAAAGATAATAGGCTGGCTAGGATTTTTATTTTTTTGAAGTTAGAGCATTTACAATAGTTTAGCTTTTACCACTTCATTTAAAATAATATAAACAGCTCATTAAAATAAAAAAGGAAGAGAGAGAATTTGAGTTCTTTAATTGAAGGAAGAAAGATAATCTTAATAAAATATTGTATTTAATTTTTAACAACTTGCTACAGTCAACTAATATTTATACCAGTTTACATTGAAAGAATTTAGCTTTAACTTCTCCAATAACATATGGTTTATTTGGTGGTAAAATAGTTTTTTTTTTACTAAAATATAATCATTATTGTGAATATTTTTATTATTTTTGTTAAGTTTTTAGGTGGGATGGTTGCTAGTTGAGTTAGGCTAATTAGACTGATTGAGGAGGGAGGGCCTAAAGTTTTGAAAGGGAGGCCCAACTACAAAAATAAAATATATATAATAAGTAAAAAAAAAAAAAAAAAAGGGGCAAAGGAGGCCTGGGCCCCCTTGGACCCCCTGAGTTCGTCCTTAACCTAGACTAATCCTAAATTAACTCTTAGATTATTTTACTTGAACTAAAAATAAAGTTAGGATTCCTATAGTTTACATGGACTAAAATGGTACGAATGATTGGCCTTTAACACCACTAACGGAACAAATTAAGAAGCAAGACGATCAGAATTTTATTTTTATTTTTATTTAGCGTCCGTTTGGTTGGGGAATATAAAAGTCGGAGAATAGAAAATGAGAATGTGATGAAAATGTGGGAATATAGAAGAAATTTTAATTTTCTCCCATAGTGTTTGGTCGGAAGTGGAAAAGTGGAGGATGTAAAACTCTTTTATTTAGTTGAATAGAAAATGAGAGAATAGAAAATATAGTTTTGTATAAATTTATTATCATCATGTCCTTATTAGATAAAACAAAAAATAACACATTATATTTTTATTAAAAAAATTGTGTATAAATGAACACTTTATTTTATAATAATAATAATAAAAAACAAATGAGACACCGTAGAAAGAAAAAAGAAAGAAAGAAAAGATAATGTTCAAAGCATGAACGTTGGTGCTGGGTAGTTTTGTCAAAAACAGCTAGACTCTTTGTTTGTTGGTTGGTTTGTTTGTTTGTTTGTTTGTTTGTTTTTTTTTTTTTTTTTTCAAAAGTTGCAAAAGTACTCAAATTATTACCGAATTTCTTTTTACTCAATTACTTGCATGATAAAAAATGTTTATATAGGAATATATAGGACGAAGCTTTCTCGTAGATTATTGCATGCTTAATTTGCCTTTTGACTAAGAAAGGTTAAAAAGGGTTGCGTACTGGTAAAATTCTATTTCACAAAAAAGAAGGGAAAGTAAATCGAAGAGATTAACGATCAGAACTTGCATATATAAAAAAGAGTTTTAGTAACGTTTGCCTGAGGACATATATTAGTAAATTATTTTAGAAATTTTTTTTAGAAAAATGAAAAAGACAACAACATTTATTAATATTTTTTCAATTTTTCATAAAATATTTTTAAAAATAAATAATTAATGTGTGTTTTAAAGACACATATTGGCAACCCCACAAATTGTCAATAAGTGGCCGATAATGTAACTGTCATTTCATAGGAAAGAAAGCTATTGGCTTTATGGGATTTCTTAAGTTCCAAGTATAATGTCATCTAAGTAACAAGTATAGAATTACAAACTGTCCAGATGATCATGGTGGTTGTATAACACTTGTCCCAAAAAAGTTAGATAGACGGCAAACTAGACATTTTCCCTCAAAAGAAAAACCGCTAGACATTAATTTTCCATGGCAGGCTGAAGCGGGCAAGGACTTTGTGGACTTCCTCTTTTACATTGTTTCCCTGCCGGTCGGAACTTTCATTCCACTTCTCAATCAAGAAATGGTGGGCAGCTTGGGAAACATTTACGACAGCTTTGCAAATTTAAGCACTACTTACCTTCGACCAAACGTGAATAAGGACTCTCTCCTGAGTCCCAAAGCATACTACTGTGGTGCTACTGGACTCCCTCTCCATGTGCCAAACGTTGAATCATCTAGGAAAGTGTATAGGTGCTGCAGAAATGTGACTCTTGACAGAAACGAAACCTGTTCGTGCGGGGCTACTATGAACCAAGAGTCGAAATATGCAGAACTACCAAGCGCAAACAATCACTACTTCAGTGTGGGAGATTTTGTGAAAGGAAAGGTTATATACATGGTGATGGATGATCTGGCAGTGAAACCGTTGTCCACAGTTTCTATTATCGCACTGCTTAACAAGTTTAATGTCAAGGAAATAGGGGCTCTTGAGGAGAAAGTGGTCGATTTGGGCAGGGATGAGGTATGTTATGTCAGTCACTCTTTGCTTTCTGTGGACGACTAGAATTTTATTTTTTTTTCTACTACTTTTACTTTTTGTTCTGAAAATTATTGCTAAATTAGCTCGTATAATCTTAGAGTGAGGGTACTAATTAATTGTGGCTATACGAATGCTAATTCTTATTATTGCCTATTTTGCTCCTTTATATGGTTTGTTGCTGCTAGGTTGTGAAACTGCTCAAAGCTTCTCTGCTGACAAAGACTATTCTCACTGATGTGTTCCTCTCGGGTTTGAAAGAGGAAGTTAATTGCCAACAGGAGGTAGAAGGAAATTTTTAATATTTAAGTACGCCAATTCTGTGGGATTGACAAGAAGTTATAAATATTACTAGCTATGTCCTTAGTCAAAACTGGTGTGGCAATGTAGAGGCATACATGCTTGCTCTTCTTAATTTTTTCCATTTTTGGGGGAGTTGGGGGAGTGGGAGTGCTCTATGTTTCAAGAGATGACATGTAATTACGTAATTGCCTATTTATTATCCCCGGATAGATGTACTTTCTGTTACTTATCTTTGGCTAAGAGTTTTGGAGCAGTGTTACTAATGAAGACGTCTATTATTCAAATTCTCATGCCCGAAGGCCATAAGTATTTAGTTATAAATAAACAAAATTATCTCTAGATATTGCCTGACATCGCCGAGTTGTAATGACCTCCCCAGTTTGTTCTTGATCATGATCAGGATGACTGATGTGGTAAACTTGTTTGATCTAACACCAGCACGACCCATATCCCCAACATGACCAATGTCCTTACAAATGGCTATAAAAATTCAAACTCTAGGGTTGCATATACTGCCTTATGTTATTCTTGCCTAAGTGCCAATACAACAAACCTTTCGTGAAACTCAAGTTTTCTTTGGGTCATTTACCATTTAATAAAAATGATGGAAGTCTAACAAACATATAGCGCATACCACTTGGAAAAAATGAATGTTGCATGTACGGGCATGTGTGTGTCACTTATAAATTTTTTGGCTCTAAAATCAAATTCCGATTCCACCACACTTATTAGAGAAACGAAAGCAGCCGGGAAATTAATTTAGAGTGGCCTTCGAACATAACCTTTTGTAAATCGCTCTCCCATGCAAATTCCAGCGCTCACAGAACTGCCAATAATGATGCTTCTTCATTACTGACACCCACGCTTAATTTTTCCCTACCAACAAAAATGAATTGGCTCTTTGCATCCCTTGCCACCCATCCCACTCCTACCCTACTTTGTGTCTAAGTCGGACCCCATCAACATTTAACTTCGAACCAATTATTCTGTGGAGGAGACCACCTGACCAAGTCTACAATTGGCTTGCTGTCATATCTACTTTAGGCATCCAAGAACTCTAAAGTAAACTCCTTTGCTCTTTAATTTGCACTACCTTACGCACCTCATTTCGAATTTTCCACAGAATCCACAAGATGGTGTGGAAATATTTTTTGGTATTCTGATATTGGGCATTTTCAAACCACTAATCCAACAAATCATTTAAACTCCAACTCATAAATTGACAAGCAATCAATTACCAACTTGTTAGCGTTTCACATGCACCCTGCGAGCATAGGGGCGTTTTTCTATTCAATTCATGTTATTTATGCTTTGAAAGTTGAAACACGTGAAGAATTGATTATTATTATTTTTAATTCCTAACACATCCACTGGATTTATAAGGATCCAATTATATGAATTGAACTCGACTTCAATATTTTTCTTTGTTTTTTGATCAAAAAAAAATTATAGGGGTGAATTCCAATTACAATATTCAGCACAATCAATTTATTATAGGGGTCCAAATTAACAGTATGTAAAGCTTGGTATCACAACTTGTTAGTGAGCGTTTGGATTTGCGTTGTTTTTTTTTTTTTTTTTTTTTTTCAGCGTCTCTTGCACTGTTCATGTCCTATGAACAGTGCATTTAGGCTTATGAACAGTAACCTGCACTGTTTATGCACACGGATTACACTGTGTAGGAGACATTGTGCACTGTTCGCGCACTGTTCAAGGGACCCACAACCACTTTATTCAGAAAAAAATTAAAAATGGGTCACAAGGTATTATTTACACATTTAAAAAGTTATTTTGTTACAATGTTTTCAGTTTTCAGTTTTCAACTATGTCCAAACGGACCCTTAAAAGGAAGAACAAGAAGCATTTTATTCAGCCAAAAAAAGGAAGCAATCCATTTAGGTTAATCGGATACTTAAGAAATACATAATACAAAAGGCTTGTTCATATCCTGAGAGGGGAAAAGGGTACATGCTGATTAATTAAATCTTTACCAAATCTTAAAAAAGAAAAGAAAAGAAAAGATGTTACTTATTTTTGTTTTTTGTTTTATAAATAAAGCAAAGCAAAGAGGTTTCAGAATTTGCAAAAGTATCCGATTGCTGGGCTAATTAAAAAGTACATAATAGATAAAGCTATGTTCGCTAAAGAAATTAAAGTTGTAAATTAAGGGTTACGTAAAGAAAAAGCATAACCAAGACCTTGATCTATGGCCGACAATAAACTGTTGTCACATGGGAAAAGCCAAATTTTAGGGACACAATATCAAAAATTTTAAGACTATATAAAATTTTACAACTTGTGTCTAAAAATAATTATGCGATGAATTGTAAACAGTAAAAAAAAAATGATGGATTCATATGAAAGTGGTAAGTAGCCAATTACAAATTTTGTGTTATTAAAATTACTCATACAAAATTCCTCCAAGTCTCATAATTTTTAATTTTCACACAATAAATCATATCAGCAATTTGCAAAATATTATAGGTCTGCCAAGCAAACGACTACGCATAAACTGTCCAGGCCGATAACAGACTCACATTGATCCGCATAAAACTTCTAAGCTAGCTAGACAGAGTCCGTGGCAGCAGTGAACATGGTGAGTTTGAAACTCGTGATTAGCACAGAAAAAAGCAAAGTGCTATATGCTGAAGCGGGCAAGGAGTTCGTGGACTTCCTCTTTAAGATTCTGGCCCTGCCGGTCGGGACTTTCATTCCATTTCTCAATCAAGAAATGGAGGGCAGCTTGGGAAACATTTACGATAGCATTCAAAATATAAGTCCCACTTACCTCAAACCAAACGTGAAAGACTCTCTCCTGACGCCCAAAGTATACATCTCTGGTGGTACTGGAGGGCTTCTCCAATTGCCAAACGTTATAAAGTCAACACACAGGACATTGTATGGGTGCAGTAGTAGCTGCTTCTCCATGTCCGATGATACCGAAACAATCTGTTGGATCCATCGAAGATATACCGATTCTGTGTTAAAATATAGAGGCACACCAAGCTCAAACAATCCGTACTTCTCCAGGGGTCAAACTGATGGAGGGTATGTGGAAGAGTTGGTTACGTACATGGTGATGGATGATCTGGCTGTGGAACCATTGTCCAGTACAGCTTCTATTATCAGTCTTCTTGACAAGTTTAATGTCAGGGATATGGGAACTCTTGAGGAGAAAGTGGTTGAATTGGGCATGGATGAGGTATGTCACCCATTCCTTAGCTGTTTGAGCATGACTTCTATTTACATCTTTTATTACTGTCTGTCATTTCATTTTCAAAAATTTTGCAAAAGTATATTTTAAAATCGAAAAAAAAAAAAAAAAAAAACACATAACATCCCATGATCATTAGTGGAGCTAGAACACAGAAAGTGAAATAAAGAATTTGTATTCAGGTTCTTAAAACCATTTCCATTTGAAATGCATTTATCCCATAGAATAAATTAATATTGCAAATCTAAATTTATGTTCAAGCTACATAATTTAATATGCGAAATAAACTTGTTCTATTTTAAATAAAATAAAATGGCAAAAAAAAAAAAACTTGTATTTAATAAGTGATCTTATGATTGGTGTATAATAAAAACAAAAATTGATCATTTTTTTGGGGAAAAAAAATCCATTTTATAAAATTATTTTCTAACTTTGCTAACAAAAGAAAATTTATGAAAAAGAAATAGAAAGATGATTCAATTACTCTTTTATTTATTTTTATATCAAAATTCCTTTAGTCATTGATTGTACATGAAAAAAATTTATTATAAAAATATTAAATATGACACATTTATTTTTATAAAATTTGTGTAATATGTTTTTAGTGTTAATAAATTTTTTAAATTTATTTATAGATATTATTATTATTTTTTAAATTCAAACTTCTTTCAATTACTTGGGTAAATAAAGATTGTCCTATGCAACCCATGCATAATCCTACCATAATTATCTCATTTTATTGGACAGACCCGACCCGTCAAATACCAAGAAAGGGTCATAGGTTTTATAACCCGTGATAATACAAGCTAGTTTGACCCGTACGTACCCATCCAACTCAACCTGTTTACTAGGTCTATTCCAGATGCCTTATTGCAAAAATGTCTCTTTTACTTGCTACATATAATAACTAACAGCTTAGCTGGTTTATTGTAAGGGTGTGAAATTGCTTCAGACTTCACTACTATCGAAGAGTGTTCTCACTGATGTCTTCCTCCTCCCAATGTTGGAACTTGAAACAGAAAATCAAGGCATTAATGCAGAAGTAGAATGATGGCACTGTTACATCTTATTGGTGTTTCCATTTCTAAATGAAGAATTCTGTGGGATTGCTAAGATGTTTTTTTGTTGCAAATATGTTTTAAATGTAGTTAAATTTGGTGTGGCAATGTATGTCCAATGATGGGCGTTCTCTCTCTCACTGGGTTTGGTTAGTTATTAGCATCATGTCAAAATGAGATGAAAGTATGTAAGATTTGTTATTAAAATAATCTGAAATTGCTTTAGATGAAAAAAAAAAAAAAAAAAAATCATCTGAAATGGCTTTGTATCTCCGGGTTCTATTGACCTCTCCAATGAGATACTTGGTGATTAGGGCTCTATAGTTAATTGTGTGGAGTATTAAAAGTTTAGGATTTGTTTATTTAATTTTGATTCAAATACGAGTCATGTTTATGCTTATGATTGGTTCATTTTTTTTCTTGAATAAATCTGAACTTGTTCATAAACTACTTAATTAATTTATTTTTTTTCAATATATGACAAAATACCACAATTAAATTTTTTTTACCACTTAAAAAATCTATACTAATAATTAATAACTAAATTAGAGTTGAAATAATATTATTTAAATTAATTAGACAAATGATTTTTGTAGGATTTGTGCCCCAAATAAAACTCTAGTTTTGATGAGGCGATCAAGTCCTCAACAACCAACAATGATGTACCTATGTATCATGAATGCAAATCCTTTGTACTACTCTTTGTATACCACTCTATATTCCACTAATCATTACTAATCATGTGTATGATTGCTTTCCATTTTAAATACAAATAGAAAGCAATTAATTGATTCATTTTAAATGATTAGGTCAAAGATGACTCATTTCCTAGGTTGCAACCAATTAACCCCTAATGATAGGCCAAAATTATATTAGTGGGACCAACAATTATGTGAGATGGGGGAGTACGCATTTATAGTATTTCAGGAGTACTAAATAATTATCCTACTTTACCTAAACCCTCGTTTGGGAGGAGGGAATGGAATGTAATGAAAATGAATGAAAATAATAATTTTAGAATATTCTTCTCTTTCCTTATTTGGGAGTTTTAATGGATTCCTTGTTTGGGAGTTTAAGTGAGAGTGAATGGAATGGATAGGAAGGAATACTCATTCCTCTCTATTCCCTTAAAATCTCAAATTTTCATTTTCCTCGAAATTGGAAGGAATGAGAGGAAATGAAATTAGATTTAATGAATTTTTTTATTAAAACTCCTAAAATAACCCTATATATTCAACCATTTGTTATAAAATAATTCCATTCCATTCCTTCTATGTTACTCCCAAATAAGATTACTTACATTGATTCATTTTCATTCCTTTATTTTAAAACATCCAATCAAAGTTACTTAATTTCATTCAATTTCATATTTTCCATTCCATTCCATTCCCTTATGATCATTTCATTCCCTTATGAACTCCCAAACGAATCCTAAATCACTTTGAGGTTTGAATTTAAATAGGATTGATGTCAAGGAACATTAATGATTAATTAAACATTAATGTTTTAAATTCTAAGTTTAACTTTGGAATACATTTAAGATCTAATGGAAGCATCTATTCAATTAAAGATTCCCTTGCATAAGTCTTTAATCATTAATTGAACCTAAACATTCAGCTCTTTGATTGATGCTCACATGAACGGGGGTTCACATGCTTGAATGTTGCTCACATAGTTATATGCTTATATGTTCACATGTTTGGTTGTTGGTGTTCACATGCTTGGTTGGTCTTGATAGATGAATGGATTACTACCTGAATTGCTTTAATTGCCTGACAATATGATGCTTGCTAGTCATGCCCTAAGATTAGGATGCGCAGCGGGTGGGCATTCAATAAATTTATTTTTGCTTTAAACAAAAAGGATATTGATTTTAAAGATAGCGATATATGGGATATGGACCATTATAGTTGAAGGTTCAAATTGATAATTCAGGGGCAACAGGTTTCCTTCTAAAAAAAAAAGGGGGCAACAGGTTTGAAATAGACAAATATTAATTTATTTATTTTTTTAATGTTTATATATAGAAAAAGATTATAATTTGAAGGGAGTGGGGATTGGGGATTTGGGGGTCATGGCCCCTCTTACCCCTTAGAATTTCAATGAGTATAGTCTATAGACTAAGACCATGCGTTTCAATTAGTTCGTTCAACCGATAAAGTTTTTTGTTGTCGAATAAGAGAATTGGGGTTTGAACCTTACCTACACAAAAAATCAATTAGTGTCTTGATTTGATGATATAAAACAATAATCATAAAGCGGACGTTATAAATTTAAATTCTACGACATCTATCCAAAAAAAAAAAAAAAAAAAAACGTAAAAAGAAGAAGACTAAGATAGTATATTTAATTAAGATGATATAATGATTTATTTTTTTAGTAATAGGAGATAATATACTGATCTTGTATTTTATTGGTGCTCGGATTTCCACACCCTAAGAAAGCTTCCTAAAGGATAGGTGCATGAATAAAGGGTTTTTTTTTTTTAAGTAACAAAATAAAAAGGTTTAAGAAGTTGCAAAACTCCTCAAGTACTTAGCTAATTAAAAATTTATATAGACGAAGCTTTCCCTGTAGATTATTACTTTGTTTGCCTTTTGACTAAGAAAGGTTACAATTAATTAAGATACTTACGTAGTGGTAACTTTCTTTTTCACAAAAGAAGGAAAAGCATATCAAATTGATTAGTTACAATTAGAACTTGAGCATTTCCATATGCTTATACTCAAAAAAAAAAAAAGAAAAAAGAAAAAAAAAGAAGCATTTTAGCTCACCAAAAAGCCACATACAAACCCAACATACACAAAAATGAATTGGTGTTTTGGGCCTATGATAAAGAGTAAACATCATGGAGTGGATACTATAAGTTGAAATGTTATTATATCTATATTGTTGTGATGTGTAAAAATTACTAAAGGAATGCATAATGACTAGTAATGAGATGTAAGGTTGATCTTTAATTAAGATAATATAATGATCTTTTTTTTTTTTTATAATGTTTTTTTATTTACAAGAGATAATATAATGATCTTCAATTTTATAGGTGCTTGGATTTTCGTACCCTAAGAAAGCTCCCAAAAGGATATGTGCATGAATAAAGGTTTTTTGTTTGAGTAACAATATAAAAAGGTTTAAGAAGTTGCAAAAAATACTTGCCTAATTAAAAATTTATATAGACGAAGCTTTCCCGAGGATTATTGCTTTCCTTGCCTTTGATTAAGAAATGTTATAATTAAGATACTTATATAGTAGTAAATTTCTTTTTCACAAAAGAAGGAAAAACAGATCAAACAAATTAGTCACAATTAGAACTTAAGCATCCCCATCTACTTATGCAAAAAAGAAGAAGAAGAAGAAGAAGAAGAAGAAGAATAAATATTTTAGCTCACCAAAAAGCAACATACAAATCTTGCATACACAAAAAATCAATTGGTGTTTTGGGCATATGATAAAAAGTAAACATTATGAAGCAGATACCATAAGTTGAAATTTTGTTGTATCTAAATTGTAGTAATGTTTAAAAATTACTAAAGAGATGCTTAATGACTGTTAATGAGATGTAAGGTTGATTTGTAATTAAGATAATATAATGATCTCTCTCTCTCTCTCTCTCTCTCTCTCTCTCTCTCTCTTTTAGGAGATATTATAATGATCTTGGATTTTATAGGTGCTTCGATTTCCATACCCTAGGAAAGCTTCCTAAAGTATAGGTGCTTGAATAAAGGTTTTATTTTTATTTTTTTTTATTGAGTAAAAAAATAAAAAGGTTTAAGAAGTTGCAAACCTCCTCAATTACGTGCCTAATTAAAAATTTATATTGACGAAGCTTTTCAGTAGATTATTGCTTTCTTTGCTTTTTGACTAATATAGGTTATAATTAAGATTCGTAGTAGTAAATTTCTTTTTCACAAAAGAAGGAAAAGCAGATCAAATAGATTAGTTACAATTAGAACTTGTGCATTTCCATCTGCTTATGCAAAAAAAAGAAAAAGAAAAAAAAAGCATTTTAGCTCACCAAAAAGCCACATATAAACCTTATACACAAAAACTAATTGACGTTTTGGACCTATGATAAAGAGTAAATATTATGGAGCGGATACTTTAAGTTGAAATTTTGTTGTATCTATACTGTAGTAATGTGTAAAAATTATTAAAGGGATGCATAATGAATATTAATGAGATGTAAAGTTGATCTTTAATTAAGATAATATAATGAGCTTGGATCTTATAGGTGGTTGGATTTTCGTACCCTAAGAAAGTTACTAAAGGATAGGTGCATGAATAAATTTTTATTTACTAAGATAATATAATGAGCTTGGATTTTATAGGTGGTTGGATTTTCATACCCTAAGAAAGTTACTAAAGGATAGGTGCATGAATAAATTTTTATTTACCAAAAGAAAAATAGCAATGAAAATATTGGTTTTTTTTAGTTCAAAAATAAAAAGGTTTCAAAAGTTGCAAAACTCCTCAATTATTGCTTTCTTTGCTTTTTGACTAAGAAAGGTTATAATTTCGTAGTGGTAAATTTCTTTTTCACAAAAGAAGGAAAAGCAAATCATATCAGAACTTGCATAAATCCGTGATAAGTGGCCGACAATGAACTATCATTTTTCCAACTACTGACAAAATTTTTTTAATAACAAATTTGATAATTCTAGCTCGTCAAAAGAAGAACAAAAATATTGATAATGCCTCGGATACCAAATTTTACTTGGCAAGATTTATTCTTTTTTTTACTTTTTGGCAAGATTTCTCTATTAGTAATAATAGAGAAAAAGATCAATGATATAAACACAAAATTTTTTACAATATCTTTCATAATAGTTGAATTGACAACTTTTTATTAGTTTTTATATGGACCCAACATTAAAATAATTATGTACCTACCATTGTCAATTTGACACATAAACCAAGTATGGAATCTTTTGTCAAACTTTTTGTTCCATAAACTTCCTCAAGATAAGAAATGATAGATACTTGAGTGTGAATTGTGCCCACCACAGTTTATGGTCAATCATTTTAACAATTATAATATTTATTGTGAAAAAGTTATATGTACAACATTACTTTTTTTTTTCTTTAAGCGTTTACAATATTGTCAATTTGACACATCAACCAAGTATGGAATCTTTTGTCAAATTTTTTGTTCCATAAACTTCCTCAAGAAGAAGAAATGATAGATACTTGAGTGTGAATTGTGCCCACCACAGTTTATGGTCAATCATTTTAACAATTATAATATTTATTGTGAAAAAGTTATATGTACAACATTACTTTTTTTTTTCTTTAAGCGTTTACATTGTCAATTTGACACATCAACCAAGTATGGAATCTTTTGTCAAACTTTTTGTTCCATAAACTTCCTCAAGAGAAGAAATGATAGATACTTGAGTGTGAATTGTGCCCACCACAGTTTATGGTCAATCATTTTAACAATTATAATATTTATTGTGAAAGAGTTATATGTACAACATTACTTTTTTTTTCTTTAAGCCTAAAATGCAAAATACACTCATTAAGTTTTATAAAAATTCATTTCAATTCTTTAAGTTTCAAGTTCATTCAATTAAGGTTTCTCTCTCAACTTCCGTTAAAATTAAAAAAAAAAAAATTGGAAAATATTTTTCAATCATTAAGTGGATTTTTTAAATTTAAAAAATTTGAGGA
The DNA here is from genome assembly GCA_032727855.1 of Quercus ilex subsp. ballota. Classification (NCBI taxonomy): domain Eukaryota; kingdom Viridiplantae; phylum Streptophyta; class Magnoliopsida; order Fagales; family Fagaceae; genus Quercus; species Quercus ilex. Next base: position 62,402,767 of record CM064915.1, read on the forward strand.
AAAAAAATTAAAAAATTGGAAAATTAACCTCAACATTTAATAGAAATTGATGGAAATGCATTATTTAAATAACCTTAAAACATAGAGACTCGAAATGAATTTAGTGAAACTTAGAAACATAGTTTTGTATTTTAGCCTTATTTTTATTTTCACAACATGATAACATCTTTACAATAGTTGATATTGAGTTATGTTGCTCCATTAATAAAAATTCAAATTAATCCTTCTGAAAAAAAAAAAAGTTTGAATCATATATCTAAGCAACCAGTTTATAAACTGTCCCGACGATCGTGCTGATTGTATATTGCTTGTCCCAAAAAAGTTCTAGAGAAACCAAGCTAGACATTTTATCCATGGGAGCTGCTGCTTCTACGTCCAAAGTGAGTTTAAAACTTATGATAGAACCAAAAGGCGGCGGCAGAGTGCTTTATGCTGAAGCCGGCAAGGAATTTGTGGACTTCCTCTTTTACATTCTTGCCCTGCCGGTCGGAACTTTCATTCCGCTTCTCAATCAAGAAATGGTGGGCAGCTTGGGAAACATTTACGACAGCATTGCAAATTTAAGTACTACTTACCTTCGACCAAACGTGAACAAGGACTCTCTTCTCAAGCCCAAAGCATACTTCTCTAGTGGTACAGCAGGATTTCCTCTCCAACTGCCAAACGTTGAATCATCCAGGAAATTGTATAAGTGCTGCCTAAACGTGTCTGAGAGGAAAGTAATCTGTGGGTGCGGGTCTTCTATGAGCCAAGAGTTAAAATATATAGGCCCACCGAGCGCAAACAATCCCTACTCAAGTAATGTGGGAGATTATGTGAAAGGAGAGGTTATATACGTGGTGATGGATGATCTGGTGGTGAAACCATTGTCCACAACTGCTCTTGCCACAGTGCTTAACAAGTTCAATGTCAAGGATACAGGGGTTCTTCAAGAGAAAGTGGTCGATTTGGGCGTGGATGAGGTGTGTGTCAGTCACATTCTTTGTTTTCTGTGCATGACTAGAATTTTATTTCTTTTCTTCTTTTATATTTTTGTCCTGAAAAATATTGCTAATTCTTGTAATTCCCTTTAATTTGCTCCTTTATCTGGTTTGTCGCTAGGTTCTGAAATTGCTCAAAGCATCTCTGCTTTCAAAGAGTATTCTCACTGATGTCTTCCTCCCTGTTTTTTAAGAGGAAGCTGATTCTCCAAAAATAAGGAAAGTGGAATGTTTTGTCACTGCACCTCCAAGAGGAAGTTTTTTAATTTGAGAAGAACTTCCAAGAGGAAGTTAATTGGCTATAAGGCAAGTTAAAATTTAAATAGCAAGGAGGTGTTTTAGTTTCAAATATATATGTTATAAATATAACTATGTTAGTCAAAACTGGTTTGGCAATGTAAAGGGAAACATGCTTGCTCTTCTTAATTTTTTTTTTCTTTTTCTGAGTGGTCAATGTTTCAAGAGATGAGATACAAGTATATTTGTAAGTTGCTTCTAATTAATTATCTCCGGATGTTGCTTGTTGTCGCTGAGTTGTGATGACCTCCCAAGTTCGGTCCTGAGGATGACTGATAAATTGAGGCAAACTTGTTTGAGCTAAGTGCTAACGCCAACATGACCAATGTCCATACAAATGCCTATCAAACTTAAAAGTGTTGCAAAATCTGCCTAATTATTTAATTCTTGCCTTAGTGCCTATATAACAAACCTTTCCTGGAACTCCACTTTGGCTTTTCCGTTAAAAAACACATTTTATTTAAAAAATATAACATAAAACGGATCAAAAGGCTAGGGTTTACGGAAGCATACTCACACAGGAATTACTCTTTTTCCAAAGGGGTTTATTAGCATAATTTATTCAAATCATATAATTTTACTTTTCCATCTTCTCTACCATATAGGTAGAAAATCAAAACATATTCTATAATTTTTACATTTTTTTATGCTCTCACTTTTCCATCCTCCCAAGTCTCAACTAAACCAACCCTTTGAAATACTAGTTTGTTATGACTCAAATGGATATTTTAGGATGCGGACACATGTTCATTGGACACAAGCCTTGTCCTTATTGTAAAGAGAGGAAGGGGGAACCTAAGGACTCAGATTGTTTTTTCATCTTATTAATCAAACCCTTTTGGATTTAAAAGTTGCTGAAGTTTTCACTAGGTCAATCATGGCAGTAACCAATATGAGTTTGAAACTTCTAATAGACACAGAAAGCCACAGAGTGCTTGCTGAAGCAGACAAGGAATTCATCGACTTCCTCTTTCACATTCTCCACTTTCCACTCGGAACTATTATTCCTCTTCTCAAAAAGCAAGGAACGGTGGGCAGCTTTGGAAACATTTACGATAGCATTGAAAATTTAAGTACCAAACGTGAACAAAGAGACTCTTGAAGCACAAAAGTACACGTCTCTGGTGGTACTGGTGAGGTGCCTTTTCTATTGCCAAACATTGAATCATCGACATCCAAGACATTGTATAGGCGTTCTAGAATCTATAACAATAGTTGTTACTCATATGTGGCTGATGACTCCAGCACAAAGTGTCCTTCGTGTGAGGCTTCTATGAGAAAGAAGGTAAGTTTCGTAGACCCGCCAAGCGCAACGAATACGGGCTCCTCTCTGGTGGTGGAGGGTACGTGAAAGGAGTGGTTACATACATGATTGTGGATGATTTGGAGGTGAAACCCATGTCCGCTATTTCTAGTATCACTCTGCTTAACAAGCTTAATGTCAAGCATATAGGGGCTCTAGAGGAGCAAGTGGTGGAATTGGGCATGGATGAGGTATGATGGTCATTACTTCATTTCTTTAATTTCTTTCTTTCTTTATGTGCATATTCTAAATCTTACAGAGTAAATTAAACAAATGTGTACAACACTATACTTATTTGTTTAGTTTACAATATAAATCTTACATTGCTGGTACAATGTCAATAAAATTTTTTCTTTTATTTATTTAATGGAAATGGATTTTTGGAAAACAATTATATTTTACCTTTTTTTTTTTCGGGTGTGAAATTGCTCAAGGCTTCTCTACAGTCGAAGTGTGTCTTGACTGATGTCTTCCTCCCGTAGTTGGAATAATAAGTCGACATAGAGATTTAATTTATTGGGGCAAGAGTTGTGTGGAATTTGCCAAAACGTTGGTTATTCTGTTGGAAAGAAGTTTTAGATCTCTGTTATATTTGGTGTTGCGTAATACTCCTATTTATCTTGAAACTCTATTTTTTTTTCCCCTTGGAAAAATGTTTGTTGGTCTTGAATCTGGGACATTCTGGGCTTTTGCCCTTAAATTTTTTTTTTTTATTTAGCAATTTGCCCCTATTTTGAAACAATATAGGGATATGCCCCTGTTTCGATACTCGATTACCTTAAAATTGAATTTCAATGAAATACTTGATTCATAGAAAATCGAGTTATGCCCGATCAAACTTAAAAAATAAAAAATAAAAAATTTGCATGGAACTCGAGTTTCAGGAAATCGAGTTCCATGCAAAATTTTTATCGCTCCATATTTAGGGAGACTTATAGTGGCGTTTTTAATCCCTATAGTGACGTTTTTAAGCCCTATAGCGGCATTTTCCTGCAAAAAAAACTTTTCACAAATCTAATTGCCAGGTTTAGGGAGCCTTATAGTGGCGTTTTTAAGCTATATAGTGACGTTTTTAAGTTTTATAGCGGCATTTTCATGCAAAAAAGTTTTTTATAAGTTTGATTGCCCCATACCAGGTTTAGGGAGCCCTATAGTGGCGTTTTTAAGCCCTATAGTGGCGTTTTAGAACTTGATTTCCATAAAATCGAGTTCCATGCTTCTTTTTATTTTATTTTATTTTTAAGTTTGATCGGGCATACTCAATTTTCTACGAATCGAGTATTTCATTGAAACTCGATTTTAAGGTAATCAAGTATTGAAACAGAGGCATATCCTTATATAGTTTCGAAATAGGAGAAAATTGCTAAATAAAAAAAAAATTAAGGGCAAAAGTCCAGAATGACCCTTGAATCTGTTTTAGTCCTGAAATTTAAAAAGTTCTCTCTTAATAAATAAAAAAATGTATCCAAGTTTTTTCTTCATTCTCTTTTGCATTAGATTCAGGAATGGAATCAAGAATTTGACTTTGGGAGCCAAAACGTTACTGATTATTACTTGGCCTTTATTATCGATTATCAAAAAAAAAAAAAAAAATCAAACACGTGGCATACCATGATAGACGATAGAGGATTATGTTCTGCCATATCAATTGTAGTAACATCATGTTTACATGTATCATACATTTGAAAATTGAAAGTTTGTAAGTTGTAACAACTTCATCACCTAAGATCCGATCTGATTATCATGAACAATTTAACTTATCAAACTAAGGATAAGGATAGACTTCTACAGATTTTGAATTCGGTTTGACGAATGAGATCATTAGAATCCTCAACATGTTTAAACCTACCCTCCATCTTATATCTCTTATTTTTCCTTTGTGTGCCTCTGCTTCACAGTGACTCAACTCCAAATCTCCTGTAAGTGAGTATCTCATTTGATCCACATCAAAGTCTTATAAAAATTGATTAATCGATGAATTTTTTGTGAATGAACTGACTGATGCTTTATGGCTTTCATGAAAGAAATTGTTTTTTGAGTACATGATCCACATCAAAGGCTTCTCTGCAATCGAAGAGTGTCATGACTGATGTCTTCTAGGTGCAAGAGTTTTGCAGGTTTGCCAAGACTTTGTAATTCTGTTGCAAATAAGTTTTAAATGTCTATTGATTAAATCTAGCATTGCATTGCATGATAAATAACTTAGTTGAAACTCTAGGTCCTTTTTCTTGGAAAATTATTTGTTGGTCTTGAGTATGTTTTAGTCATGAAATTCAAAAATTTCTCTTTTAATAAAAATTATATCTCAAGTTTGTTCTTCAATTTATTTATTTCACATTATATTGCTTGCTTTCTTGGCCAACGGAGTATTGATGTGGAGATGGGAAATTATTGTAGCTTTTGATGATTCATGTTGGTTATTTTATTTTTATTGTATATGTACCAAGCTTTTGGGATATGTGCTAGCAATTTTGACACACATGTTTGATTGGAATTATGTCTGCATTTAATTAGTTCATTGTTAGAATGATAACTTAGACTTTCATGTAATATAGTTTATTTCAAATTAGATTACTTGAATGGGCTCACTTCGAATTAGTTGGTTTTGGAACAGTTCACTTTGAATCAATTCCCTTGGATAGCAAAAAATAATTCCCTTGGATAGCAACTTAGATTCAGATTTTTGTATTTAGTTTATTAGGTATTGTAAATTTGTAGTCATTGTATTTTTCATTTCATTGTTCCTTGCATTAAGGCATCCTCTTAAGTACTATCAAAAAAAAAAAAAAAGGCATCCTCTTAAGTGAGGTATTTCTGAACCCGAAACCGTAATCAACGAAATCAGACTTCACTTAAAATTGAAAGCTTCACTTCAGGCTACTTGAGACCAAACTTAATAAAAAGCAACTGACAAATCAAAAAAAAAAAAAATTTTGGGGAAAAATAAACCAAAAAACGTTCTTAAAATCCATAAAAGTGGGATTCAAAAAAAAAAAAAAAATTATAATAAGAAAGCCATAAAAGCAATTGGGGTCCATAATGCATATTCTACTCGAAATGAAAAAATTACGCTGAAATGACATTTGCAAGCTGGAATTCAACCGATATGAATATTGCACCAGTAACACTACCCGCGTAACAAACAATACCCATTATTTAATGCCCTTTTTTGTCTCCTTAATTGTTGCTACTTATTCTGTTTGAGATTTGGGTTGTAGTGGGTGAATTAAAAAAAAAAAAAAAAATTGACGCATTTATTATTATTATATTTGATTTGGCAAAAATACCCTCACTAAACTCTAAAAGGATAAAAATACCCAACTACTATATAAACCTGTGCCTTCCCTTATATTTCGCGGTTGCTTTTGCCTCTGATTGAGTCTTAAGAGAAAAAACCGTGACTCAACTCCAAATCTAGAGTAAGTATCACACTTGATACCCATCAACTTAATATAAAAATCACATCAATCCATGACTTTTTGTGTATATGCGTTGTGGTTTGCGTGTCTTCTTTGTGTACAAGTATTTTTTTTTTAGTTTTTGTATTTGATATGATTATTTCTATGTTTTATTTTATTTATTTTTAGTTTAGGGTTTCTTCTTCAATTGATTTGGGGATTTTTCATGCTTTATTTGATTAAAATAGGCATCTGATTGTTCTTGCTCTCATTATAAAATATGAAATGGCTAACAACATTTATAGTTGGGTTTCTGAATTTTTTTTGTTTCTTTAATTGTTTTCTGTGTTTGTTAAAGTTGGACAAGTTTACACTTCCTTGTTATGTGTAGTCATGGGGAAAATCATTTTTAACCATAGGGCATATGCGACTTGAGCAGTATGTATAATATCACTTGCTAGGATCTAGTGGAGCATGGGCCTTTTTTTTTTTCCTTGACCACCGATTCTTGAATGGAGAAGTTGAATAAAACTACTCATTCCTGCTGAGGACCTTACAGAATTTTGAATAATGAAAATGCTTCATTTGGATGCTTAGAATCTAGGATGCACGGACACTTCATTTGGGGTGTCGTAACTGTGTCGTACTTGTGTTGTAACGGTGTTTTATTTGCCGTATCATGTTATAATTTTTCACTATTACTCGTGTCGCTGTATTGTACCTGTGTCCGTGCATCCTAGCTACGAATGTGGGTGATGCTTAGATGACAATGGTTATAGTTATGCAAAATGAGTGATATATTTGGTACAATGATTGTTGTCAGTTCACACCATGTGAGAATATATGAATCTCATTGTTATTCATTATATTACAAGGTTTTTTTATTTATTTTTATAAATATATATATTTTATTTTATAAATACTACCATAATCATGCTACATCATAAAAAGTACTGTTTATGGACCATGATACAGCATTAACAGATGGGTAAGAAAAAGGGGACTTCGAATCCCATCCCTAAACCATCCAAAGGGGAAGAAATACTCCTTAATTTAATGATATTTGACATCTAACAAGGGGAAGAAATACCATCTTTCAGATTTCCAGCAGCTGGTTGAGAAAATGTATTAGAAGAGAAATTTAATTATGTTTACTCACTACTTAGAAATGTGATTGAGCAAAATTGTAGAGTGTTGAAGAATAGATGGAGAATTTTGAACCAAATGCCATTATATGATATTAAGGGCCAAGGAAATGTTGTAGTTGCTAGTTGTGTCTTACATAATTTTATTAGAATATATGATAAGGAGAATGTGAGATTTTTGATAAGTGAGTGTAACTTAGATAACTTGGGAAGCAATGCTGGGGCAATAGTAGTCAAGAAAACATAGATAGTATACATGATGAGAAGATGAAAGTTATGTGTGACAACATAGCTCGGTCTATTTGTGGGCTGTATACAATTTTTCTATTATTTCTATGTTATAGTTAGTATGGATATTGTGGTTTTGAAGATTGTAATATATATTTTTTCCTTTTAGGGGGGTGAATGCCCCTGCATTACCTGGCAACTCATTTACTTATCGATTGAATGTTCCCTAGTTTACGTAGGTTACTTATCAATTTAATTTCTGAAAAGTTTTAGAGATAAGAAGAATTTGAGAGACGAAGAAGAACAGTGAGAAAAGGATAGAAAAATACGAGTAGCTCAATTCTCTAATCGAAGCACAAGCAACCTATTTATATAGAGTTTTATACACAAACAGCAAGACTAACAGATTAGCAGCCACTTAACAACTCTCTAAGTAAATCTGTTATTGTTACTAATAATCACATGTTATAAATAATTTAATCACTTGGTTTGTTTCTATATTTATTATGGTTCCTAGCTTAATTAGAAGTCAATGTTATGTGCTATTATAAAAAGATGCGGGAGACTCGGGAGTAATTACTCATCAATTGTTGTTCTGTCTTATTAATAAAACCCTTTTGCTTTTCAGAGTTGCTGAGGTTTTCTCTACGTCAATTATGGCAGTAACCAATTTGAGTATGAAACTTCTGATAGACACAGAAAACCGCAAGGTGCTTTTTGCTGAAGCTGACAAGGACTTCATCGACTTCCTCTTTCATATTCTCCGCCTGCCACTTGGAACTATCATTCCTCTTCTGAAAAATCAATGAACGGTGGGCAGCTTTGGAAACATTTATGATAGCATTGAAAATTTAAGTACTACTTACCTTCAACCAAATGTGAACAAAGAGACTCTCTTGAAGCACAAGGTGCACATCTCTGGCGGTACTGGTGAGGTCCCTCTCCTATTGCCAGACATTGAATCATCATCAACGTCCAGGAAATTCTATAGGTGTTCTAGAATCCAAAACAGCAACTGTTATGGATATGTGGCTGACAACTGTAGTGCATTATGCCCTTATTGCCAGGGTTCTATGACCAGCGATGTAAGTTTTGTAGACCCACCAACCACAAATAATACGGTCTCTAGTGGTGGAGGATATGTGAAAGGGGTGGTTACATACATGATTATGGATGATCTGGAGGTGAAACCCATGTCCACAATTTCCAGTATCACCCTGCTTAACAAGTTTAATGTCAAACAATTAGGGGATCTTGAGGAGAAAGTGGTTGAATTGGGCATGGAGGAGGTATGTTGGTCATTACTTGCTCTCTTTCTTTCTTTGTACATTCTATTTTATTTATTTAATGGAAGACGGTTTTAGGGGAAACAACTATTTTTCCCATGTTTTCATTTTTGTTAGGGTGTGAAATTGCTCAAGGCTTCTCTGCAGTCAAAGAATGTCTTGACTGATGTCTTCCTCCCAAAGCTGGAACAAGAAGTTAACGTAGAGACTGAATTTCTAGGTGCAAAAGTTGTGTAGTATTCCAAAATGTTTTTTGTTGCAAAGAAGTTTTAAATCTCAGTCTAAGTGCCTGAAGATGACTGAGGTCATAATGCAACTAAACTGCCTCCCCCACCCCCTCTTTTTGGCGCCAATGTGCATAATATATAACTTTCTTGAAACTCTATGTTTTTTTTTTGTCTTTGGAAAAATATTTGTTGGTCTTGAATCTGTTTTAATTGATGTGATTTTTTTTACATGGTCTTTAAAAATTTCCGTAGAGATCGACCTGGCAATCTTTAATTATATATATTTTTAATTTTTTTTTTCCCTTTTAGGTTTATGTTTTGTTTTCTTCTGTTGGAAATGGAAAATTATTGTTGCGTTCGATGATTCACATTGTTCATTTTGTCAAAAGATTTCTATATCTTGGAAGATTTGTTTCTGTACCAAGCTTTAGGGATAGGTATTAACACATTTGACAAATGTGTTTTATGTTTATGATCATTTTGTGTGTTTTCAATTGAAAATTTCTGTTGTGTTGTCTAGTTTTAAAAACTTAAGGAACTCACCATCTACTTTTTTATTTATTTAATAATTCAATGGTTGGAAGGTATCTAAACCTTAGATGTATCATTTGAAAATACTAAGAAGTGCCAACCAATTGAGTTACATGGCTCCTTGCGAACCCACCTATACTAGATGATTACCATTTGGTCACATCTTGTTGAGTCCAGGTGTCACTTTAGTTCTTCTAAGTTGTATTTGATTTTAATGTTCAAAGATTTCATTTAGAAGGGTAGTCTTTCAGTTCATACCAATCATAATCTGTAGCATCAATAAAGTGATGATCTTTATGTTTGAATACCAATTATAATCTGTAGCGTCAATAAAGAGATGATGTTTATGTTTTAAAGAAAATGTGTTTTCAATTTTCATTGGATAAAGATTTACCATCTTATGGTCAGGGATGAAACCTAGAACTTGACTTTGAGGGCCAATTTTTGAACCCTTTTTTTTTATTTTTTATTTTTATATATTTATTATTCAAGAAGTTTTAAAAGCTTATATTTCAATTCGAGGTAATATGAATTCTAAGACTTTCATTGGATAAAGATTTATCATTGATTTTATATCCAGGGATGGAACCAAGAATATGACTTTAGGGGCCAAAGTATTAACCCCAACCACCCCCCTCTCTCTTATTTTATTTTATTAATTCAAGAAGTTTTAAAAGCTTATACTCCTGTTCGAGGTAGTATGAATTCTAAGCTTTTTCTTAAATTAAATTATTACCTCAAACTGGATTCTAGGCTTGGGTTTTAAGCCTATATGTAATTATCAATTTAGCTCAACTTTAATCTATGTTTGCCTTTTATCAACCATTACTTGGTCTTTATTCTAAGCATATGCGTATCTAGTATTTCTTATGTAAGTGCTTTCGCTGTTCTGTGATCAAGTTTGATTCTAGAATTTGCTTTCAATCAATTTAGTGTTAGAGCGATAATTTAGGGTCTGATCTATTGTAGTTAATCATGACACAGGAAATAACTTATATTCATGTTTTAGCACTTTGTTTATTAAGGATTGTAGTCATTGTATTTTTCATTGTTCGATGTTACTTGCATTACAACAAAAGCCGCTCTTAAATGAGGCATTTTCTGAACCCCGAACTCTAATCAACAAAGTCATATATCACTGCAAATTGAAATTCCACCTCAACCTTCACTACGAGCTATATGTAGAACATTAAAAATGGTCAAACTTAATGAAAATTAGGTTTTGCTTAAACACATGGAAATCACAACTGACAATAATTGTAGAAGTCTCCCAAGTATGGATAGAGGCTCATTCTACTAAGGAAGGAATTGAGAACAAACCAAAAAATTCGATGAGACCATTTGTAAAATTGTAATAAGTTTCTTAGGAGTAGCGAAGAATTTATACTTGTAAGTACTTTCCTTGTACTTTGTGATCAAATTTAATTCTAGCATTTAGAACCCATTTGGTAATGTTGTTTAAGTGTTGTGGAAATACGTGTGGGTGAAAAAGTATTATGCAAATACATGTTGTGTTGTTTAAACAACGAAAACTATGCAAATACATGTTATGTTGTTTAAACAACGAAAATTGTTGTTTAAACAACACAGCCAAACACCCCCTTAATTATTGGTCATGTTTGATTTTGAATTATGCCTGCTTTCAATCAGTTTATTGTTAAAATGATAACAAAAGCTGATTTTGAATTATGCTTAGCTTTCAAATCAGTTTATTGTTGAAATGATAACTAAAGCTATGATCTATTATACTTTACTTTGAATTAGTTAGATTAGGAACAATTCACTTCGAACTAGTTTACTTAGAATCAATGGCACTGGAAATAACTGAGATTCAAATTTCAGCACTTTGTTTCATTTAGGGATTGTAGTCATTGTATTTTTCATTGTCAATTGCATTATGATAAAAAGTACTCTCAACTATGATATCAAGAAAATAGTTGTTAAGGTATAAAATATATAACGCACCTTAACCACTGTTCTTAGGATATTCATTAACAAAAACCTTACTTATTGATGAATATGTCTCCATTTTACACATCAATAATCAAACAAGAATATATAAATAAAAAATACTAAATATTCTTGGGAAAAGTAAATAGATCTTCTAAAGACATTAAGGTTAGGAAATATTTTTAGAAACCTTTTTATGTGAAAAGAAAAAAATAAAATTTTTTTTTTACAACTTTTGTACATTTCTTATAATAGTGGTATAAAAAATTTCTTAAAATAATCTAATAAAAAATGTTTTAAGAGTACCTGTTAATTGTATCTATTTCATACATTTTCATATCGAGTATGGAATTAAATTCTTGAGTTTCGCCTTCAAAACTCAGTTATCCTAAAGTTGGCCATATTTTGTTATTGTTTGGTAGCCCAAAAACGTAGAAGAAATTAAAGGATAAAATCGATTTAAAATTTTTTTTTTTTTTTTTTTTTTCTAGTAAACATTTTGGATGATTGAGATGGAATATATATATATATATATATATATATATATATATATATATATTGTGATGCTAGAATTTGCGAGAAATCACAATTTGACCATGCCATGAAATTGAAAGCGCGCGAATTAAAGAAAATTAAACGGATTATACAAGTGTGATTTACCACAAATACCCTAACCGAACTACAAAATAACAAAATACCCAATTACTATATAAACCTAAACCCTCCCTCATTATTGCTCTCTCACTTATTTATTTCCTCTGTGCGCTCAGTGAGTAGCACAGTACGCAGCCTCACCGTTTAGCTTTTTGCCTCCCTCTCTATCTCTCTGCTTCACTCTTCAAATCTTTTGTAAGTATGTATCTCACTTTGAAGATCCTCATCAACTTCTTATAAAAAATTGATTAATTAATCCATGAATTTTCGTGAATGAGCTAATGAGCTGTGGCTTTCATGTGTTCTTTGTGTCCATTATTTCTTAGTTTTTGTATTTATAATATATCATATGATTTGTTTGTTTCTTTGTTTGAAATTTATAGTTTAGGGTTTTTTTTTTTTTTTTTTCCTTCTTCAATTGATTTGGAGATTTTTACATGTTTCAATCGAATTTGAGGTTGTAACCATATTAGAGAAGTATTTAATTAAAAGATTCTTCTCGTCATTAATGTCATGATGCATAGACACTTTCATTTAGGGTGCCGTACCCATGTCGAAACGGTGTTATAATTTTTCAAAAATTGCTCGTGCCGCTGTACCGTACCTTGTCTGTGCATAAGTAACAACATTATAGTTGGAAAGTATCAAAAACAATTCTGAATTATTTGTTTTTTTGTTTTCTCTGTGTTGGTTAAAGTTGGACCAGTTATATTTCCTTGTTATGTGGAGTCATGGGAAAATAATTTTTAACCATAGGGCATATGCACTTGAGCAGCAGAATGTCACTTGCTAGTATATAGTGTTGCATGTAATTTTTTTTTTTTTTTTTTACCTCGAACACCGATTCTTGAATGGAGAAGTTGAATAAAACTACTCATTCCTGCTGAGGACCTTACAGAATTTTGAATAATGAAAAATATTTCATTTGGATTCTAGGATGTGGGTGATGCTTAGATTTATAGCTATTCCAAATGAGTGATATATTTCAGTATAATGATTGCTGTCACACCGTGTGAGAATATTTGAATCACACTATCCCATTAGGCCATTACTAAGACTTTAATAACAGATATTGTCTAGGTGCATTTTAATCTTGTCAACATATAGAGCTAAAAGGATAAACAGAACCTTGATATATCATACTACAAGTTTATTATTTATCAGATTACAAGTTTTTTTACTCCCAGCTTTATGCTACAACATTAACAGATGGGTAAGAAAAAGGGGACTTTGAATCCCATCCCAAAATAACTCAAACGCTGAGCTCAGTGGACACCACAATAGACTACAATCTTTTGTGAAGCCTGTGTGGATGAGCTTTTTAAGGGTAATCGATGCACACTCCACTTTAATAAAGTGGGTTGGAGGAATATAGAATCTGCTTTCAAAAAGATTACTGGTGAGGAATATCCTAGGATGAAGTATAAGCATAAGTGGGATACATTGAAGAATAAACTTATTTGGTTGATGTTGGATACCCCATAATGAATTGATATTTGACACCTTATGAGGGGAAGATATACCATATTTAAGATTTCCAGTGAGGTGGTTGAAGAAATGCGATAGAAAGAGAGGTTTAATTATGTTCACTTACTACTTAGAAGTGTGATCAAGTGAACTTTTAGAGTGTGGAAGAATAGATGAAGAGTTTTGAATTAAATGCCATTATATGACATTAAGGACCAAAGAAATATTGTAGTTGCTAGCTGTGTCTTACATAATTTTATTAGAATACATGACAGGGAGGATGTGGGATTTGGGTGGGATGAGTGTTACTTAGGTAAATTGGGAAGCAATGCTGTAGCAATAGCAGTCAGGATAACATAGAGAATGTACATGATGAGAAAATGAAAGTTATTTGTGACATAGCTTGGTCCATTTGTGAATTGTAAACAATATTTTTATTATTTGTTTTTTAAAGTTAGTATGGATATTGTGGTTTTGAACATTATAATATATATTTTCTTTCCTGTTCATATTAATGTAGTTCTCTCTGTGAATCTATGATTATTATTAATATTATTGATTGCATTAAAAAAGACAAGATAAGTTTGACAGCATGGTTAAGTCCATTTTAGTATTTTGTAACCAAAACCGCAATTTTACACCAATGTTGTCCAAACGCTCGATTGACAGAAACCACACTATTTTTCAAGGTTTTACCAAATACTGTTTGAGAGAAAAGAAGATATTGAGGGACAAAAGAAAAGAAAAGGATATAAAAATATCTGAGTGAGTAGCTCAATTTTCTAACTGAGGCATAAGCAGCCTATTTATACAAAGTTTTATACACTAACGGCTAGACTAAGAACCACTTCACATCCCTCTAACTAAATTTGTTATCTTAACTAATAATCACGTCATAATTAATTTAGTTACTTGTTTGTTTCTATCATTATTTTGCTTCCTAGTTTAATTAGAAATCAATGTGAGTTGCTATTATAAAAAGATGCAGGGGGCTAAGGATAAAAAACTCATTGATTGTTATTCTGTGCTGTCTTATTAAAAAACCCTTTTTGTTTTTCAGAGTTGCTGAGGTTTTTTCTACGTCAATCATGGCCGTAACCAATATGAGATTGAAACTTCTGATAGACACAAAAAACCGCAAAGTGCTTTTCGCTGAAGCTGACAAGGACTTCGTCGACTTCCTCTTTCACATTCTCCGCCTGCCGCTTGGAACTATCATTCCTCTTCTGAAAAAGCAGGGAACGGTGGGCAGCTTTGGAAACATTTATGATAGCATTGAAAATTTAAGTACTACTTACCTTCAACCAAATGTGAACAAAGAGACTCTCTTGAAGCACAAAGTACACATCTCTAGTGGTACTGGTGAGGTCCCTCTCCTATTGCCCGACATTGAATCATCATCGACATCCAGGAAATTCTTTAGGTGTTCTAGGCTCCAAAACAACAACTGTTATGGATATGTGGCTGATGATGGTAGTGCATTATGTCCTTCGTGCCAGGTTTCTATGACCCGCGATTTAAGTTTCGTTGATCCACCAACCTCTGATAATACTGTCTCTAGTGGGGGAGGGTACGTGAAAGGGGTGGTTACATACATGATCATGGATGATCTAGAGGTGAAACCCATGTCCACCATTTCTAGTATCACACTGCTTAACAAGTTAAATGTCAAGCAATTAGGGGATCTTGAGGAAAAAGTGGTTGAATTGGGCATGGACGAGGTATGTTGGTCATTACTTGCTCTCTTTCTTTCTCTGTGCATATTCTATTACGTTTTTCGGAAAACAATTCTCTTGGCCAACTGTTGCATTTTTTTTTTTTTGGTTAGGGTGTGAAATTGCTCAAGGCTTCTCTGCAGTCAGAGAGTGTTCTGACTGATGTTTTCCTCCTGAAGTCTGAACGAGAAGTCAGCCTAGAGATTTAATTTCTAGGTGCCAAATTTGTGCAGGATTGCCAAAACTTTGTTATTTTGTTGCAAAGGAGTTTTAAATGCCAGTAAAATCTGGTGTTGCCTGATATATATAACTTTCTTGAAACTCTAGGTTATTTCTTTCTTGGGAAAATATCTGTTGGTCTTGAATCTGTTTTAGACTTTAGTCCTGAAATTTAAAAAGTTCTCGTTTAACAAAATAAAAAAATGTATGAAGTTCGTTCTTCAATTTCCTTTACATTATATTGCTTGCTTGCTTGGTTAGCTGGAGTATTGATGTGGTTTTTTTTACATGGTCTTTAAAACATTCATGGAGATCGACGTCTCAATGTTGGTTGGAGGGAGAAAGAAAGGGGTAGTTGTAAAAGATCAAAATTCTATCTTGATGAATCTTTATTTATATCAGGACGGTGATGGTGCGATAAAGCAGTGGTGATGAAGCTCAAACTGAAAAAGGATAAGGATTTTAATGAGAGAGAGAGAGAGAGAGAGAGAGAGAGAGAGAGAGGCGTCTGAACTGATACAAAACTAAAGATTAAATGCTATGTAACTTACCTTCTCAAAATTTTCATAACAATTTCACAACAAATTTTAGGTAGTAACATGTTACCGATTCTAATATGAGCTCACTCTAAAATTAGTTTCTTCCCACTAGTAACCACCACACAGTTTGTTGAATTTTTCCTGGTTTTGATATAAACTTTTTCCTAATATTATATATATATATATATATATATATATATATTATAATAGTTTATAGACTATTGCTTTATTTGCCTCTTCACTAAGGAAAATTATTCCCACTCAGAGAGGGGTAAGCCTCATGAGAGGTGGGGGTTCAGTCATCTTTGAGTACGCTCCTAGAGCATGCAATAACAGCCCCTCTTCACTAAAAGGAAACTTTTTTCTCTTTCTTTTTTATATTTTCCTCCGAAATTGGCTAAAAGATTAAAGAGGTTTACAAAAGGATCTACGTGCTGATTACTTTATCTTTGCAAAAGAAACGGAAAAAAAAAAAAGTTAAAAGAATTTGCGAAACCCTTTTCTTACAGGGAAGAAAAAGAAAAGTAAAGAGATTAGTCACAAATTCACAATCAGCACTTTTCCAAGTCCTCGCTGACAATGAACCGTGGTTCACTATTCCTCGTTTTTTTTTTCTTATTCAAGGATCTCAACCCGGGATTTCTTAAGCTCTAAGTATGGTCCGCCAAGCAACATGAACATAAGCTGTCCAGTCAGTGTATTCGAAAAAAAACGAGGTTAGACAGAGTCCATGGAAGAAACCAATGTGAGTTTGAAACTTCTAATAAACAGAGAAAGCCAAAGAGTATTTTATGCAGAAGCGGGCAAGGATTTCATCGACTTCCTCTTTCACATTCTGGTCTTTCCGGTCGGATCCTACATTCCGCTTCTCAAAAAGCAAGAAATGGTGGGCAGCTTCCATACCATTTACGAGAGCATTGAAAATTTAAGTAGTGCTTACCTTCAACCAAACGTGAACAAAGAGACTATCCTAAACCCCAAAGTACACATCGCTGATGGTACTGGTGATGATGTCCCTCTCCTATTGCCAAACATTGAATCATCCACATCTGCTAAATTCTATCGGTGTGCGAGTTCCAGCCTTGGCTGTGACGAATATGTGGCTTATGACTTCAGCGCAATCTGTCCTTCGTGCGAGGGTGCTATGAATTGCGAGGTAAGTTTCGTAGACTTACCAAGCGCAACGAATAAAGACTCCTTCAGTGAGAGTGGCTACGTGAAAGGTCTGGTTTCGTACATGGTGATGGATGATCTGGAGGTGAAACCCATGTCCATCATCTCTAGTACTATTACTCTGCTTAACAGGTTCAATGTCAAGGAAACAGCGGCTCTTGAGGAGAAAGTGGTCTATTTGGGCATGGATGAGGTATGTTATTAATTTATTTATTTATTATTATTTTTTTGATAATCTTCAATTTTGTTAATTTTGTTAGTCTCAATCTTGTTAATTTTGTTAGTCATTAAAGGCTTTCTTTGAATTCATTAATTTTAAACCATGATATTAAGAAACAAACGAAAATTTTGAATTGATTGCTGATCCGTCTCTGTCCAAAGTCCATGTTCCTCAATGTTTCATGATGTATGTCTACTGTGAACTACTTAATTATCAAAGGGTCTTTAATTCTAGCCGGTACATACATGTTTTGTGTGTCAATTCTCATTTGATCTTAACTTATTATAGTATATTAAATATTCTATAGTGCAAACTACAATCCTAAAGCAAAGGTCTTTGAGTTTTATACCATAAAGTTTCAGAATTTGAATTTTATTTATATTTTTCGTTAAGTGTCACATAAGTTTATCAAGCGTGTTTAGATCGTCCAGTAAAATGATGTCACATCATTGTCATTATGCCGCGTCATTTTCATTATGCCATGTGACATCATTTTATTTGACAAATTAAACACATGTGATAAGTTTATGTGACACTTAATGAAAAATATGGATTGAAGGGATGCCAACGCAAATGAATATAAATTTAAGAAGTAAAATCTAAATTCTGAAACTTCAGGTGTAAAATTCAAAAACCCCTAAACTTTAGTGGTGTAACCAATTAAATATTAGTTCAATTGTTATGGAATCAATATGTTCAAATGCTATCATTTAACTCTATTTTATATATTCTTCTAAAAAAAAAAAAAAAAACTCTATTTTATATTGAAATATTAAATATTGCATCGCCTATGTTTTTCCCCTTAACACCCATTCATCTTTCTTTTCTTTTTTTTTCTTTTTTTTTTAAGTGTCTTTGTTTTCTATTTTGAATTTTCAGTTTGAAATACGTCTATTTCAAAGTGAAAATTTAATATTTCAAAGATTTAAATATAATTAAATATTGTTTTGCTTCTTAATTTATGTGGTTTATTGCTAGGGTGTGAAATTGCTAAATTCTTCTCTGCAGTCGAAGACTGTTCTGACAGATGTTTTTCTCCCGAGAATAAGAGTTGAAAAATAAGGTTCTGAATGATGTTTTTCTCTCGAGAATGAAAGTCGAAACAGGAAGTCAAATGTACGACCTAAGTGCATGACAAGAGTTCTGTGACATTGCAAATATAATGTTGTTTTTATTATGGGTCCGGTTAATGTGTGCTCTTAGGGTACACATTAAACTTTCTATTTTTAGAAATATTTTCTCGGGAATTGAAAAAGTTGTCATTACTTTTTCAAATCTCGAGAAATTTTTTTCCAAAAATGGAAATTAATGTGTACCCTAAGGGCACACATTAGTAAAATCCTTTTATTATTATTATTATTATTGTAGTTAGATTTGTAATTTGGTTGCTGTAGCAAGGAGGTTCCCTATGCTAGTTTTTCTCTTCTCTGGTTTTGGTGGTTTTTCCCACGTGCACTATTTTTTTTTTTCAATGAATTTAAGCTGAATTACCACCCACCCCCCCCCCCCCCCCCCCCCCCCCCCAAAAAAAAGTTTTAAATGTTAGTCTTGTCTTGTGTGGCATGTAAAGGGCAATATGCTCTTTCTCTCTCGCTTGGCTTAGTCATGCAGCATTATGTTTCATCAAAATGAAATGCAAGTATATGTAAGTTTCTGTTAATTATTACCTTTTTGATATCATCGAGTTATGATGACCTCATCAATGAGGTGCTGGAAGATGACTATAGATAGGAGTGGCTGAGCTAGAAATTTAATTTTAATCGGAGCTAAGCTAAATAATAGACTAGAAAATGGATACAAGGCACAACTTTTTACCTAATGTAGGCCAAACATCACAAATTTTCCTTGAACAGAAACTGTCATAAATTAACATGCAAAAAGTTTAGGAAGTAGAAAAATACTAGTAAAATTTATTGGAGCCAATGACGAAATCATGTGAAATTTGGTGACTCGAAAGGAAACGCCGTGAGGATCAAAATTCATCACCTTATGGCCACGATCTACTTTGCTTTTAGAGTAAATTCCTTCGTTTAGGCATTTAATTAGTCTTTTTTCCCCTTTTCTGTTTAAGGTATTTTTATTTTGTTTTAACTTCTAGTTTAAAATAGACAGGATAAGATCTTGTTTGTTTTGGGAAGTCTCCTACAAACCGTAGGATTTGATTTTGTAATTTTCTTAAATTTTACTTTTTTTTTGTTAAATTTTTCTATTTTTAGCCTAATTTTGTGCTTAACACAAATTAGGGTTTTTTTGGCGCTCCTAGTTGCCATAGGAATAAGTTAGGGTTAATTTTCTAGGTTTTCTTTTTATATTTAAACACATTATATCCTCCTAGGAAATTCAGTTTTTGATCAATAATACTTTTAGAGAGAGTTTGCTCTTTATATTTGTTGAAGTGGGCCGTGTGTGTGGCTTGAATTGCCACAAGCCCAAGTCAAGTAGTATTAGGAAACCGAATTCAACTAGGAATGCATCTCCTTGTAATAGCCGACCTATAATATATATATATATATATAAGGTTTGAGATGAAGAGCAGCTATGTAATTAGAGAATTCCAATTAACCTAGTGAGCAGCCGCATGAGAGAAAAATAGAGAAAAGAGAGGCAGCCAGCTTCTATTCTTATTGTTTCTGTGAGAGAGTGCTATGGTGTAATTGGGATTTGGGTTTCTTGAGAGTGTTATTGTGCACTATTGTATCTCCCTATTTTTTATAGTGAAATTTCTCCGTCGTCTCCGTGGAGGTAGGTAGTTTGCCGAACCACGTAAATTCTTGTGTTCTTTGTGTGTGCTTGTTATTTAATTTTCGCTTATTTACTGTTATTGATTGGAGTCCTGGAGTGCTATCTGCACAACAAGTGGTATCAGAGCAAGGTTAGGATTCAATCCTTTGAATACAGTAAAGATGTCAAGCACAAAGTATGATGTAGAGAAGTTTTGTGGTAAGGAAAATTTTTCTCTTTGGCAAAGGCAGATAAAGGATCTCCTAATTCAACAAGGAGTTCATAAGGCCTTGCTTGGGAAGGAGAAGAAACCAGAAACGATGAAGGATGTAGAATGGGTAGAGATGAATGAGAAAGCAGCTAGCGCTATTCGTCTTAACCTTGGTGATGAGGTCATTCACAACATCCTAGAAGCAAAGACCGCAAAGGAGGTTTGGGAAAAACTAGAAGGTCTTTATATGAGAAAGAATCTGACGAACAAGTTGTACGTGAAGAAGCAACTATATAATTTGCATATGAAGGAGGGTTCTGATCTGTTGGAGCATCTCAACACATTTAATATGTTGAACACCCAACTGTCAAGTTTTGGGGTGAATTATGAGGATGAAGATAAAGTATTACTCTTGTTAGCATCGCTTCCTACTTCTTTTGATCATCTAGTGACTACGTTGATGTACGGGAAATAGACTATAGTACTCGAGGAGGTGACTAGTGCTCTCTTGTCACACATAAAGATGAAGCAAGATGGTGATGGTTCTCAGGCTGATGGACTTATTGTAAAGTCTGAGTCAAGTAATAAGGGTAGAAGCAGGTCAAGAGGACGAAACTCCAACAAGAACAGATCACAGTCTAAATCACGTGCAAAGAAAGATGTAGAGTGCTTTTATTGTCACAAGAAAAGGCACTACAAGAATCAGTGTAAAGAATTGAAAGAGCATTTACATGAGAAGAAGAATGGAAAGAAGCCCCTAGAATCAACTAGTGTTGCTGAAGAAACATCAGATGACAGTGAAGTTGGTGCAGATTTACTTTCAGTCTCATCAAGTAACAATGTTCTATTGGAATCTTGGGTTTTAGATTCAGCATGCTCTTATCATATGACTCCAAAGAAAGATTGGTTTGACACGTATAAGCCTTACAACGGTGGTATGGTCCAAATGGGTAATGATGCTACATGCTCGGTTATTGGGATTGGTACCGTGAAGATCAAGATGTTTGATGGAGTTGTGAGAGTTCTTAGTAATGTCAGACATGTTCCAGATCTAAGAAATAATTTGATTTCTTTAGGAGTATTGGATGATTTGGGCTATTCATACTCATCAAAGGGTGGAATCATGAAGATTACCAAAGGTGCTTTGATGGTGATGAAGGGACAGAAAGTAAGCACACTTTATAGATTGATTGAGAACACAGTTGTAGTAAGAGTTGCAGTCACCACTCCAGTGGAGTCCAGCACTGACGACACAAAATTATGGCATATGCGACTTGGCCATATTGGTGAACGTGGTATGTTAGAGTTGCACAAGAGAAATTTATTGAAAGGAGTGAAGACATGCAAGCTAGACTTCTGCAAGTATTGTGTGTATGGGAAGCAGCATAGAGTCAGTTTCAAGACAGGCTCTCATACAAGTAAGGGTGTTCTTGACTACATTCATTCAGATGTTTGGGGTCCAGTATCAGTTTCTTCTCATAGCGGTGCTCAGTATTTTGTCAGTTTCATTGATGACTACTCTAGAAAGGTATGGATTTATTTTATGAAGCATAAGTCTGATGTGTTTGGCATATTTAAAAAGTGGAAAGCACAGGTTGAGAATCAAACTGGCAGGAAAATAAAATACCTTAGAACAGATAATGGACTAGAGTATAGAGATAAAGAATTCATAAAATTTTGTGAATTAGAAGGCATTACTCGTCACTTCATAGTTAAAGGAACTCCACAGCAGAATGGGGTTGCAGAGAGAATGAACAGAACCTTAGCAGAAAGAGCCAGATGCATGAGATTAAATGCAGGGTTGCCTAAGGTGTTCTGGACAGAGACAATTAATACAGCAAGCTTCATTATTAATAGATCTCCATCATCAGCCATAGATTTCAAGATTCCAGAAGAGGTTTGGTCAGGTAGACCAGTTGATTATTCGAGTCTAAAAATCTTTGGTTGTCCAGCTTATGTGCATGTGCAGAGTGGAGAGCATTCTAAATTGGATTTGAAGTCAAGAAAATGCGTATTTCTTGGTTTTGAAAAAGGTGTTAAAGGCTATAGGCTTTAGGATCCAATCTCAAAGAAAACGGTGACCAGCAGAGATGTCATATTTGATGAAGCCTTTATGTTGAAACAGAATGAAGCAGAGACATGTGATGATAGTCCACAAGAGAAATTAACTGTTGAGGTGGAGTTTGACGAGAATAGTTCATCTAGTGATAAGGGTGATGCTGAGATTGATCCACAGCAGCAACAAGAAGAGTCTTATTCAATTGCTAAAGGTAGAGAGAAGCGGGTTCACAAAGCACCACAGAGATATGGCTTTGAAGATATGGTTAGCTTTGCTCTCATAACTAGCAATGGAGATCCATTGTCTTACAAGGATGTAGAAGAGATGGGGTCACTACAGAAGAATAAGATTTGGGAATCATCTAGTATGTTGATAAAGCCAATTCCAACAGACAAGTTCAAGAGCTACTTGGACTTGGTTGATGTTTGCAGCTTGTAAGCCCTTAAGGGCTAAGGTGGAGGCGATGGAGGAGTTTGCTCATGTAGCTTGATCAATTCAAGCCAAGGTGGAGATTTGTTGAAGTGGGCCGTGTGCGTGGCTTGAATTGCCACAAGCCCAAGTCAAGTAGTATTAGGAAACCGAATTCAACTAGGAATGCATCTCCTTGTAATAGCCGACCTATTATATATATATATATATATATATATATATATATATATATATATATTAGGTTTGAGATGAAGAGCAGCTGTGTAATTAGAGAATTCCAATTAACCTAGTGAGCAGCCGCATGAGAGAAAAATAGAGAAAAGAGAGGCAGCCAGCTTCTATTCTTATTGTTTCTGTGAAAGAGTGCTAGGGTGTAATTGGGATTTGGGTTTCTTGAGAGTGTTATTATGCACTATTGTATCTCCCTATTTTTTATAGTGAAATTTCTCCGTCGTCTCCGTGGAGGTCGGCAGTTTGCCGAACCACGTAAATTCTTGTGTTCTTTGTGTGTGCTTGTTATTTAATTTTCGCTTATTTACTGTTATTGATTGGAGTCCTGGAGTGCTATCTGCACAACAATATTTTTGGTGGATTTCAAAATTCTTCTTTTGAATTCAAGCAACCCTTGTAAATTCAAGAGTTATCATCTTAAAGCATATGTAATTTGTTTCTTATGTCATTCCGCATTGTAGTTTTGCAGTGTTTTCCTAAATTCTCCTCCACGGATCACAATGGTTGGTTGAATAGCAACCATTAGTTTCCTTAGAGCATTCACAACAAAAGAGCTAAAAAATTTAGGTCTTAGTAACTCAAAAAGTTACTTTATCTATTTTAACACTTCACTTTACAATACACTCAACATCAAAATTTCTATTTTAACATACAACAAATTAAAATAATATAAAAAAAAACCAATAAAATAAGTATAATAAACCCAACAATTTTATTTCACCCTAAAATCTCTCTCTCCTCTCTCATCCTCTCCACCTCCTCTATCCCTCTCTTTCTCTCTCTCTCTCTCTCACACACACACACCACCATACAAGCTGTTAGCATAACTACTACTACTACACTTCAGGTTTCCAAGTCAATAGATGGAGATGAAGATAAATTCAAAGTGGTTAAAAATGACGATGAAGCTAAGATCACAACCAACACTAGATTGTTGTCCATAGCAAAAGATTAGAGTTTATCATTATCTTTTCTCATTTGTAATTATCATAATTCACTGCCACCACTAGCCACCTCAATCCATTGCCACCACTGCAACCCACTGCCACCACCAACCACACAACAAGCGATTGCCACCATCAACCACAACTATAATCCACTACCACCACCAATCACAATCGCACCACCAACAAGACGACCAATTCCCATAACCCACCACCACCACCATCTCCACCAAACATCCCCCGAAACCTAGCAACCCACAACCTATAAAACCCACAACCTAGCAAACAACCTCCACCACCCACCAATCCCACAAATCCAAAACACAAGAACAACCATGAGGAGATAAAGGCTTTGAGTTCGGTGACTTCAGTTAGGGAAAGATGAGAGTATAGAAATTGGTATGAAATTTTTGAGAGATGATGAGAAGAGAGAGGCTTTGGTTTGGTTGCAAGATGGATAAGAAAGCCATTTGGGTTAAGAGATTTGATTTTAGTCAAGAGGGAGAAGGGGAAAGGGGCTTGGCTTCAGATCATGGGTGATAAAAACTGTAGAAAGAAAGGAGAAAGAGGAGAAAGCAAAAGGGAGAGAGAGAAAAAGGGTCAAAATTGGCAATTAACCCCAATTGCCCAACCATATAGTTAGTAGGCACTGTTTCAAAACTATATTTTTTAATAACATTTCAAGTTTAAAAGACTTGATTTAAGGTTATAAATTGAGCCTCAAAGACTCGGTTTCTATGTTCTGGTTTGGCATTTTTCCACGTGGCATCCACTTGGAACTTGAGTATTAAAGACTCGAGTTATATCTCGACTCTTTAAGCATCGATTTGTATGTGACGTGGTTGGTGGTTGATTCATGTGGAAGCCACCTGGAAATCGAGTCTCTAAGACTCGATTTCATATAGGGCTTTTTTAAAATTAAACCAAGTCTCTAACGCCTCTCTCACTCACCCTCTCCACTCCCACTCAGTCTCCACTCATGCACCTCCACTCTCACAACCTTCTCCAGTTCTCTCAAGTGTGATTTTCTTCTCCTAAACCTACTTTTAAAGTGCATTTTTCGTTGTTTTTCTTATTGTGTGATTTTTTCATGTGGGTTTGTGGTTTTTGTTCCAAAATTATGATTGATTTGATTGTTGACTGTATTATTTTAGAACTTGTTTCATGTGTTATTCTATTTGGTTCCCAAGAAAATGCGAGAAAATTTTTCCATTTTGTGCTGAGATTGTCGTGTTTGAGAAAATTTAACATGAGGAAACTAAGAGGCCTGAGGAATAGTAGTCAGAACTTGATTTGATTTGATTTTTTGTTTTTGTTTTTGTTGTTGTTGTTTCTTGCTATTTAGATGGATAAGCAGAGGTTTAGGGTTTTTGTTCCATAATTATGATTGTTTTGATTGTTAACTGTACTATTTTACAACTTTTTTTTTATGTGTTACTCTCTGATTGGTTCCCCAGAAAATGCGGGAAAAGACTAGGAAATGATAATAAAGTTTTCCATTTTATGATGGTATTGGTGTGATTGAGAAAATTTAAAATGAGGAAACTGAGAAATTTTTAGGAATAGTAGATTGTTTTGTGTGTTACTCTCTGTTTGAGTTTTATGCGTTGGCCGAAACTTAAATACAGCTATTTGGATGCAATACATTAAGTTTACGAATTAAATTTAAATGCGTGGTTGCATTGACCATTAAATGCATGGTTGTGTGGTTGCATTGACTATTGGCATTACAATGTTCAACCAATTACGTTGGTTCTACCACATTGAATTTAATACTTTAGAAGTACAATTGACACTGTTATTTGATAACATCTATGCTTTCTGGGTTAATGGATGTTTTCCTTTGTATGCTTCTGAAAGTTTGAGGAAAAGAAAAATGTGCTCTGCTGCATGAAAGTTTGCCCATTCATACGGCAACAGTTTTAGTCAACATGTAGCTAGTGATGGTAGTGCCCCTTTTGGCAGAAATCTTGGGTTGACTATGTAAATTGGCCAATGTACTAAACATTGTTAGCATAGAAATACCTAAGCACTACCTTTTTTTTTTTTTTTAAATGCAAAATATGAAATGACTATAAGATCCATATGAAATCCCAAACCCAAAAATTGAATCAATTTTAAGGTCTTGTAAGCTCAAACTCTAAATTGTATTAGCAAATCACTCTCTTTACCTTCATACCATTAAGTGAGCCTAAACAAAGTTGACAATCAATGTATTAAGATTGCTAATTCTAAATTGTTGCTCCTTTCCATGGGTAGAAACATCCAAGATTTTTTCAACCATACAAACCCAAAAGGAAGTTCTTCAATAGGGCGTAGGTTGATTCAAGGGGGAAAAAGATTGAATCAACGAGTTATTATGATTTAGGTTAAAGCTTGATTGATTTAGATTAAAGCATGATTTAAATGTAAATGTAGTTTCAATTTGTTACCATTAATAGGTAATTAATCTTTTTGCTTGGTTACCTTAAACTGTTCAACATCCCTCAGTTATAGTCATAAGCCGCTTCCAAATTCCAAGGAAATGATCCTCTATTTCACTTCACCTTATCTACCTGATTATTGCAAATGACCATAACCAATCATTTCATTCTTCTATTATATATATATATATATATATTAATAATCATAGAATGCATTATATGAAGCTAATTTTCTCAGAACGGTTCTCAGTATTCCGAGGATTTCTTCAATACTATAAACATATAAGTTGGTCAACCTCCGGATTGTAAAATTTCTAATGTCCTTTGTTGCGTATTATCAATGCACGCTTCACCGTCTCTTTATTTGCAAAAGTCACCCCTTTACTAAAATGCATCCTAGCTTCCCAAGTAGAAACAAACGGTAGCTAAAGACGTGAAGGATTAACCATATTTTCCCAAGTATTTGCATAGAATGACTCGGCAAGAGGTGTGTAGGCAGTGGTAGTAATTGTATCATGCTAGACGCCAATATCATCTTCTGCATCACCTTCATCATGGTACTCCATATTTTCCTTTTCAAAATTGGGAACAAGTTCATGGTCATCCACATCCCTATCAAAGTCGCCTCGCTTAATCCTCTCTTCGTACTCATCCATATCATGAAGATTTTCACCATTATTCGGAATATGATCTTCATCTTCGTCTTCCTCCCTTAAATGTGTCTTTTGAGGTTGGATTGTTTCACCAGTATTGGAAGCATGATCTTGAGATGAGAGTGTATAACCTCCCATTATATAGCCTCCCATTATAGTGCATCCATCATCTAGGGCTGTAAATTGTAAAGATATAGTTGTTTGTTGCACCTCCTTAGCATCAACTTCTGCAAGCAACTCCAAACTTACGTACAACTCAGTAGCATTTACTTGAGGCATTTTATAAATCCTATTAAACATGATCTTTACATGTTTGTCTTTTTTTATCACCGTATACTTGTAATTTATCCGTTCATGAAGGACTTCTTATGGGTAACGGTAAATAATCTTTATGTCATAACAAGCAAGGTTCAAATTCAATTCTTCCATTATTTTTATCTTCCAATCTTTCAACGTCTTCAACTTATGACGTATCATCATGTAATAGCATTCAATACCCGGCCTTTTAAATGGGAATCTATCAATCTCTTCAAGATTGACAAGGGGTCCACCGTAGTATACATTTATATCAAGATTCTTCAGAGATTCTAAACCTATTAGAGTCAAGTGTAATATGTTAGTGACATATTTTATCTCTTTCATTCAACATCAATTACAAAACCTTTTCTATCTATTCAAAGTACAAAAATTACAACTTATTACATCATATACATATACAAACACACCCCACATTTGCATATACTCACCCCACATCACATACAAACACACTCAATCATTATCATTTCATACTCAAACACACTCAATCTAAAGACAAAACTCACCCCCATTACAAAATTTCAAATCATTGTAACAAAAATATAAAGAAAAATATCAAACCAAACAACAACAAAAATAGTCATGATAAAAAGCCTAACAATACAAATATATCTACAATATTTTTTACTTTTTATAAAAGCCTAGCAAATATATACACTAACTTGTTACATCATATGCATATACAAACCCCACATTTGCATATACTCACCCTATCACATACAAACACACTCAATCATTATCATTTGTTTCTTCAAAAAAAAAAAAAAAAAAATTATTAATCATACTCAAACCAAAAACAACTAAACACACAACTCACCCCATTACAAACCTTCAAATCATTCTATCAAAAATATAAAGAAAAATATCAAACCCAAAAAAAAAAAAAAAAAATAGTCATGATTCATACCCACAAAAAAACCTAACAATACATATATGTAACTAACAACTAGAGAGAGTGAGTGCTATAAAAACCTTACTTGACATGAGGACGTGTAAATGAGGGGTGAGTTTGATTTGAAGTTTTGTAATGTTTTGTAATGGGGCTGAGTTTTGTATGAGAGTGAGAGAGAGAAAGTGAGAGAGGAAGAGAGAGCTACTGGGTTTTTTGGAGGAGGAAACGGAGAGACCCAGAGACACACATTACGAGGACTAAGGACAAGCAGCTGCCCTAACCACGTGGATGCTTGTGGACCAAAGCTTGTAAATCGAGTCTCTAAGACTTGATTACTCTTTTTTAAAAACCGAGTCTCTAAGGCTCGATATCTAGCTGGAATCCACGTGAATGCAGGTGAACATAAATCGAGCATTTAATCATTGAGATATATAAATCGAGTCTCTAAGACTTGATTTCCAAGTAGACGCCATGTGAAAAAGTGCAAAGTCAGACTTGATCAGAACATGAAAACTGAGTCTTTGAGGCTCAATTTATAAACCTAAATCAAGTTTTAGAAACTCAAGATGTTAGTAATAAATGCACTTTTGAAACAGTGCCTACTAACTATATAGTTGGGCAATTGGGGTTAATTGCTAGTTTTGGTCGAGAAAAAGATAGGAGGCATGCGTGAGAGAACCAATAAATTAACATTATTTTTATAAGTTTCAGCAACAGTAAGATGCTAGAGATGGCATTTCATTGTAGTTGAGTGTTAAATTTTTTTGAGTTTGACACCTTTATTGTAGCAGCACTTTTTAGTGTGTTGTGTGCTAAAATAACATTTTAGTTATTTTGGCAACACTATTATGAATGCTCTTATTACTTATTTGAAAATTGGTGCTAAAGTGCATCTGGTAGCTTTTCAAAGGGCAAATACTAACTTTAGAGCATTTAGATTTGGAAATGCAAAAAAAAAAACAAAAAAACAAAAAAAAACAAAAACAAAAAAAAACAAAAAAATAAAAAAAAAATCCTTTTGCATCACTAAAAAATTACTGTATCTATTTCATTTAATCATTTTTACAAAATTAACATCGTCTCATGTTTCATTTGCATTTTATCATATTAAAATAATATTATTTTATACATACAAGCGACAAAAGAAAAAAGAAAAGCAACCAAAGCAAGAGAGTGTCAAACAACAAAGAGGATAGAGAGAAAGAAAGGGGAAAAAAAGGTGTAAATTTTTTTGCAATAAATTACTGAATATTGTGTTTTTTTGTGCAATTTTTGTGAATAATATTATCTATTTGGCTAAACTGCAAATTACACCCTTAAACTTTGGGGTATTTGAATTTTACATTTTGAAATTTCAAAATTTAGAATTTATAGTTCTCTAAAGTTATATTCAGTTTGCATTTATAGTCTCTCCATCCAATTTTTTATTTTTTTTATTTTTTTTTTCCATTAAGTGCCACATAAGCTTGTCACATGTCTTTAGTTTATCCAATAAAATGATGTCATGTCATTTTCATTATATTACATGGCAAGTTTTTTGTGGCACTTAACGGGAATATAGATGGAGTGAATACTGATGCAAACAGAATATAGCGTCAAGAGATAAAATCTAAATTTTGAAATTTCAGAATATAAAATTCAAACTAAAACTAAGGAAAGGGTTAAAGGTATAAAAAGGTAAGTTATGAAAAGGCACGTGCTGACTTTATAAATGAAAAAGAACAAAGGTTAGTCTTTCATAATATACGTGTCAATTTTCTTTTGTCACAACTTGACATGTTGTGAGTTGTGATGTTGGATCATGACTAAGATCACGTGAAACCGCAATTTCTTTACAATAATTGATTTAATTTTGTATCACGAAAAAAAAAATCACAATTTTTAATAAAACTAATACTCTGCGGTAGATTGACACTCATTGCTTCCTCTCTGCGGTTAATAATTTGTGACGTGAATAACAATAGTAGAAGTTGTGATTCTTAAAAAAAAAAAAAAAAAAAAAAACTTTAGAACCCGTTTGGTGCATATACTAAAACAACAATTTTCAGTTTTTAAATAATATTACACATATTTCTACACACTTTTTTACCCATACGTATTTTCAAAAAATACATACAATGTTACTAGAACAATATTACCAAATGTGTCTATAGCTACAAACTATTTCACATTTTGTATATGATGCTAGAATTTTTTTTTTTCCTTTTTTTTCACAATCAACACATAATTACGATGAATGTGTGGCTGTCCACAGACTCTCTTTCCAAAATTCTTCTCGTAAAGAAAAGCAAAGTGATTAGTCTACTTTTCCTATATACATTGTACTATTCGAGATTTCTTAAGGTCTAAGTATGTTCTGCCAAGCAACATGTACATAAGCTCTCCATTACCATATGTTGGTGATGACATATTATATCATTTGTCCCAAAAACTAGTAAAGAATTAAAGAGAGCTATACAGAGTCCGAGTCTCCATGGTAGAAGCTAATTGTGTGAGTTTGAAACTTCTGATAGATACAGAAAGCCAAAGAGTGCTTTTTGCAGAAGCGGGCAAGGAATTCATTGATTTCATCCTTCACATTCTGGCACTGCCGCTCGGCACTTTCATCCCGCTTTTCGCAAAGCAAGGAATGTTGGGCAGCTTCGGAAACATTTACGAGAGCATTGACAATTTACGTAGTATTGATGATTACCTTCAACCAAACGTGGACAAGGAGACTCTCCTGAAAGCCAAAGTAGACATCTCTGGAGTCCCTCTCCAACTCGAAATGCCAATCGTTGTATCATCTGCGACATCCAGGAAATTGTATAGGTGTCCTAGAAACTTCTCAAAATGTGACCTACAAGTGGCTTATGACTCCACAGTAATCTGTCCCTTGTGCCAGAAAGTTATGGAGCACGAGCTATGTTTCGTAGACCTACCGAGCAAAATGAGAGGGTACGTGAAAGAAGTGGTTAAATACATGGTGATGGATGATCTGGAGGTGAAACCCATGTCCACCACCTCTACTTTCACTCTGCTTAACAAGTTCAATGTCAAGGAAATGGGGGCTCTTAAGGAGAAAGTAATCGTTTTGGGCATGGATGAGGTATGTTAATTTTCTGTGAATGAATTCCATTACTTCTATTTTTATTTATTTCTTCGTTTTAGTTATGGTGAGAATTGAATTATTGCAAAATAAAGATGTTTTCTTTTTTTGAGAGAACCAAAATAAGGCCCGGTTGATATGTGTGTTTAAATAATAGATTTTAGTTTTTTTAGAAATACGTGTAGGTAAAAATACGTATAATATTATTTAAAAACTGAAAATATGTATTTCAAATGGTGTACTAAACAAAGCCTAGATTCTAAAACTAAGTTTACTGAGGAATTAGTTTTAGCTATATATTCGTTTCCCCATTTCTAAACCATATATGTTCCAATTTCCATAATATAAGAAAGAGTTTCTTATCAAAAAAAAAAAAAAAAAAAAAATAGAAAGAGTTCAATTATTATAAATCCATGTAGCTCAATGGTTCATGATGTCTACCGTGAACTACTTAATTATAAGTCGAGTCAAACGGCCTTTTTTTTTTAGGAAAAAAAAATTTGATACTGGAGTGTATTCCCTCGATCTCTTTCCCCTTAAAGGCCACTCGTTGATCCAGTGGAAAGTATGCTTCACTTTCCACAATTGAAGACTAAAATAAATGAAAAATAAACAAAAAAAAAAAAAAAGACTACTATTTCTTTTCTGAAGAAGGAATGAAGGATTTCATCTATTTGCTTTTTTTTTTTTCTTTTTTTTTTTTTTTTGATAATCTCATCTATTTGCTTTTGAAATGTGCCTATTTCAATGTGAAGATGTGATATTTTGCTGATCTAAATATAATTAATAATTATTTGTTCCTTAATTTGTGTGGTTTATTGCTAGGGTGTAAAATTGCTCAAGGCTTCTCTCCAGTCTAAAGAGTGTTCTAACTGATGCCTTCCTCCCAATCTTGAATCAAGAAGTCAAATGTGAAACGTGAGTGCAGGAGTTACGTGCCATTGCCAAAATGTTTTTTTCCCCCTTTCCTTCTGGTTGCAAATAGGTTTTAAATGCTAGTCAATGTAAATGGAAGTATGCTCTCTCTCTCTCTCTATTGGAAGCTTAGTTAAGCAACATTATGTTTCACTAAAATCAGTTGTAAGCTTCTGTTAATTATCACTGATATTGCTTGGTATCACTAAGCTATGAGAGGACCTAAAAAATGAGGTAGCATTGCAATCTCCTGAGCCACATAGCATTATCATGTTAGCTTTGATACTATCATGTGATTTATGTCACAATTTGAGATAGTGCTAATCACTCTGCTCTAAAAAATCAGAATGACTAGTCAAGATCTATTTTAATAAACTTCTAATGCAGGAAACGGTACAAATGCACTATCCACACTCATATCCAATATAATTAAAATCCAAATAGAAACAGAAAGCAACAAAGTGCTATTTGCTGAAGCAGACAAACAATTCCTCGACTTCCTGTTTCATATCACCGCCAGTCGCTGGAACTATCATTCTTGTTCTGAAAAAGCGAGGAACGGTGGGCAGCTTTGGAAACATGTATGGTAGTACTGAAAATTTGAGTACTACTTACCTTCAACCAAACCTGACCATAGAGAGTCACTTGAAGCACAAAGCATACATCTTTGAAACTGGTGATGTCCCTCTCCTATTGCCAGACATTGAATCATCATCAAAATCCAGGAAATTTTATAGGTGTAATAGTAGTAATAGTAGCTAGGCTCCAACAACAACTGTAATCCATAAGTGTCTGCTGACAACAGAGCAATCTATCCTTTGTACCACGGTTCTATGACCTGCAATATAGGTTTGGTAGACCCACTAAACACAAAGAATACGGGCTCCTCTATGGGAGAAAATCTATCATCTATCTGATACATGCATCTACTCTCTTACATAATGGTGGGTTTCATATATGTAATATCATCTCCCTCTAGTGGGAGAGGGTACGTGAGACGGGTGGTTACTTACATGATTATGCATGGATGATCTGGAAGTGAAGCCCATGTCCACTATTTCTAGTATCACACATAACAAGTTTAATGTCAAGCATATAGGGGCTCTTGAGGAGAAAGTGGTCAAATTGGGCATGGATGAGGTATATGTTGGTCATTACCTGCTTTTTTTTTTTTTTTTTTTTTTTTAATAATCCTTGCTTTCTTTCTTTCTTCTGTGCATATTGAACATTCTATTTTATTTATCTAATAGGAAACGTCTTTTTGGAAATAAACTATTTTGCCGATATTGGCATGTGATATTGCTCAAGGCTTCTCTGTAGTCAAAGAGTGTCTTGACTGATGTCTTCCTCTCAAAGTTGGAACGAGAAGACGACATTGAAATTTAATTCCTAGGTGCCAAATAGGTATAGGATTGCCAAAACTTTGTTATTTTGCCGCAAAGGAGTTTTAAATGTCAGTTAAATCTGGTGTTGCATGATATATAACTTTCTTGAAACTTTAGGTTGTGTTTTTTTTTTTTTTTTTTTTTGTTGGAAAAAAATTTGTTGGGCTTGAATCTGTTCTAGTCCTGAAATTTAGAATGTTCTCGTTTAACAAAAAATTTCTATCAAGTCCATTCTTTAATTTCCTTCACATAGTATTGGTTGCTGACTTGGTTAATGGAGAATTGATGTGGTTTCTTTTACCTAGTCTTTAAAAATTTGGTAGAGATCGATCTCTTAATCTCAAAATTCTCTCTCCACCAATCTTTCATTATCTTTTATGTTTTGTTTTTCTTTTGTTGGAAATGGAAAATTACTGTAACTTTCAAAGATTCATGTTGGTTATTTTTTCAAAATATTTTTATATCTTTGATGATTTGTATAAGCATAAACCAAGCTATAGGAATAGGTGCTGGTAAATTTAATAAATATGTTGGAAGCTAGGTGAAAATTTTTGTTGTAGGGGGTCAAAACTCAAAGGAGTTCGGGAACCCAGATGTACAAAATGACTACTATTTGGCCATATCTTGTCTATTCTAGGTGTCACTTTAGTTCATTTGATTTCAATGTTACTCTTATTGTTAAAATTTGGATGGAATTTGCTAACATGGCATAGAAGTTAGTTCACACATTAATTTACCTAATATGGACAATTTTACTTGATGGCATGGTGTCATGTCACCTAAGTTTGTGCCACATCAACCCTCAGGGACTAATTTGACCCCGAAGCACTAGCAAATTTTGAATGGAAGAAAGTAAGGAGAAGGAGGGGACAAATGATAAACTGTTCGCACAATTTAGAGTTGAGGGACCTCACCAGAGAAATTATGTTTTACCACTCTAAACTATACCCTATATTAGACTTTCTACATTTTAATTTTAGTAACATTTTTTTATTAAATACATGAGGTAATGAAAAAGCCATTGATAATCCAATTAACAAGATAATGACTAAAAATCTATCATCTCAGCCAACTAAACTTTTTTTTTTTTTTTTGGCCAACTATTGACCACTAAAATGTTCTATATCAACATAAAGAGACCACCTAAATGCATGAATTTTTTCACAACATTTAAAACTCAAACTAAATCTTTTTTTTCAAAGTTCTTAACAGCTAAAAAGTTCTATATCAAGAGAGATAATAAAGTACCCAAAATGTGTTTTTTACACAAAATTCAAAACAAAGAGGTCATTGATACACCAATTGACAAGATAATGACTAAATATCATCCATCATAGCCAACTAAAAAAATGTCTTGCCAACTCTTTCCAACTAAAATATTTTAGAGAGAGTACCCAAAATGCATGGGTTTTTTTAACAACATTCAAAATCTCAAACTAAAAAATTGTTTCGAAGTGGATCTTTTCTACTCTTTTTTCTTTGGGAATGCTCAATTACATAACTTATTGATACCAAATGTTGACCTATTGTTGTGCAATAGGAGAATTCATCACATTTCTCATTCCTTAGTCATAATTTCAACTGCATTGTCCATATATTTTGCACCAACACCAGTAGCTCTATCCCTCCCACACAAGATCTCAATGTCCTCCAATTGTAGTGAGACTGACGACCGCTTTCGTCAAAATGGCTTTCAAAAGAGAAAATGTAAGCCATTGTTTTCTATCAGCATTAAGGTACTAGAGATTTTATGTAAAATGTGTGATGGGCAGTAATCAATAGCTATGTAGTGTTTACCAAATGCCAACCCTTACCAAGCTCATCTAGCCCTCACATATACTTCCTTTTGTTGGAAATAAGGTTTGAAAATTGCCCAAATTAATTAACAAATACAAAGCAGATTAGAGATATAAGATGAGAGTGTAGAGATATAAACTTATTGATTTAAGCCGAGGCACGGAACTTAATCCGCTGTTCTAAAGAAGTGATTTTGCCCCCACTATAGATCGAATGACTCCATTGGTGCAAATGGTTCAAGCAATTGCTCTCCAGGATACAACGACAGTTCTATTAATGTGCACTCATAAATAGAACTTTGAACTTGTCATTGGATGCCCAATATAAAGATTGAAGAAAGATAGAGGAATTAGATGAACTCTATTATTTTTTTCATTTTTTATTTTTTTCTGCTTATCACCTTTTTGGAAGAGGAATGGCCTTTTGGTTATATAGAAGAGCCAATGGAATACTTTCAGCAAAAGAGTTGACAAAACCCAATACAAAATTTAAGAATCATGCCGTGATATAAGCACTCCATAATTATCCCTTTGATTTCCTTCAACATCTACTAGTATTATAGGGATATTTGCTAGGGATTTGAATTGGTTAAGGCGAGATAGGTGAAAGTGATAAAGGAAAGTACTGATATTGTGGAGGGGCTGCTTTTGTTAGTGAATAAAAGGAGAAGACCGTGGGTTATAGGGTAAAGCTGATGGTGGGGTTGGTGGGTTTAATTCTCACCAACCACATCTACTAATTTTGGTCAATAGCAATCCAGGTGGCACCCACCATTTTCCTTTTAAATTTTAAAAACATACCCAACACCTTTAACCTATACAAACTCATATAGACATTTTCATGCAATACTTCAACCAAACAGAAATTTTCCTTTGACAAACAAAATAAATTGATTAGCAAGAGTTTCAACAAGACCAAACATACCGCATCAGACATGTCATAGCGAAGCTTAGTGACAGAGTCTCCATGGCCAAGCTTCTGAGCAACTCCATATGCAATATAAGTCTTGGGATCCATATCTGATTTTTTGGGCAACTGGAGAGCAATTAATGTTTAAGATACCCTTGTGTGGATGTGTATATTCCTTAAACGGCAAGCAACGATAAACTCATCACCATGATGTGGCAAGTGTTCAAATAAAGTAGATGGAGGCCAATCTGCTAGCTTCAGTATCAAGGGCCATGAACGAAAATCAAACCGACCTTCTGTATACCCAGTAAAAAGCTGGCGGATGTTGATATTAGTCTGCGATTCATCACAATAATTATTATCACAAAGCAAAATTGTCAAGGCCTATTTGCATATCATTTTATTATGCCTGAGTAGACAGGTGGAAAGTAAAAACACTTTAAACAAAGAAGTGAAAAGTAAAAGGAAAAATAATGACAATAACTCCAAAAAAAGAAAATTGGCCTCAACAATCACTAGCATGAATGAAGAACCACCAGAAAGTGATGATCCTCCAATTTTTCATGGGGCTTTTTATTATATATTAATTTGAGATTGAAAGGCAAGGGATAAGAAGGCAGTCATCTCCCCTTGAAATCAATTGGAAGGAGTACATGTAGCTGCTAATTCTCAATTGAGGAATATTTAAAGCACTTATTTTTTGTAAATGACTCAGAACACTAATGAACAAGTTGCAAGATAGCATCTCCCTTTTTCCCTTACTTGGAATGAGTAAGATAACCATACAAAAACTCTATTCCTATTTCTTCCAGATTGAAAGCTATTCTTAGTGGTCACCAAAGGTTGGGAATTGAATTACTGTGTTTAGAACTAAAAGGAACCTTCCTGAGAATAAAATAAATTGAAAATTCCTAGAAAGAAAACCTTTTTTTTCAAGAATTTTCAAACAATCTCACTAAAAACTGATAAAGCACAATAGATTAAACACAAACTTCAAGCTTCAAAAATATTTTTTGAACTTGAATCTAATCATATTTTTCATCCAATTTTAGAATTTTTTGAAAAAAAATTAATTTGAAATATAAATCATTTTCATTATCTTTAAAAGTCAAAAACAAAAAATAGTAAAACCCAGATGAAATATTCTTAACTTGGAGACCAAAAACATCCTAAAGATTATACAAGAACCAGTTTAAAATGAAAACAAAAGATGGGGTTCACTATCTCTTTCAAGATATATATTACTTGAATGAAATTTAAAAATGCTATACCAGACAATTACCATAGATTTTTTATTTTTTAACAAAACAGAAACAAAGCATGCTAATTGCAAGTATACATGTTTAGTCATTCTCTCAAACACCTAGCATGCATGCCCACTAAAACATTGCAACTTATATAACACAAAGTTATAAAATTTATAGTGTGTATGAATAAATAACATAGTCTGATAAAAAAAAAAAAAAACGCAATAATACATACAAGTTGGACTAAAAGAAATAAAAATTAAATGGAAGATATTTGACCCAAAAAAAGCACCTATTAAATTTAAGATTTTATTCTCAATAGTTTACAAACCCATCAGGGGTTTGCAAAAATAAGAAAAAAGAACAAGCAAAGTGACACTGACCTCTTTATGCACCCAAACCAAATAAAAAAAAACTACTTCTGCTCATCAGGAATTGCCTTAACCAAATCTATGCATAGAAATTAACATTATAAAACAACAATAGAAATTACTTATGAAACCACAAATGATATTTGATATTTACAAATCATAGTAATAAAAGTAACATGTTATAGGGTGCCTTAAGAAAGTAAAAGTGAATTCAAAGTGAGTGAAAAGCAGAGAGGGAAAATAAAAAATATGTGAACAAAGAGAGATCCTTCTGTGTGTTCAAAGGATTTCTCCAAGAACCAAGAAGAAGAAGATGAAGAATTAACAATCAGAGGAATATAAACCATATTGTGCCACTTAGCAAACAACAGATTAAGGAAGAGTAAAAATCAACCGGAAAATTAAATTAAAATAATTAAGTAAAAGAAAAAGTATCTAACTATTCTTCAAGACTTGATGAAGGTCATTTAGGTGTAGGATTTGATCTTTCTAGGGTTTTCTAGTGACTTCAATCAATAAATAGGAAAAGGATTAAAAATCAAAATCACGATTTGAATACCAAACACAGAACTCAAGGAGGCAGAGCCATGAAGGTTTGAGAGAGGCGGCTAGAGGGAAGAACTCATTAATTAGGGATCTCTCTCAAGCTCTTGAAAAATGAAGGACCCGTATGTTTTATTTTTTGGGTTTTATAGAAAACCTAGATGACTGGTAGTAGGTATCTTATTAAAATTAAATAAACATACCATATTAAAACAAGTGAAATCTATAACTAAGATTTAAGTGGGTACTGTACCCCCCAAAAAATATGGGGTACTGTAGAATGACCCTATGTTATAAGGGTGTAATACCTAATTTATTCAAATCATATTTTCTATTATTTTACTTTTCTATCTTCTCCAAAAAATAGGTTAATTAAAAAATAATTATCAGGGGAGGACTTTATATGTTGAAATTAATTCTCAAAAAAAAAAAAAAAAAAAAAATCTTCTCCACCAAATAAGTAGGAAAATCAAAACATATTTAATAATTTCTTGATTTTTTATCCTCTTAGAGCATCTCTAGCAATCTCTCCAAATTTTTGTACTTTTGGAGAATGAACAATTCATTTTACCTTTTAACTACCTACTTTTTCAGATCTACTTTTTCAAATACACTTTCCAACAAACTCTCTATATTTTATCTATCCCTTTTAAATATTATTTCTTCACTTTTTTTTTTTTAATTTTTCTTTGTTTGTTTTTTCAATCTTCCTTCATTCATTTCTAATGTCTATATTTTTCAAATTCCCAACAACCATATTTTTTAAATCTCCCAATGGTAATATTTTTAAATTTTTTTCTAATGATATTTTTTTAACAAATCTTGCGAAGCACTTGTGGTAATGATATAGTGAGTTGTAGGTCATCTAATTTTAATTAGAAATGTTACATTCACAATATTTTTCACGGCACTTCCACAGTAAATCCTATGTAATAAGTTGTTGCTAGTTCTAATTTGAACTCACCACTGAAATTATTTTTTTTCTTACCAATAATAGCCAGTAACAACTTACCACTTTAAGATTTATTATGATAGTATTGTGAAAATATTATAGTAGCATTTCTCTATTTTAATTTCTTATTTTTTATTTTATTTTTTCCTTTCTCTTTTTATTTTTTTTAACCAAAAAAATTCTTCTTTTCTTTTTCTTTTTCATCTCTTTTTTTCTCCTCCACACACGTATCCCATTCCCCACCACCCCTTGTTTTCATTTTTCTACCTCTTCTTACCAGAACCTCCACAGTCCACACCATATGTCCTCTTTGTTTTTATTTTTTTGCCTTCATCTCTAGCATTGTCTCTTTTTCTTTCTCTCTCTCTCTCTATCTTTCTTAACCACACACATCTCTCTCTCAAATTCTCACACACACAGATGACCAGTAGAGAACAAAGCCAGAGATCGGCGTTCACTTTTTTTTTTTCTTTTTTCTTTTTTTTTCCTTGTTCTGATTTAATTAGTTTTATTTCGTATGAAAAATTAGTGTTACCTCTTTGTTTTGTTGTGTTTGAGAGAGAAAGGAGTGGGTTAATTTGTAGCCATTGGTATATAACTTGAATATTTTAATATGTTGTGTTAGTTTTTTTATTTCATTTTATTCTTTTGCTAATGAACAGTAGGTCATTAGACCAAGAGAGCTACTATTCATTAGCAACCAATTTTTTGCTAATGAACAGTAATTTAGAGAGATTGTTGGAGCATCATATTGTGGGTTTACTCTCCAAATTTTGGGTATAGAGAGTTTGTTGGAAATGCTCTTACTTCATCCCAAGCCTACTATAGCTCCACCAGCCAATTCAAATGAGAAATACTAGTTTATTATGACAAAAATCCACGGCATTTCGGCATATTAGGAGCTAATGTGTATAAATAATTAGAGTTCCTTCTCTCTTTTTTTGGCCTGATTGATACATCCAACAGTAATCATTAATCAAATGAGAATTAGCCTATTATTTCTGGCGGCATTAACGCTAATCAATAATTACTATTCCTAGTTGATTACTATTTCTATAATGTTTCTTTTTTACTATTAAAAATCCACACAAGGTATTTAGAAGTTTATAAGTATCAAATAATTCTAGCTCCTTGACTCAAGAATAAAATAAAATACAGCTCCTAAATTTTTTTTTGACTAAAAAATAATTCCAGCTCCTAATTGATTCTGTCTATAACTTCCTTGTATAATCACGTTGCCTTGGGTTCAGAAGTCAATGCGAGCTCCTAATCCCCCCCCCCCCTTTTTTAGGGTTTCTCCTTCAATTGTGTTAGGTTTTAAATGTTTAGAAAAATTGGCAAATCGTGAATACAAACTTATCTAGATATAGATCTTAGAGTCTATAGGTTTTATTAGACAATGCTCAAGGTGATTCAAGACAATAGTCAAGAACATACAAGCTGCAGGAAGAAGACTTCATATTCTGCCTGGTTCGATCGATCGAAGAACAGGCTCGATCAATCGAAAATCGTATCTGCAGAATTTTAAGTCGGCCCAAACAGCAGCTTAAGCCCATTAAGGATTAGGGTTTCAAATCTACTTCTCCCACTATATAAAGGAAACCCTAAGCCACGTTTTTGAGACTCTTGAGAGAGAGAAGAGAGTGTCTCTTTTGTATCTAGGGTTTTGTACCTAAACCTCTCTAAGTCTTTGTTGCTCATACTTTGCTGTTTGTGTGAATCTCTTGTGAGATCATTGAGGAGCTTTCCTTCACATAAACTTAGGGTTTTCAATGTAGAGATAATATCAACATCTTGATGATCAACCCAGTTGTTGCCATTGGAGCTTAAAGAATAACAAGCGTGGGTGCTTGTAACTTATTGGAGAATCCAAGAAAGAAGGAGTTCGTGGATTCGGAGTTTGCACGTGGTCATGTCAGTAAGTTCTACTAGTGGGTAGCATTAGGAAGTCAAGCAGGGAGCTTGTAAGTCCTTTTGTATGAACTTCGATTCTTTCGCATAGTAGATTTAGGTTTACCTTGAGGATAGCTAGGTCAAATCCTCACCAAGTTTTTACCGTGTGGTTTCCTGGGTGATCATATTATTGTGTTATTTATTTTTTCGCTGCTTTATATTTTTGATATGATTGTATGTTTGTGATAACCTAGAATTGCATAATTGGACTAAGTTAATCACTTGGCTAATTTACTAAGTTAATCTGGTTGTTTTAAGGGGTCTAAATTTCTATCAAGTGGTATCAGAGCAGGTAGCTCTTCTGTTTTAGATCTTTTGATCTAAGAGCTGATCCTTGACTCCTGTTATCATGGATAATTTGAAGTGTCTTTCTGCTCATGTTTGTGATGCTTTGAATAAAAACGACACTATTGTTTCTGTTGATTTTTTTTATGCTTTTGAAACCCTTCGTAAGGAATTATCTAAATCTTTGAAAATTTCTAAGAAATTTAAAGAAGAGTTAAAATTGGCTAATCTTTAAAAAAAGGATTTGATTGTGAGATTAGATGAATCTAATAAAAAGAATGAATTTTTGAGAAATCAAATTTCCTCTCAAGATGAGAAGATGAAAAGCTTGAAACAAGAGTTAATTGAATCTAAAACTAAAATTGAAAATTTGAGTACCAAGCCTGCTGTTGATAACAGAAGTGTTTCTGTTTCTCTTAAGTCTAAAACTGAGAAAGTTTATATCCCTCATTTTAAGAGAAATAATAAAGAAAATGTTTATTTTGCTAGGTTAGACAAAGGTAAAAGTTCTGATGTAGACGCTGAAGTTTCTAAATCTAAGTCTAAACCTACTGTTAGAGAGCATAATAAATCTGTTTTTGTGCCTACCTGTCACCGTTGTGGTGTTATTGGTCATATTAGACCAAATTGTTCTTTGTTGAGGCAAAAACCAAAATCTGAGACTAGATTTGCTGTTAGGAATACTGATGTTCCTAAATTTGTTCCTGTTTGTCATTTTGTGGTGTCCGTGGTCACATTTGTCCTAATTGTCAATCTAGGATATGTGATGATATTTCTCCTACCATAAGTCCATATAAATTGTTTCATATGCTTTTGAAAAATTTAAGCTTGTTGGCTTGTGAAAGGAATTTGCAGGATTTTAGTCTTTCTCAAAAGATTG
Organism: Quercus ilex subsp. ballota; assembly: GCA_032727855.1. Taxonomy (NCBI): domain Eukaryota; kingdom Viridiplantae; phylum Streptophyta; class Magnoliopsida; order Fagales; family Fagaceae; genus Quercus; species Quercus ilex. The sequence continues at coordinate 62,445,302 of CM064915.1, forward strand.
GTGTAATCTCTCAAATACACTTTGCTTCTCATGGATTTTCACTTACAAAGCCGAAGACTCGTGCTAAATGGGTGAGAAAAGATTCTCTAAGGTGAGTGTTGCTAACTTGTCCCTGGTTTAATTCTTTCAATTAATTGTGGACATGTTTTGTTTTTGTTTTTTTTTTGGTTGTTTTGTTTTTTAGGTTGTTTTAAAAAAAAAATCCAAAAACATTAAAAAATTTTCAAAAAGACAAAAATATTTTATTTTGTTTCTAGTTTTTCTTTTTGAGGATTACATGAATTATGATATCTCTCTTTTGATTTAGAACATGCTTGACATTGTGGAGATACTTGAATAGTATGTGTTATATAAGTGCTAAGCTATTTTTGATTTTGTGTGAGTATGTACTAGTTTGTACGCGTACTCATGGGTCAATTAAGAAATTGATATTTCTTGTTTGTGTACCCTCAATAGCTTAGTAAAGCACCATCATGCATAGCTTTAATTGCATTGTTCATTTAGTATAATGTGTGCTTTTTGTTTTTGGTCATAAAATTTTTTTTAAACCAAAAAGTTTTTTGTGTTTTGTATTACATATCATGGATTTGAAATCAAGGTTGGCCAGCTTATTTTTACATAACAAGTTTATGTACCTTGTTTAGCTTTGATAAGCTTATTTATTGCACTTGACTAATTGAAGATTTGTAGTGCATGTTGTGTGGGAAAAATGTTTATGGTGTTTATCACTTTGTCTTAATCTTGAAGTCACATGTTATTTGACTGTCAGACTTGATCCTTTTGAGAAATGCATAAATAACCATCTCACCACTATTCACTAGCCAATCATGAACACCTTAGTGCATATCGTAAGATTCTGTGCTTGAGAAAGTGCAGCACATGCACAAAAAGAACATAAGGTGTAGCCTCGATTTTAATACTTAATGCTTAAAATTGGTGTGTACTATTAGGCTTGATGCCAAATCACATAATTAAAATTGGTGTGTATATTATCCCAGCTTTTAATAAGTTTCTGAACAACTAAAATTTGTGTGTACAATATGAGGCAAAATTCAAGAAACTTACATGATTGCAAGTTTATGATCTAGGAGATGTGAGAGTTATATGATGTAACTCTTTAGGTGATAGTCTCTTTTAAATTTCATGTGATGAATTTTGTAGACCTTGTGGTTGATTTCCATTCACATATCACTTCACATGTATCTCATACTTTTACTAGTTGCACACACTATACAAGTTACTCTTTATTAAACTTGGTACATTATATTGTGTGTGATTTTGTTGTGGCCATCCAAGATTAAAAGTTCCTTGATTTTAATGCAAAATGTGTTTAATGTTTGTGCTTTGAGGATAAATTGATTGAAAATCTTGATTTTGGAAAGTCTGGGTTAAATTCAAGTGTTTTTGAAAAACTTTTCGTCTCATACTCATGCATTTTTTATAAAACAATGTGCTTTGAGGAGTTTCTGCATTAAAATGCTATGTTTTTCAACTGATTTTTTCAGACTTTCGATCAATCGAACCTGTTTTTCGATCAATTGAAATTGCGATTAAAATTTTTGGTTTGAGTCTGCCTTACTCGATTGATGTTCGATCGATCGAAACTGAAAAATTTTCAGTTTCTATGTTTTTGACCAAAACTTTTTTCATGCATCATTTGTGTTTAGGATTCACATGCATTGCATTGTTTTTGTATCCATCTTGCAGTTTTGCAGTCATATTTCTCATTATTTTCACACATAATATGCATACACTTTGCTACATTGGGTACTCAACTTGATCAAAAAATTGATTGATTAATTTTTGAACTATATACTTTCAAGTATATGTCTTTTTTTATGTGTGAACTGTACAAAACGTGAACAAAGAGACTCTCTTGAAGCACAAGGTGCACATCTCTGGCGGTACTGGTTAGGTCCCTCTCCTATTGCCAGACATTGAATCATCATCAACGTCCAGGAAATTCTATAGGTGTTCTAGAATCCAAAACAGCAACTGTTACGCATATGTGGCTAACAACTGTAGTGCATTATGCCCTTATTGCCAGGGTTCTACGACCAGCGATGTAAGTTTTGTAGACCCACCAACCACAAATAATACGGTCTCTAGTGGTGGAGGATACGTGAAAGGGTGGTTACATACATGATTGTGGATGATCTGGAGGTGAAACCCATGTCCACAATTTCCAGAATCACCCTGCTTAACAAGTTTTATGTCAAGCAATTAGGGGATCTTGAGGAGAAAGTGGTTGAATTGGGCATGGAGGAGGTATGTTGGTCATTACTTGCTCTCTTTCTTTCTTTGTACATTCTATTTTATTTATTTAATGGAAGACGATTTTAGGGGAAACAACTATTTTTCCCATGCTTTCATTTTTGTTAGGGTGTGAAATTGCTCAAGGCTTCTCTGCAGTCGAAGAATGTCTTGACTGATGTCTTCCTCCCAAAGCTGGAACGAGAAGTTAACGTAGAGACTGAATTTCTAGGTGCAAAAGTTGCGTAGTATTCCAAAATGTTTTTTGTTGCAAAGAAGTTTAAATCTCAATCTAAGTGCCTGAAGATGACTGAGGGCATTACGCAACTAAACTGCCTCCCCCACCCCCTCTTTTTGGTGCCAATGTGCATAATATATAACTTTCTTGGAACTCTACGTTTTTTTTTTTTGTCTTTGGAAAAATATTTGTTGGTCTTGAATCTGTTTTAATTTATGAGATTTTTTTTACATGGTCTTTAAAAACTTCTGTAGAGATCGACCTGGCAATCTTTAATTATATATATTTTTAATTTTTTTTCCCTTTTAGGTTTATGTTTTGTTTTCTTCTGTTGGAAATGGAAAATTGTTGTTGCGTTCGATGATTCACGTTGTTCATTTTTCAAAAGATTTCTATATCTTGGAAGATTTGTATCTGTACCAAGCTTTAGGGATAGGTATTAACACATTTGACAAATGTGTTTTATGTTTATGATCATTTTGTGTGTTTTTAATTGAAAATTTCTGTTGTGTTGTCTTGTTTAAAAAAGTTAAGGAACTCACCGTCTACTTTTTATTTATTTAATAATTCAATGGTTGGAAGGGATCTGAACCTTAGATGTATTATTTAAAAATGCTAGAAAGTGCCAACCAATTGAGTTACATGGCTCCTTGTGAATCCACGTGTACTAGATGATTACCATTTGGTCACATCTTGTCGAGTCCAGGTGTCGCTTTAGTTCTTCTAAGTTGTATTTGATTTTAATGTTCAAAGATTTCATTTAGAAGGGTAGTCTTTCAGTTCATATCAATCATAATTTGTAGTATCAATAAATAGATGATCTTTATGTTTGAATACCAATTATAATCTGTAGCATCAATAAAGAGATGATCTTTATGTTTGAAAGAAAATGTGTTTTCAATTTTCATTGGATAAAGATTTACCATCTTATGTTCAGGGATGAAACCAGGAACTTGACTTTGAGGGCCAATTTTTGAACCATTTCTTTTATATTTATTATTCAAGAAGTTTTAAAAGCTTATATTTCAATTCGAGGTAATATGAATTCTAAGACTTTCATTGGATAAAGTTTTATCATTGATTTTATATCCAAGGATGGAACCAAGAATATGACTTTGGGGCCAAAGTATTAACTCCCAACCACCCTCCCCCCCCCACCCCCTCTCTTTTTTTAATTCAAGAAGTTTTAAAAGCTTAAACTCCTGTTCGAGGTAATATGAATTCTAAGCTTTTTCTTCAATTTAAGTATTACCTCAAACTGTATTCAAGGCTTGTGTTTTAAGCCTATATGTAATTATCAATTTAGCTCAACTTTAATCCATGTTTGCCTTTTATCAACCATTACTTGGTCTTTATTCTAAGCATATGCGTATCTAGAATTTCTTATGTAAGTGCTTTCGCTGTTCTGCGATCAAGTTTGATTCTAGTATTTGCTTTCAATCAGTTTAGTGTTAGAGCGATAATTTAGGGTCTGATCCATTGTAGTTAATCATGACACAGGAAATAACTTATATTCATATTTTTCATTGTTCGATGTTACTTGCTTTACAACAAAAGCCGCTCTCAAAAGAGGCATTTTCTGAACCCCGAACTCTAATCAACAAAGTCATATATCACTGCAAATTGAAATTCCACCTCAACCTTCACTACGAGCTATATGTAGAACATTAAAATGGTCAAACTTAATGAAATTTTGGTTTTGCTCAAACACATGGAAATCACAACTGACAATAATTTTAGAAGTCTCTCAAGTATAGATAGAGGCTCATTCTACTAAAGAAGGAATTGAGAACAAACCAAAAAACTTGATGAGACCATTTGTAAAATTGTAATTAGCTTCTTAGGAGTAGTGAAGAATTTATACTTGTAAGTACTTTCCTTGTACTTTGTGATCAAATTTAATTATAGCATTTATGATCCATTTGGTAATGTTGTTTAAGTATTGTAGAAATACATGTGGATGAAAAAGTATTATAGAAATACATGTTGTATTGTTTAAACAACGAAAACTGTTGTTTAAACAAAACAACCAAACGCCCCATTAATTATTGGTCATGTTTGATTTTGAATTATGCTTGCTTTCAATCAATTTATTGTTAAAATGATAACAAAAGCTGATTTTAAATTATGCTTAGCTTTCAAATCAGTTTATTATTGAAATGATAACTAAAGCTATGATCTATTATAGTTTACTTTGAATTGGCTTACTTTGAATTAGTTAGATTAGGAACAATTCACTTCGAACTAGTTTACTTAGAATCAATGGCACTGGAAATAACTAAGATTCAAATTTCAGCACTTAGTGTTTATTTGGGAAGAGATTAAAAATGAAAATTATTTCACTCTTCAGTTTATTTTTGTTACTATTCATGGGCCCCACTGCACTTTTTGGCATTATTCTTAGGCCTCACTGTACTATTTCAACTAACTTTTACCTTTATCTACAGTACTTTCAACAATAATTTTTCAGTTTCAGCAAAATAAACGATATCCAAACACACCCTTAGTTCCGTTTAGGGATTGTAGTCATTGTATTTTTCATTGTCAATTGCATTATGATAAAAAGTACTCTCAACTATGATATCAAAAAAATAGTTGTTTAGGTATAAAATATATAACACACCTTAACCACTATTTTTAGGATATTCATTAACAAAAACCTTACTTATTGATGACTATGTTTCCATTTTATACATTAATAATCAAACAAGAATAAATAAATAAAAAATACTAAATATTCTTGGAAAAAGTTAATGGATTTTCTAAAGACATTAGGTTAGGAAATATTTTTAGTTTTTTTTTTATGTGAAAAGAAAAAATAATTACTTTTTTTTTTTTTTTTACAACTTTTGTACATTTCTTATGAAAGTAATTAAAAAGTTTCTTTAAATAATCTAATAAAAAATGTTTTAAGGGCACCTGTTAAGGGTACCTATTTCATACATTTTCATATCGAGTATGGAATTAAATCCTTGAGTTTTGCCTTCAAAACTCAGTGATCTTAAAGTTAGCCATATTTTTTTATTGTTTGGTAGCCCAAAAAAGTAGAAGAAATTAAAGGGGAAAATCGATTTTAACTTATTTTTTTTCTAGTAAACATTTTGGATTATTGAGATGGAACACACACACACACACACACATATATATATATATTTATTGTGATGCTAGAATGTACGAGAAATCACAATTTGGCCATGCCATGAAATTGAAAGCGCGCGAATTCAAGAAATTTAAACAGATTATATAAGTGTGATTTACCACAAATACCCTCACCGAACTACAAAAATAACAAAATACCCAGTTACTATATAAACCTGAACCCTCCCTCATTATTGCTCCCTCACTTATTTATTTCCTGTGTGTGCTCAGAGAGTAGCACAGTACGCAGCTTCACCGTTTAGCTTTTTGCCTCCCTCTCTCTCTCTCTGCTTCACACTCCAAATCTTTTGTAAGTATGTATCTCACTTTGAAGATCCTCATCAACTTCTTATAAAAAATTGATTAATTAATCCACGAATTTTCGTGAATGAGCTAATGCGCTGTGGCTTTCATGTGTTCTTTGTGTCCATTATTTCTTAGTTTTTGTATTTATAATATATCATATGATTTGTTTGTTTCTTTGTTTGAAATTTATAGTTTAGGGTTTTTTTTTCTTCAATTGATTTGGGGATTTTTACATGTTTCAATCGAATTTGAGGTTGTAACTTAATTAAAAGATTCTTCTCGTCATTAATGTCATGATGCATAGACACTTCATTTAGGGTGCCGTACCCATATCGAAATGGTGTTATAATTTTTCAAAATTGCTCGTGCCGCTGTACCGTACCTTGTCTGTGCATAAGTAACAACATTATAGACGAAGTATCAAAAACAATTCTGAATTATTTGTTTTTTTGTTTTCTCTGTGTTGGTTACAGTTGGACCAGTTATATTTCCTTGTTATGTGGAGTCATGGGAAAATAATTTTTAACCATAGGGCATATGCACTTGAGCAGCAGAATGTCACTTGCTAGTATATAGTGTTGCATGTAATTTTTTTTTTTTTTTACCTCGAACACCGATTCTTGAATGGAGAAGTTGAATAAAACTACTCATTCCTGCTGAGGACCTTACAGAATTTTGAATAATGAAAAATATTTCATTTGGATTCTAGGATGTGGGTGATGCTTAGATTTATAGCTATTCCAAATGAGTGATATATTTCAGTATAATGATTGCTGTCACACTGTGTGAGAATATTTGAATCACACTATCCCATTAGGCCATTACTAAGACTTTAATAACAGATATTGTCTAGGTGCATTTTGATCTTGTCAACATATAGAGCTAAAAGGATAAACAGAACCTTGATATATCATACTACAAGTTTATTATTTATCAGATTACAAGTTTTTTTACTACCAGCATCATGCTACAACATTAACAGATGGGTAAGAAAAACGGGACTTTGAATCCCATCCTAAAATAACTCAAACGCTGAGCTCAATGGACACCACAGTAGACTACAATCTTTTGTGAAGCCTGTGTGGATGAGCTTTTTAAGGGTAATCGATGTACACTTCCACTTTAATAAAGTGAGTTGGAGAAATATAGAAGCAGCTTTCAAAAAGATTACTGGTGAGGAATATCCTAGGATGAAGTATAAGCATGAGTGGGATACATTGAAGAAAAAACTTATTTGGTTGATGTTGGATACCCCATAATGAATTGATATTTGACACCTTATGAGGGGAAAATATACCATATTTAAGATTTCCAGTGAGGTGGTTGAGGAAATGCGATAGAAAGAGAGGTTTAATTATGTCCACTTACTACTTAGAAGTGTGATTGAGTGAACTTTTAGAGTGTGGAAGAATAGAAGTTTTGAATTTAATGCCATTATATGACATTAAGGACCAAAGAAATATTGTAGTTGCTAGCTGTGTCTTACATAATTTTATTAGAATACACGACAGGGAGGATGTGGGATTTGGGTGGGATGAGTGTAACTTAGGTAAATCGGGAAGCAATGCTGTAGCAATAGCAGTCAAGAAAACATAGAGAATGTACATGATGAGAAAATGAAAGTTATTTGTGACATAGCTTGGTCGATTTGTGGATTGTAAACAATATTTTTATTATTTCTGTTTTAAAGTTAGTATGGATATTGTGGTTTTGAACATTATAATATATAGTTTCTTTCCTGTTCATATTAATGTAGTTCTCCCTGTGAATCTATGATTATTATTATTATTGATCGCATTAAAAAAGACAAGATAACCTTGACAGCATGGTTAAGTCCATTTTAGTATTTTGTAACCTAAACCGCAATTTTACACCAATGTTGTCCAAACACTCAATTGACAGAAACCACACTATTTTTCAAGGTTTTACCAAATATTGTTTGAGAGAAAAGAGGATATTGATAGACAAAAGAAAAGAACAGTGAGAAAAGGATATAAAAATATCTGAGTGAGTAGCTCAATTTTCTAACTAAGGCATAAGCAGCATATTTATACAAAGTTTTATACACTAACAGCTAGACTAAGAACCACTTCACATCTCTCTAACTAAATCTGTTATCTTAACTAATAATCACATGTCATAATTAATTTAGTTACTCGTTTGTTTCTATCATTATTTTGCTTCCTAGTTTAATTAGAAATCAATGTGAGTTGCTATTATAAAAAGATGCAGGGGCCTAAGGATAAAAAACTCATTGATTGTTTTTCTGTGCTGTCTTATTAAAAAAACCTTTTTGTTTTTCAGAGTTGCTGAGGTTTTTTCTACGTCAATCATGGCTGTAACCAATATGAGATTGAAACTTCTGATAGACACAGAAAACCGCAAAGTGCTTTTTGCTGAAGCTGACAAGGACTTCATCGACTTCCTCTTTCACATTCTCCGCCTGCCGCTCGGAACTATCATTCCTCTTCTGAAAAAGCAGGGAACGGTGGGCAGCTTTGGAAACATTTATGATAGCATTGAAAATTTAAGTACTACTTACCTTCAACCAAACGTGAACAAAGAGACTCTCTTGAAGCACAAAGTACACATCTCTGGTGGTACTGGTGAGGTCCCTCTCCTATTGCCCGACATTGAATCATCATCGACATCCAGGAAATTCTATAGGTGTTCTAGACTCCAAAACAACAACTGTTACGGATATGTGGCTGGTGACGGTAGTGCATTATGTCCTTCGTGCCAGGGTTGTATGACCCGCGATTTAAGTTTTGTTGACCCACCAACTGCTGATAATACGGTCTCTAGTGGGGGAGGGTACGTGAAAGGGGTGGTTACATACATGATAATGGATGATTTGGAGGTGAAACCCATGTCCACCATTTCTAGTATCACATTGCTTAACAGGTTTAATGTCAAGCAATTAGGGGATCTTGAGGAGAAAGTAGTCGAACTGGGCATGGAAGAGGTATGTTGGTCATTATTTGTTATCTTTTTTTTCTTTCTTTCTGTGCATTTTCTATCTTCTTTTATGGAAAACAACTATTTTGCCCATGTGTTTGATTTGATTTAATTTTTTTTTTTTTTTTTTTTTTTTTGTTAGGGTGTGAAATTGCTCAAGGCTTCTCTGCAGTCGAAGAGTGTCTTGACTGATGTCTTCCTCCCGAAGTTGGAACGAGAAGTCAACATAGAGAGTTAATTTCAAGGTGCAAGAGTTATGTAGGATTGCCATAACGTTGTCATTTTAAATGTCAGTTAAATCTGGTGTTGCTTTCTTGATCCTCTAGGTCTTTCTTTTCTTGGAAAAATATTAGCTGGTCTTGAATCTGTTTTAGTTCTTAAATTTAAAAAAGTTCTCTTTTATCAAAAAAATATGAATCAAGTTCATTCTTCATTTTCCTTTATACTGCTTGCTTACTTGGTTAATGGGAGTATTGATGTGTTTTTTTTTTCAAATGGTCTTTAAATTTTTACAGAGATCGACTTCTCAATCTGATGTAAAAGATCAAAATTCTCCCTGGATCAATCTCTAATTATCTTTTTATGGTTTTTTTTCTTTTCTTTTCTTTTGTTGGAAATGGAAAATTATTGTAGCTTTTGATGATTCCTGTTGGTTTTTTATTTTTTTCAAAAGATTTTTTTATCTTCAAAGATTTGTGTTTGTACCAAGCTTTAGGGATAGGTGCTAGCTAATTTGACATATATATTGGAGGCTTATGATAACCTAAAACTTAGGTAAGTGGAGTATTAGATTCTCATTGAATTCAAACATTTTGTCAATGCAATCAAGGGTTTTAATTAAGGAATTTAATGTAGTGCACTTAAGGTATAATATCTAAATTTTATCTGATGACTACTATTTGGCCACGTCTTGTCGAGGCTAGATGTCACTTTAGTCTTAATTTGTATTTGATTTAAATGTTACTCTTATTGTTAAAATTTTGATAGAAGTTACTTACGTGCCATTGAAATTAGCTCACATATAATTTTAGTTTGAATTATTCTTTTACTTGTAAGAAGATATTTTTTTCTTGTTTCAATGTGTGTGGGACTAGGGTCCTAAAGTTGGGGATCAATTTGCTATAGAACTGTGGTTTGTGATGGCTTGAGCTCCCACTGATTCACTCTCTCTTTAGCTACCACAATTTTGTTGCATGGTTAGTGGTTCTTTGATGGGTGGGAAGTGGCAGTATGACCGATGGTGCAGCTGATAATGTTGGGTGTTGGTCAGGCATGAGGAGGAAAGAATTGAGAATAGAACAGAAAATTATGATGCAATTTAATAAGTGATCTGGTTCTATATTTGCCACATTATCCAGTTAAATTTGGTGATATAATTGTCCATGTCATCAAAATTATGGGTCCGATAAATTCCATTTACCACATTAATAAATTCTATCTTCTTCTTTTTTTTTTCTTTTTTTTTCTTTTTGTGAGAAGATATCTAAATTTTGACAGTAAAGAAATCATTGGAATCACTAATCAGATAAAATCAGAAGTAGATTATATAAATATAAAATATATATATATATATATATATATTAAAGTGACCAAAATAAATGTACAAGGACAGGTTGAAAATTTGAAATTACCACGAATGTACCTTACCCAAAATATATATTTTAGTTAAATTGACTAAAAAAACGCCAAAATGTAAAAACATCTCCTTGAGTTGGGGTCTGTTGCAAAAACAGCTAATGAGATTTAGAAGTCCTTGAGGTTTCCTTATCAACCAAATTGACCTTCGAAACTAACTTCATTAGCTTTAAAAGCTTTAGCCTGTCGAATAGCCATAGTATTTGTAAAGGAGGTAAGCATTTTTGACATTGAGTTGGAAGGAGATGCAAAGGTTATTTTAAAAGCGCTCTTGGTAAAAGATGTGAGTTATTAGGAATATGGTCATGTGCTAAATGATGTCCTTGTGTTAGCTACTGATTTTTGTTTTTGCAGTTTTTCTCATGTCAAGTGTGTTGGCAACTCAAGGCTGTTTGGTAACGTTGTTCTAGTAATGTTGTTTGTATTTTTTAGAAATACGTGTAGATGAAAAAGTGTGTAAAAATGTATGTATTGTTGATTTGTTATTTAAAAACTGAAAATATGTATTTAAACACATGTACCAAACAGGTGTAGATGGAATCCATCTCTACAAATATAGCTCCTCTTGTTATAAGGGATTATGTGTAATTATTCCTAGTTTATTTCTTCAATAAAACTTGGCCTTAGGGTTTGGATTCTCAAAAAAAAAAAAAAAAAAAACTTCATTAGCTTTTATGGACGAAAAAATCACATTATTATCATAATAAAAAGACTCATCATTTGATTCGCACTTCTAGTCATATGATAGGCTTGTGATTTTTCCATCTATAAAAGCTAACAAAGGTTTTGGCAAATATTGAAATTTGAAAGAGTTATAATGAAGAATTGAAATTTTAAATGGTGTTTTTGTAACTGACCCAAACTTGGGTTTTTTTTATTTTTTTTTGGCATTAGATCCCCTAAAAAAAATCTCATCTAAAAGACACAAAATAAATAAGGCTTTTTCATATACACTATTGCTTTTAACTAAAGGTTTTTTTTTTTTTTTTTTACCTCGCTAGAATTGACTAGAGATTAAAGAAGGGTTGCAAACGGTGTGTAGATTACTTATTCTTTCAAAAAAGATAAAGAAAAGTGGTTCCTGAGTTTGCAAAAGGAGTAACAGCAATTACTTTCCACAATCGTTAAATATTATTCGTGCTTAATTGAGGGACAAATGATCAATTGCAAAAGAATTAGTTAAACGGTGTCGCGGGATAAGATGACTTTCAGATCGAATGATGGTAGAGAATCAACAAAGAGTCAAAGACCATTGTCGATGGGTGTTGTTGGACGGAGGGTGCTTCAATGATGCGAAGGAAGAAGAGTTAACCTTTAGGATGGGAAATTGGGCATTGGTCACGTTGGGACCGACCCATAGGGTAAGGCAAGCAAGTTGTGCCTTAGCTCCTCAGTCATCCTTAAGCAACTCATTGTTGAGGTCATCATAACTCGACCATACAAAGTGATTGATAATTACCAGAAAACTAACGTTTGCATGATAAGTACTCTAAACACATGTTTTCAGTACATTTTTTTTAAAATTGTTTTCGGCATTCCGTGTTGTTTTGAAAAAAGAAACCCCAATAGTATTAGCAAACGGACCTAACATATTTGCATCTCATTTTGATGAAACATAATGATGCTCAACCAACCCTCCAATAACTCACAACTTTTTATTCACCACTCACAACTCATCATGTGACGAGTTGTAGTAAAAATTGTAAAATAAGTTGTGATCTTAGTCAAGGACAGAGTTAGGATTTAGAGTTAGGGGGGACGGCTCATTATGCTAGTTATGTGCGGCGGCTCCACTGCTGCTTAGCCGCTAAGGGTTTTATTTATTTATTTATTTATTTTATGCATGCGTTTGCTACTGAATAATGACAAAATTATTTTAGGTGAAATTGATTTACTGGGCTTAATTTTTATTTTTAGCTTTGGTATTGGTAATTTTTGTTATTGGGCTAATTTTTTGGAGTTTGTATATTTTGTTTTAGATTTTAAATCTATAAAAAAATTTATGGCCATTAAAATAAGAAAAATACTAGAGTTACAAACTTTTTTTTACAAATAACTGATATGGCAAGTGGTGATTGATATATAAAAAAGTGATATAAATGGTTGGCCCAAATATGAACTAATAAAAATTTGCTATCTCAATAGTTTGTAAACTTTTTCTAGAAAAATGTGTGACTATAACATTATTCTTAAGGGGATTAATGGTATTTTTAAGGGGACAAAGTGTAATTTACAAAACAAAAATTGCTAAAATTAATATTAAATATAAACTAATATTTTTTATAAAAAATTTGGAGAGGGCCATTGCCCCCCAAAGCCAATGAGTGGCTCCATCCATGGTCTTAGCATTACTCATAAAACAAAGAGGGAGAGAGAAAAGAGTGAGCATATTGCCCTTAACATTGCTACATAGATTTGACCAACATTTAAAACATATTTGCAACGTAAAAAAACAACAGTAACCTAAAAAAAAAAAAAACCGACAACAGATTATCAATACTCTTGGGAAAAGTCTAGCGACACAAAAAATCACATGCTGTCACAATCCAGTTGTGGCAAAGAAGATATGTAATTTTTTGTGTCATCAGGCCGGCTCATCCTTTTGAGCTAATGTCTTACATTTGACTTCCTGTTTTAGCATCGAGAGGAAGACATCAGTTAGAACACTCTTTGAGTATAGAGAAGCCTTCAATATCTTCACTCCCTAGCAACAAACCACATAAATTAATGATTAATTACATTTCGAATTGGGAACTACCGAATCTTTACTTTGAAATTAACACGTTTCAATGTTCGATGGAGAAGATCATTTTCCAGAAGAAGAGAAATGACATTCACGCAATATGTCAGTTCTTTGTTTTGTTTTCCCCTTTTCAAAGATTAATAACAACCAACAAGTGACATTAAGGGGAAAGAAAGGGATGCAATATTTTATTTTTCAATATGAAATTAGAGTTGAATGATAGCATTTGAAATGAAAATTGACACACATCGTGTATGTACTATAGCCAGAAATATTGAGGTACATAAACTTGGGAATGAGTCGGATCAGAGATCAATTCCAAAAATTTCGTCTCTTTCTTATACTAATATCATTGTTTAGAAATTAGGACTCAAAACATCTTATTTTGCAGTAACTTTCACCATAATGAAAGGACAGAAACTAAAAGTAATGGACTAAAGAAAGCAAAAGAATGATCACATAACATACCTCATCCTTGCCCAAATTGACAACTTTCTCCTCTAGAGCCCCAAATTCCTGGACATTGAACTTGTTAAGCAGAGTGATAGTAGAGATGGTTGACATGGGTTTCACCACTAGATCATCCGTCACCATGAATGTAACCAGCTCTTTCACGTACCCTCTCTCAGTACTGGAGGAACTCGTTTTCGTTGTGCTTGGAGTTGGTGGGTCTACCATATTTTTCTCGTGGTTCATAACATCTCCGCACGAAGGACAGATTGCGCTGAAGTCATAAGCCACATATGCGTCACAGAAGCCGTTGTCTCTAGCACAACTATACAATTTCGTGGATGCCAACGACGACGACGACGATGATCCAACGTTTTGCAACAGGAGAGTGTCTTTGCTCACGCCTGGTTGAAGGTTAATACTGCCTAAATTTTCAATGCTCTCGTAAATATTGCCGAAGCTGCCCTGTATTCCTTGCTTTTCGAAAAGCGGAACGAAAGATCCGATGGGTAGGGCCAGACTGTGAAAGAGGAGATCGATGAATTCCTTGCCCGCTTCAGCAAAAAGCACTCTTTGGCTCTCTCTGTCTATCAGAAGTTTCAAACTCACATTGGTTTCTTCCATGGACTCTCCCTAGCTATCTTCTTCTTCTTCTTCTTCTTCTTTTTTTTTTTTTTTCTTTCAGAAGTTTTTAGGACAAACGATACACCTCATATCTCTCATGTAAATTAGTACACGTTGCTTGGAAAGTCAGTCTCCTGATGAACCACAGCTCATTGTCGGCCACAGATTGAAGACTTTGAAAAGTTATGAATATTGTAATTTTTTTAAATAAAATATAAAAATCACCCATTTAAGGCTAAAAGGTATGCGAAAATTTTGTTATAATTGCTGTATACATGTTTCTTTCTTTTTACCATTATATAATTCTAAATGCAACAAAACCTTTTTCGAAAACTATTTAGACTTTTTTAAAATATTTTATTTGTCATGCTCTTATACTTATATTGTATGTGTTTTATTTTTTCAACAACTAATTTGTGATTTGTTTAATTGCCAAATTTCACAATGAAAGTTTGTCAATTATTTGCACGAAAGCTTAATACTAATTCAATGGAGTTAGAGCATTTGAATCATTTTGTGTAATTTTTTTTTTGGGTTTATTTTAGTATAAAAATACACTTTTTATTTTTAGGCGAAAATACTATTTCCGTCCTTACATTTTTACCTTATTTTCACTTTGGTCCCTACTTTTTAATTTTACCACATTTAGTTTCTAAAATCAAAAACGCGTTCTATTTTAGTCCCTACCGTCATCTCACTAACGAAAATTGTCTTCATGGTAAATAGAATGTATAGTTGGCACACTAAGTGCTGACGTCAACATTAAAATAATAAGAAAAATTTTTATTTAGCATTTTAAAAATGTCATGTCATACCACCATACACCCTTACTGCAGTGGTCACTTCACATATATAAATGCTTGTAAAGTGTAGGGGATAAAGACCGAAATTGAAGTCTATCTTGTATAAAAAAAAAACATCATGTCATTTTTTAAAAATTAAAATATTAATTTATAAATTTTAACTAAATGAAAAAAAAAGGAAAAAAATAGAAATAAAAACCAAAAATCATTTAGATTGAGATCTAGTTTTAGCTTGAGTAAGAACAATAAAAACACAAACACAGAAAATTCAAAACCCAAAAACATCAGTCAGTTATCTCCAAAAAAAAAAAATTCAAATCCAGGTTAACACAAAACTAAACGCAAATAAATCCAAAATAAAACCCCTCACACGACACCAAAACATCACTGGCTGATCAATTTTTTTTTCTTTTTTTCTATTTTCACACCACATGGCCACACTTTCAGCTCAAACTTTTTCTCTTTCAGCTCAAACTTTATCTCTCTAAGGTCTTGGGATTTGATGGGTTTGATATGGGTTAGAAAGAGAGAGGCTGAGTCGGTTTGATCTGGGTTAGAAAGAGATGTTGAGATTGGTTGTTGTCACGGCATGGCTAGCGGCGACATGTGGGTTTAAGATCAACCAAATGGGGATTGATTTAAGAACTGTGGTGGTCGGGTTCTGGGTTTCAAAGTGGTTTTGGCAATTGAAGAAGTGTGGGTTTTTATTGGGTTCGATCAAAATATCGATCTGGTTTTTATTTTCCTGCTCAATATGGATTTTTTTCTCTCATCTCACATTAGATGTTTTTGGGTTTTAAATTTTTTGGGTTTTGTTCTTGTCTGTTCTTCCTCAGTCTTTCAGTCTTTCTCTTTCTTTGACATACCCTCTCTCTGAAAGCTCTTTGTGGGGTGTCAATGGTGGATCTGAAGTTAACATTTCTGAAGGTATTCTCAGTTCTGAAATTAGAGCTCCTTGAAAACTCTGCTTTTGAGTGGATAGATTATTCTTGTCTAGTGACAGCTCCAGAAATTTTTCTTAGAGTGTTCCTTAAGAAGTATAAATTACACAATCTAATAAAAAGAGAAATTCATATATTGACAACAACAATAATAAAAAAACACACAAATATATAAAATTTACAATTTCCTTATACGAGTTTTCATATTTTGAAATCGTTGCATGATAGTCTCATTATCAATGCTACAAACTACATCTCTTTCAATGTACACAACCAAGTAATGTTATAATTTTTTGGGCTTACTATGTGTGTGGGTCCTTTTTTGGACAATACCTAGACCCAAGTAGAAATAAGGATCTTGAGCCCTTTACTTGTTATTTAGTGGACTGGGCTTGGTTCACTGCAGCTAAATGAGGCTGATTATAAACCAAGTTGTGCGCAAGTAACATAAAGCTCCTCAAGGCAAAAAAGTGATTCCTCCTCAGACGTACTGTCGTGGTACCCCAAACGTACTAGGCTTGTAATCCCAGAATGCTGATTCTCTGAACTATACGATCTTTCTCCATGCTTATTATGCAATGGAGTTTTGTCCTTTCACTTTACCTCTATAGGTCCTGCATAAGAACACACTATACAATACACATATATTCAAATAATTGTTAGTTTTTTAGATTAGGATATACATTTTAATACATATACATATATGTAGATGAATTTCATGATAATGAGTCAGCCACGAGGATCCTGACCCCAATTCTCACAGACTTAGTGCTTTTGCACAAGACTTGTGGGATTTGAAACTCAAGTCCAAGTGGCTTTGCTTGGGCATTGTCTTTCAAGATAGTTAAGTGAGGAGGATTTTGTGGGAGAGAGTGATATCTGATGTGTGCATGTTTTGGCATATGTTTCTTTGGAGGCTAACTGATATTTTGAATAATCTCAAAGATATGGGATGAATTCCCACTCCTTGGCTCTCTCTTGTTTTGTCCCTTTTTTCTTTCCCTTCCTTTGCTGGGCTCTTAAAGCTCTAAGAATATATCTTTTGAACCTCTCAACTCTCCCATTTTTCCTCCATCTCAATCCCTCTTTCATCCATCCTCTTTCTGCTTTGCCTTAGTATTCATTTTATAGTGGACATGGTCCGATACCCCGGGCGAGGACTTCCCTGGTCTGCTGGGTAAAACCATGTCCTCTAGAACCTGCAAAAGTGTATTGGGCAGAGGTTTAGCTTAATTAGGCAATTATAACTCAAAATGGGCATTTGGCTTTAGTTACAAATGAAAGATTCCTTCTTGGAAAGTCAAAGAAGTGGGTGGGCTGCGTAATGTACTAGATGACAACTTTAATTGAAAATGACAAATGAGAGGAAATTGTGGAGAGGTATCATGCACATGGGGGAACTGAGTTTTCTATTGGTTAATGCATTCCAAGCAAATATATGAACCAGGGGAAACTTTCGGGATCCTCCTTTCACTAGAAATTACTCCCTTACCGACCAAACTATTTCTCCCTTACTATCCACTCGGGATCCCATTGGCTTGGACCATAGGTTACAAAGATAATACCTGTTTTTGCTGGATTTTTAATGGCTTTTTTGCTAGAAATCTGAACATACACCTTGGCTTTCCCATATGTCAGCCAAGGTCCTCTTCTCAAGACTTCAAAAGGACACATCAAGGTCCTAGGGCCTTGATGCTCTTCTTGCTGTATATCCTCTAACTGAGATTCTTGCTGCGTGTCCTCTAACTTGACCGAGATCCTCTTCTTTTTTTCTTTATTATTATTATTATTTCCTTCTTTTTTTTCCTTCTTTTTGGGACTTTGGGCCTTCATGGTCCTTCTTAACTTCATGAATTGAGCATTCTTTTGTTAAGGCCCATGGTCTTTCCTTACTTTTCATGGAATGAGCTTTCTTGTGAAATTTCGGTCCTCAACACTATGTTATAATATATATATATATATATATATTTTTTTTTTAGATTTTAGTTCAAAATTTTTTTTTTTGGGCTTTTTCTTTTTGCTTGAAAGCCCCAATATATTGTTAAGTAGAACAAATTATGGAGCAAAGTTTAATTTTATTGGCATAAAAAAAAATTTTGAGGGTGTTCCCAAATTTTTTTTGAAGGGTAAACAAATATAAAATTTTGAGGGTAGTCCTGTGACCACCCCCTGGCCTTCAAGTGCTGCTGCCCCTGTTCTCGTCAACGGGTCGAGTTGGTTCGTTTCCTTCCCATCTCATATTCCTATATTGTTTCTCATTTTCTTTCTCATCATTCAAGCTCTTCTTTTTGCTCTTTCATATTTGATAAAGTTTCTATTTTTTTCATGGGGTTGATTATTATTTTTGCTTTATAGGAAGCTGTAAGTTTAGATGCCATTCCTTACATGTTATCCAAATTTTTTGCTTGAAAATTAGAAACCCCAAAAAATCAATCAATGAGAATGACTGTGTTTTGAATGGCTAGTACGAGAGATTTGGGTTAATTGATATTGTTAAATGAGTTTTGGAAAACATTGAGATGGTAAATGGTAATATTCATATACTAAGAATTAAGAATTGTAGATCTGATGTTAATTTTTTGGGTTTTAAATTTTCCGGGTTTGTGTGCTTGCTCAAATGTTTAATGTGTTCACGTTTAATTTATCAATTTTATCTAGGTTTGTCAAGATTGTTGGCATGAATTCTAATGCGTTCATATTTAATCTAATGTGCATCTAAAGTTTAATTTTGTGTTCTTATTTTCTGGCTTTGTGATTTTTGGTTTTTAATTTTGTGTTCTTAGATCTAGGTTTGTGTTTTTGTTGTGTTTGTTCAAAATAAACTTAGATCTTAATTCATGTAATTTTTTGTATTTAATTCTGTTTTTGTATTTTTTTTTATTTAGTTAAAATTTGATAAATTAATTTTTAAAATTTAGATGCTGATGTGGCATATTTCTAATGCCAAACAAATTTTATTATTATTATTTTAATAGCCACGTCCGCATTTAGTGTGCCAACTGTACACTCCGTTTGCCACATAGACAATTTCCGTTAGTGAGATGATGATAAATACTAAAATAGAACGCGTTTTTTATTTTAGGGACTAAATAAGGTAAAATTAAAAAGTGGGAACTAAAGTGAAAATAAGATAAAAATGTAGGAAACGAAAATAGTATTTTCACTTTATTTTTATTTATAAAATTTTTTAATATTATTTTCATGAAAAATTAAAAATATAAAAAGTTGTGATAAATTTAAAAAAAAAATATTTTCTATGCATATAATTTCCATTCAAAGAATGATGCGTTCGTTAGGACTTAATACACACCATTATGACATTAAAAGTTGTGCTCTTTAACTTTCCTCTTTTTTGTTTTGTCTTTACTGTGCATGAAACTTTACTGTTGTTTTAGTCCCCCCAAGTCCTTCTAGGGCCACAAAAAAGGCCACAGAAAAAGCCACAACTCGCCCACGTGGCGAGTTGTGGCTTTTTTTGTGGCCTCGAAGACTGGCCTCCACCCAAACGCAAAAGCTTTCCTTTCAGTCTGAACTTGTGAAAATGTTTGTGGCCATTATTTATTGTGCATAACTGACCACGTAAAATAAAACACAATTTATATTACAATTTATTCACGTGATGAGTTATGAGTAATAGAAGTATGATAATGGGTCCATGTTGAGATATATTTTTATTACTCACAACTCACGGACGAATTATGGTACAAATTACGTCATTTTATATGATCCTAGCATCACTCTTAGAGACTTCATAATTTGTTTAAAAAGATAAAACCTCGTCCTGATTGCTTCTTTTTCTTTTTCTTTTTTTTGGAGAAAAAGCTTATAACACTATTTTCTTTGCTTTTAGGCTAGGAAGGCTTGCAACTTGATTATAAAAACAAAGAAAAATTATAAAAATAAAGCTTACAACTTTTGAAAGAAAAGAAAAGAAAAAGAATAAGTGCTTGTTTGGAAGGAGGTTGTATTTATTTTGGAAAAGATTTTGCTGCATATTTATATGTAATAATTGCTGCATACATGGGTATGTGACAAAAAAAAATAAATAAAAGACAAATGTCTAACGTCCGTATGATCATGTCTTTTTTTTTATAAATATTTTATATGCATATAATTTCCATTCAAAGAATGATGCATTCGTTAGGACTTAAAACACACCATTATGACATTAAAAGTTGTGCTCTTTAACTTTTCTCTTTTCTTTGCCTTTATGGGGCATGAAACTTTACTGTTGTCTTAGTGCCTCCCCTCCCACTCCTTTAACACGAAAGCTTTCCATCTGTCTGAACTTGTGAAAATGTTTGTGACCATTATTTATTGTGCATAGCTGGTTACATAAAATGACATAATTTGTGTTATAACTTACCAATTTGATGAGTTATGAGTAGTAAAAGTATGATGATAGGTCCATATTGAGACACACTTTTACCGTTCACAACTCACTACATTGATGAGTTATGATACAAATTGTATCATTTTATATGATCCTAGCATCATTCTAATTAGCCTCTTCAAAAAGTTTAAAAGGAAAGACACTTTATAATTTGTTTAAAAAGATAAAACCTGTCCATGATTCTTCTTTTTCTTTTTCTATTTCTATTTCTTTTTCTTTTATGGAGAAAAAGCTTAGAAAACTATTTTCTTTGCTTTTAGGCCAGGAAGGCTTGCAATTTGATTAAAAAAACCAAAAAATAAAAAATAATAAAAATAAAGCTTACAACTTTTGAAAGAAAATAAAAAGATAAGTGCTTGTTTAGAAGGAGGTTGTATTTATTTTAGGAAAGGGGTTATTTACGCCACCAATTAGGAGCTACCACGTCATATATTCAATGAGGCCTCAATACACTCTATCACACAGGATTGTAGCTCAAATAAAACCAAAATCATCAAACATGTTTGGTTCAGAAGCCCTTACCTGGAGAAATAGCACCAGCACCAACACCTCCTCTTCTCTGACCAACGAAGCTCCTCCCTGCCGCTAGAGCCGCTGCGACATCGTTCTAAGCCAGCACCCACGCACCCAAATACTATGTGGACAACCAAGTGATGATCCTGTTCGACGGATGGACAACCAGTTCCTAGATCAGTTACTCCTTTTCCCTTCTCGCTTGTTTCCTCGTCTCCACCTTTTACCAGTACCTTGAAGACAAGCGTGTCTGCTTCAAGCTCGTCTCCACCTCCAAAGCCTACAATCCTTTAAACCCCAAATTGAAGACCATTTACTGTAGCAAGGCGACGAAAAGACCGCCGGATCCAAGTGGTCCGTTGCGAGGTTCGCTGGAGCCACCCTGTTTGGGCTCAACTCCGGGATCGGATACTTGCTTATGCTCGCCGTCATGTCGTTTAACGGTGGGGTGTTCGTGGCTATTGTGCTTGGTCTTGCTGTTGGTTACTTGGTTTTCAAGAGTGGAGATGAGGATGTTGCTACGCTTGTCGTTGATAACCCTTGTGCTTGTTCTTAGATCATAAGAATTATTAAAATCCAATCATTTCCAATTTCTGTTTTTTCTTTTTTCTTTTTGGATTTTTTTTGGGGGGTTTTAATTTTAATTTGATTTCCAACGTCTTTTTTTGTAAATATGTAATTCTACTTATGAAACAAAATTGTTGCCTGTCTTTTCTTAAATTTGTGCTTGCGTTCTTTTTTTTTTTTTGGCTTTGTGTTTGGGCGAGGAAGGACATTGTTAGCTACAACGCATGAAAATAGCAAAATCTGACATTTGAAAATACTACGTGGGCGCCAGCTCAGAACAACGCCGTGGCAGCTCCAGCGGTGGGGAGGAGCTCCGTTGGTTAGAGGAGAGGAGGCGTTGGTGCTGGTGCTATTTCTCCAGTAGGGCTGTCCACGGGTTGGGCCGGGTCGGTTTTGGACCCAACACGGACTCGACCCGCTGGTGTCGGGTGGAAGCGTGAAGAAACCCAAATCTGACCGCCGGAAAAATCGGTCGAGTTGGTTTTGGGTGAAGGTGAGCGTCGATCGGGTCGGATCAGCCGTCGGAATAAAAAAAGGCATTGAAATCTAAAAAAAAATAAAATAAAAATAAATAAATAAAAAAAGCATCGTCGGAATCTGGAAAAAGCATCACCGAAATTTGGAAAACTCGCTGGAAACTGGAAAATCTTGCCAGAAACTGCATTTTATAGTTGGAATCTACATTTTTTGGCTGAAAATGGCTTGGATTTGGCCGGATTTGGCTAAATCCCACTAGATCTAGCCGGATCTGGTCGAGATCTCACCATATTTGGTCAAGATCTTGCAAGATCTAGCTTGTTTTTGCAGATTTGGCCGGATTTTTTTATAGCTCCGGTCGGGTTAGGGTTGCTCGGATTTTGGAGATGCAAACCCACCACTCGACCTGCCGGTGTCGGTTTTTGAGAACGGAAACCCGTCACTGACCAATTAGAGCTTTGGTTCGGGTCGGCGTCTGGTGGTTTGGCCTGGTTGTCAGGCGCCGGTCGGGTCTGGACAGCCCTATTCTCCAGGTAAGGGCTTCTGAACAGATTGTGTTTGATGATTTTGGTTTTATTTGAGCTACAATGGGATAGAGTGTATTGAGGCCTCATTGAATATATGACGTGGCAGCTCCTGATTGGTGGCGTAAATAACTCCTTTTCTGCCAGCTCCAGATAGAACGTTTTCTCTAAAAGTTGTGCTCCTTAACTTTTCTCTATTCTTTATCTTTATGGTGCATGAACCTTTACTGTTTTAGTGCCTCCCCACCCCCCCCCCCCCCCCTCCTTCCCCCTCACACTCCTCTAAAGCGAAAACTTTTCCATTTGTCTGAACTTGTGAAAATGTTTGTGACCATTATTTATTGTGCATAGCTGACCACATAAAATGACACAATTTGTATTATAATTTACTCACATGATAAGTTATGAATAGTAAAAGTGTGATGGTGGATTCATGTTGGAACACACCTTTACTACTCACAACTCACCACGTGAGTGGGTTGTACAAATTGTGTCATTTTATGTGATCTTAACATCACTCTTATTAGCCTCTTTAAAAAGTTTAAAAGGAAAGAGACTTCATAATTTGTTTAGGAAGATAAAACCTTGTCCATGAGTGCTTCTTTTTCTTTTTGGAGAAAAAGCTTAGAAAACTATTTTCTTTTCTTTTAGGCTAGGAAGGCTTGCAACTTGATTAAAAAAAAATTATAAAAATAGAGCTTACAACTTTTGAAAGAAAAAGAAAAGAATAAGTGCATGTTTAGGAGGTGGTTGTATTTATTTTGAGAAAGATTTTGCTGCATATTTGTATGTAATAATTGCTCTTTAATAAATATGTAGCAACAAAAAGAAAAGGACAAATATCTAAAATCCACCTGAAACATATGACATTACATATGAGTCCTCTTGATCATATGTCCTTTTTTTTTTTTCTTTTTTTCTTTTTGGGCCAAAAGCATATGTACGCAATAAAAGGATTTTTTGATAATGTTGTTTTAACAACATTATTTATATTTTTTAAAAATACTTATAAATAAAAAAATATATAAAAATACGTATAATATTATTTAAAAACTAAAAATATATATATAAAATCCTATATTCAAACAGCCACAAATATTTTTGAAACGTCTAAATAGTTTTCAAGCTTCAAAGGGGTGATTTTTTATACAATATTCATAACTTTTACAAGTCCTCAATCAGTGGCCGACAATGAACCGTGGGAGACTGACTTTCCAAGCCATGTACTGATTTACATGAGCTATCCAGTGTATCGTTTGTCCCAAATAAAAAAAAGAAAGAAGAAGAAGAAGCTGGAGTCCATGGAAGAAACCAATGTGAGTTTGAAACTTATGATAGACAGAGAGAGCCAACGAGTGCTTTTTGCTGAAGCGGGCAAGGAATTCATCGATTTCCTCTTTCAAATTCTGGCCCTACCCGTCGGAACTTTCATTCCACTTTTCGAAAAGCAAGGAATGCAGGGCAGCTTCGGGAATATTTTCGAGAGCATTGAAAATTTAGGCGGTATTTACCTTCAACCAAGCGTGAACAAAGAGATTCTCCTGAAGCCGAAAGTACACATCTCTGGTGGTGGTTCTGGACTCCCTCCCCTATTGCAAAACGTAGAATCATCACCATCATCATCATCTTCGAGATCCACGAAATTCTATAGATGTACTAGTGTCAGCAGAAGCTGTGACCAATATGTAGCTTATGACATTAGAGCAATCTGTCCTTCGTGTTCCCAGGTTATGAACTGCGAGCAATATATGGTAGACCCACCAAGTCCAAGCGCGACGAAAACGAGTTCCTCATGTACTGAGGGAGGGTACGTGAAAGGGCTGGTTACATACATGGTGATGGATGATCTAGAGGTGAAACTTATGTCCACCATCTCTAGTATCACTCTGCTAATTAACAAGTTTAATGTCAAGGGAATAAGGGGTCTTGAGGAGAAAGTGGTCAATTTTGGCATGGATGAGGTATGTTATGTCACTCATTCTTTTGCTTTCTGTGAATGAATCCATTACTTCTATTTTATTACTTTCTTCTTTTACTTTCCCTGAGTACGTTAATGGTGAAAGCTATTGCAAAATAATACTCAAATTGAGTTATTAGTTTTAGCTATTTCATGTCCTAATTTCTAGTTGGTACATACATGTTTTGTTTTATTTCTTTTTTGAAAATCTATTTGCTTTTGGAATGTGCCTATTTCAAAGTGAAGACGTGATATTTCACTGATCTAAATATAATTATTAATTATTTTGTTCCTTAATTTATGTGGTTTGTTGTTAGGGGGTAAAATTGCTCAAGGCTTCTCTGTATTCCAAGAGTGTTCTAACTGATGTCTTCCTCCCGATGGTGAAACAAGAAGTCAATTATGAGAATTGAGTGCAAGAGTTCAATGCCATTGCCAAGACGTTGTTCTTTTTCTTTTCTTTTTTTTGGGATGCAAATTAGGTTTTAAATGTTAGTCGTAAAGGGTAGTATTCTTGCTCTTCTCTCTCTCTCTTTACTGGAAGCTTAGTTTTAAGCAGCATTATGTTTCATTAAAAAAAAAAAAAGTGTAAGTTTCTGTTAATTATTATTGAGATTGCTTGTTATCACTGAGTTATGATGACATTAATAATGACGTGTTTCAACACATGTTCGCACAATACATATAGTTATTTGATATATCTACTATCAAATCAATTTGGGTACCATAATATGCCACATTTTAATTGTTGATATCTTCTGCTGGACCAACGTTAATTGCATTGTACG
Source organism: Quercus ilex subsp. ballota (assembly GCA_032727855.1). Classification (NCBI taxonomy): domain Eukaryota; kingdom Viridiplantae; phylum Streptophyta; class Magnoliopsida; order Fagales; family Fagaceae; genus Quercus; species Quercus ilex. Next base: position 62,470,610 of record CM064915.1, read on the forward strand.
CTCCACTTGTTTTGAAATAAATATTTTTAAACAAAAAACATTTTACATGTAAATTATTTTTAGTATAATATTTTTAAGTGTTTGGTATTACAAGTAAATTTTTTTCAGCAAACCACCAAAATCAGTGGCTGAGCCATGGAAGCTACTAGTGGCTGGAGGGCCAATGACTTGATCGTCGGAACCGGCAGTTAGAACAGTGGCTCCAACAACCGAACTGATAGTGACCACTGTCGAAGCGATGTCTCCAATGACCGGATCGTCAACATTTTCAGTCGAGTTTGTAGTAATCCAACACAAAATATGTTATCTCTCCAAAGAATAATTAATTCATTATGTGACTTATTTCTTAGTGCAACCATATGATTAAATTTAATGGAAAAATTACACTTTACTCCCTTAAACTATATCTCATTTTATATATACTCCCTTAAATTATGAGAATGCAGGCTTTCCCCTAAATTTTTACCTTGTAACATTTGCCCATGGAAGAAAACCCTTCTCATACATGGAAGAAAAAGAAAAGCAAAGAGATTAGTCATAATTAGGACTTTTACAAGTTTGAACTGATACAAAACCAAAGAGTAATGTTATGTTCACAGCATTTTCATAACAAATTTTAAATGACAAATTGTTACTGTTCTAATTTGATTTTACCACAAATTAATTTTTTTTCCCTCCAATAATAACTAGCAACTATATCCATTGCCACAAAGTTTGATGAATTTTATTGGTTTGAATATAAATTTTTCCTAATACATAAGGTTTTTTTTTTTTTTTAATATAGTCTATTGCTTTATTTGCTTCTTGATGTAGAAATGATTGCCATGGCCTTCCTGGACTTTCAAGCAGGCCTGGAATCACACTAGGCAAAAAAGTACTAGTAAAAATCATTTGGGTGACGGAGTCGAAATCGCATGAAATTTGGTAGGCTGAAGAAAAACGGTCTTCTGAGCAATAATCATTGTTTTGCCACGAGGTTTACCCTGATTTTGGCAAATTCCTTCGTTTAGCCTCTAAAAACCTTGATTTTGCCTTTTTAGTAATTTTTGTTTTCTTAATAACTTTTTGCTCAATAGTTAGAATATGTCCTGCTTGTTTTGGGACGACCCTTAAAGTCAATAGTTTATGATTTTGCATTTAACTCAATTTTGTCATTATTGGTAAAATCCGGTATTTTGCCACCTAATCTCGTAATTAATGGAAATTAGGGTTTTTGACATTTCCTAATTGTTCTAAGGTTTTATTTTCTTAATATTTATATGTTTTGTAGCTTCTAAAGACTAATCAGATTATTATCAATAAAAATACGAAGTTTTTCTTAAACTTTTCTCTGATAGATTTCTATTTATCACCTTATGAATTGAAAGAACCCTTTGTAGATTCAATATTTGCTACCAAAAGTTAATAGTTTAATTACTATTATATCAAAAAAGTACCCTATGTACTTTTTTCAGACTTTCACAACATCACCTCTTGAATACTGGAAAACATTTTTATCTTTCTTTTTTATATTTTCCGCTAAAATTGAGTGAAAGATTGAGGTTTACAAAAGGGTATGCGCTGATTACTTTATCTTCACAAATTCACAATCAGTACTTTTCCTAGTCCTCAACCTGTGACTGACAATGATCTCAGCCCGTACCAAAAACACCTCCTTGAGTTTGAGTCAGTTACAAAAACATGTGGGACACACTATGAGGCATTCTCCATTTGTGAGAGCTTGAAGTAGTGCTTTGTGACTATGTAAGAATTGTCTAGTGGATGATAATTACAAAAAATTAATGTATGCATTATGAGGACTCTAAACACACGTTTTCAAAATACTATTCTTACATTCTTTTGAAAAAAGAAACGCTAATACTATTAGCAAATCGACCCTAACATATTTGTATCTCATTTTGAATCTTTGATGAAACATAATGATGCTCAACCAAGCCTCCAATAAAACAAAGAGGGAGAACCAAAAAAGCGAGCATATTGCCCATAATATTGTCACACCTGATTTAACCAACATTTAAAACATATTTGCAACCAAAATAATGAACAACATTTTAGCAACACTCTTGAGCTTATGTCTTACATTTGACTTCTTGTTACAACGTCGAGAAGAAGACATCAGTTGTAACACTCTTTGAGTGTAGAGAAGCCTTTAATATCTTCACTACCTAGTAGCAAACCACATAAATTAATGGGCAAAATAATAATGATTAATTTCATTTGGAATTGGGAAATACCGAATCTTTACTTTGAAATTAACACTTTACATTGTATGTGTTCTTTTTTCTCAACAATTAATTTGCAATTTGTTTAATTGCCGCAATAAAATTTCACAATGATGGTTTGTCACAATTATATGCACCAAAGCTTAACACTAACTCAAAGTAATTAGAGCACTCTTCTCAATTTGCGCAAAATATTTTGTCTATTTTAGTATAAAACCTTACTTTTTTTTATTTTATATACTCATTTATCAAAACACTTTACATTAAATTATTCATTCCACATTACATTTAATTAAAATATCAAAAAAAAAATTAATTATTAATGGGCAAAATAATAATGATTAATTACATTTGGAATTGGGAAATACCGAATCTTTACTTTGAAATTAACACTTAACATTGCATGTGTTCTTTTTTCTCAACAATTAATTTGCAATTTGTTTAATTGCCACAATAAAATTTCACAATGATGGTTTGTCACAATTATATGCACCAAAGCTTAACACTAACTCAAAGTAATTAGAGCACTCTTCTCAATTTGCGCAAAATATTTTGTCTATTTTAGTATAAAACTTTACTTTTTTTTATTTTATATACTCATTTCTCAAAACACTTTACGTTAAATTATTCATTCCACATTACATTTAATTAAAATATCAAAAAAAAAATTAATTATTTATCTTTCTTCACATACAACAATCATCATGCATTCTCTTCCTTCATACTTAAAATACGAAAATAAAAAATAAAAAAAATAAATGTAAAATAAATAATGCCTGTGGGGTCATAAAGCCCAAAGATATGCATCCATCTTCTACAATGGGCTTGAAGTCCATGACGAGGCCCATAGTCGCACATGAGGAGGGCAATGATAATCATGGCCACCTAGGAAACCGTGCCGAGGACAACCTTATCCTCGGCTAACAAAGGCCGAGGTTGATATAAAGAGACTTACCGACAAAAGTAGTCTTCCAAAGTACCCCAGGGAAGAATATAAGTACAGCAAGCAAGCATTATAAAGCATGGTGGCAGAACAATTCCGGGAAAAGTTGTAGCCTCCACATTAAATGCTCCATAACTAACACTCTGGCCGCATTAAATGTAGAAGTGATACCTGAGCAGTAGCTTTTCAGACTCACAGCTACTGCCTAAGAGATTTGGGAGGAAGGTTGATGTGACAAAGATCAACAACAACAGATCTATCATGCACGTGTATGGCGGAGATGAAGGAGAAAAGTAGTATATAATGAAGGAGGAGCTCTGAGATAGGGAGAAATTTTTTGGAACTAGAGAAATATTGTAGTAACCTAAGCTAGTTTTGTAACCATTGCCACTATCAATCAAGAAATAAGAAGTGAAAGCTTCTCGGACTAGTGCCGAGGACTGAATTACTTGCCCAAACCTATACTTGTTTTACTTATTCCTTCTTTAAATTATCTTCAGCTGTTGTTACACTCTATAAAGCCCAATTCTTCTACCCACTATCTATAAATTTATTGTATTGGGCTAGTTGGGTTTGAATCCACTTATCATCAGGGCAAAGTACCCAAATCTGGACCCTACAATTGGCGCTGTCTGTGGGAAGAATTTGTGTGTTCGTGAGTGTAATAGTTAGACATGGCAGGATCAGGTCCACACCAAATAAACCCACGCCAAGCAGGTCCCCAACGAACATAACTCGTAGGATCCCAGCTGCAGGGTAATCTTCTTGGCCCTGAATATGAACAAAATCAAGAGAATGAAAGGAATTGAGAGGGGAGTGTGCATACCACCTAGACGAGCATAAGCCACTCACAGGTGGGCAGTCGCGTGTCCCAGAGATCATACAATAATCAAGCCACGCAACAGGAGATAAATGACTTGAAAAAGAGACTGTGCCATGCACAGTGAAGGCGATCTCCTCCCAGTTCTGACCTATCCTCTAATGATGAGGGGGACAACAGTTATAGGCGAAGATCAAGAACTCCCCCAAGCGAGACCTTCTTTTATGAAGATGAACATTGCCATAGACGAACACACAAGGGCTCATCTACTAAGGGCCTGGGTAATGATGCCATGAGCAAGGCTCTGGACCAGATCTCTAAATCACCCTTCACACATAAGATAGAAGGGGCTAGGCTACCTCGGCTGTTCCATCAGCCTACATTCACCATTTATAATGGTCGAACGAACCCCGTAGAGCATGTGTGCCAGTTTAATCAAAGAATGGCCGTCCACTCGAAGAACGAAGCTCTGATGTGCAAGGTTTTTCCATCCAACCTGGGACCTGTAGCGATGAGGTGGTTCAACGGTTTGAAAGTGAACTCCATAGATTCTTATAAGCAGTTCACACAAGCCTTTGGCTCTAGCTTCATTACGAATAGTAGGGTTCTGCCGCCCCTGAGTTCGTTATTGTCATTATCCATGCATGAGGGAGAAACTCTAAAGGCATACTTGGACAGATATTAGGAAATGTATAATGAGATGGACGGAAACTTCGATGACGTCGCTATCAGTACTTTCAAAAGTGATCTCCCAATTGAGCATGGCTTGAGGAAATCCTTGACTGGCAAGCTTGTCACCAATGTACGTTAGCTTATGGACCTGATTGACAAATACAAAAGAATGGAAGAAGATCAACTGCAAAGGAAAGGGAAAGAGAAGGTTATCCCTCAAAAGAGTAAGGATTTGAGGTTGGACTGATACAGTAATGACCGTCTGAGGAGGGATCTCACAGGGCAATCTAGATCAGCCAACACGTAGGCGGTCAATGCCGTATTCAAAGAACCGGTACACCAGGTTTTGGAGAAAATCAAGAATGAGTCATTCTTCAGGTGGCCTAACAAGATGGCTGGAGACTCAACGAAACGCAATCAGAACCTATATTGTCGGTATCATCAGGACTACGGACACACCATAGAAAACTGTAGGAACCTCTAGAGCTACTTAGATCAATTAGTCTAAGAAGGGAAACTGAGGCACCTTTTACACCCTTTTAGTGGCCATCAAAGCCAGGCAAACCAGGAGCCCTAAAGAGATACTTCCTTAAGACCACCTATAGGAACAATCAACATAATCTTTGCTGCTTTGGGGAGAATGGGTTCATGCCCTTCTAGGGTGATGGCTGTAGCTCGGCTGCCCACCGACGACCTTGGCCCAGAGCCGAAAAAACCCAAAATACATCCCCATCCGGTCTTGAGTTTCTCCGAGGAAGATAAAGTTGGAACTAGTCAACCCCACAACGATGCCCTAGTGGTCACTCTTCAGATTGGGGGCTACAACGTGAAAATGGTACTAGTAGATGATGGTAGTGGAGCCGAGATCATGTACCCCAATCTCTATAAGGGGCTGAAGCTGGAACCAGAAGATCTGACGCCTTACAATTCCCCCTTGATAAGCTTTGATGGGAAGGTTGTCATGCCAAAGGGCTAGATTAGATTACCTGTGCAAACTGGCCCTAAGATTGTGAAGGTTGACTTCATTGTGGTGGATACTTACTCCCCTTACACTGCCATCATGGCCAGACCTTGGCTTCACACCCTAGGAGTTGTTGCCTCTACCCTGCATCAGAAGGTGAAGTTCCCCTCCGAGGGTCAGGTCCTACAAATTCGAGGTTGCCAGGCTATGGCAAGAGAGTGTCTAGTGGCTGCCATCTCACATCGTCCCGGGGCAGAGTCCTTGGCCCCCGTTGAAGAAAACTCATAGCAATCAAAGAACCCGGCATCGCCCGTCAATGCACCAACCGAGGATGCAGAATGCGAGGGTCTAGAGAAAGTGACCATCGACGATGACTCGGAGAGGTTCTTTCAAGTGGAGTCTCAACTGCCCCCTGGGAAAAAGAAGGATTGATGGGATTCCTCAGAAAAAATGTTGATGTATTTGCGTGGGACGCTTATGATGCCTCAGGAATTGATCCGAATTTCATATGTCACTACCTAAACGTAAATCCTTCAGCCACTCCTAAAAAGCAACCACCTCGGCTCCCATCCAAGGAACACACCGATGCTGTCAGGGACGAGGTGAAAAAGCTCAAGCAGGTAAGGGCTATCAAGGAGGTGTTCTACCTTGAGTGGTTGGCTAACACTGTGGTTGTAAAAAAGAAGAGTGGGAAATGGCGAGTTTGTGTAGACTTCACAGACTTAAACAAAACCTGTCCAAAAAACTCATTCCCCATGCCTCTAATAGACTAGTTAGTAGACACAACTGTAGGGCATCCTCGGATAAGCTTCTTCGATGCCTTCCAAGGCTATCACCAAATACCACTAGCCCTGGGTGATCAAGAAAAAACAACATTCGTTACTCCCGATGAAAATTACCACTACAAAGTAATGCCCTTTGGTTTAAAGAATGCAGGGTCTACCTACCAAAGGATGATGACTAGAATGTTTGAGCCACAGCTGGGTAGGAGTATTGAAGTTTACAAAGACGACATGGTGGTAAAAAGTAAAGTAGCGTCCGAGCATGTGGGAGACCTCGGAGTCATTTTTGACATCTTAAGAAAACACAAACTGCGTCTCAATGCCACAAAGTGTTTGTTTGGTGTCGGATTTGGCAAATTTTTGGGCTATATAGTGACTCACAGGGGAATTGAGGTGAACCCAGATCAGATCAAAGCAATTCACAATCTGCAACCTCCTCGGAATCCCAAAGAAGTTCAGAAACTCACTGGAATAATCACAGCCTTGAATTGATTTATTTCCAAATCTGCAGACATGTGCCGACCATTCTACCTCCTGATAAACAAATGGAAAGGATTTGAGTGGTCCGAGGACTGCGTTATAGCCTTCCAACAACTTAAGGAATACCTATCTCAGCCACCCATCATGTCCAGCCCTGAGGCCGACGAGGTTTTGTTCGCCTACATTGCCGTGGCTCATCATGCTGTAAGCTTGGTGTTGATACGAGTTGATGAAGGCATACAACGACCAGTATATTATGTGAGTAAATCATTACATGAGGCCAAAGTGCGTTATTTACCATTGGAGAAAGCAATTTTGGCAATAGTGCATGCCACGCGAAAGCTCCCCCATTACTTCCAAGCGTACACAGTCGTTGTTCTAACTCAGCTTCCACTCAAGTTTGTACTCCGAAGTGCTGATTACACAGGAAGAATTGCCATGTGGAGCACAATTCTAGGAGCTTTCGATATCAAGTACATGCCTCGGACCTTTGTTAAGGGCCAGGTCCTCGCTGATTTGATAGCTGAATTTGCCGAACCCCTGATAGAAATGGTAACGAGGAGCAAAAAATGGATGGAAAATTGGTTGGCACAATCTCTGTGCAAGGATCCTCAAGCTGGAAAGTGTATGTTGATGGCGCAGAAAACCAAAGGGGGTCCGGGGTAAGGCTAGTCCTAATATCTCATGAAAAGATTACTATAGAAAAGTCATTGAGACTGGGGTTCTTGGCCACAAACAATGAAGCCGAATACGAAGCTTTACCGCAAGGAATGACCATGGTACAGAAAATGAGAGGAAATGCAGTAGAAGTGTTCTTAGACTCGAGATTAGTTGTGGGCTAGGTGAAGGGGGAGTTAGAGGCCAGAGATGTGAGAATGCAGGAGTACCTAAATCAGGTCAAGCGCTTGCAATTGGATTTTGAATCCTTCGATTTGTCACATGTCTCTAGGAGTGGAAACACGCACGTAGATTCATTGGCCACTCTTGCCACCTCCTCGGCCTAGAGTTTACCTCGAATCATCCTTGTTGAAGACTTGTGCAGAGCAGACGGAGTCAAGGTGGGCTTAAATTAAAGAGCTAGGGCGGCGGCAAGAGTATCCCACAAACTCGAGTTCAAGACCTTCGATTCAAATCCGGTCTCCTTAAAGATGACACACTAGCTAAAGAGAAATCAGAAGTTGAAAAAATACGAAGAAAAGCTCCTCGTTTCTGGTTGTCCGAGGATCACAAGTTGTACAAACGCTCCTATTCTGGGTCGTATCTGCTATGTGTACACCTTGAGGCATCAGAATTACTGCTTGAAGAATTGCATGAAGGCATTTGCAGGAGCTACACAAGAGGAAGATCTCTGTCTCACAGAGCCATTACTCAAGAATACTGGTGGCCGAGAATGTGGAAGAAGCCCAAGAATATGTCAAGAAGTGTGACCAATATCAAAGGTTTGCCCCGAACATTTACCAACCAGAAGGGATCCTTAATCCTATCTCCAGTCCATGGCCGTTTGCTCAGTGGGGCTTGGATATCGTAGGCCCTTTTCCTAAAGCAACAGGAAATAAGAGATACATCTGATCAGCACAAACTATTTCACCAAGTAGGTCGAAGCCGAGCTTCTGGCTAACATCAGGGACGTGGATGCTAAGAAGTTCATCTAGAGGAACATCGTTACTCGATTTGGAGTCCCTCATACCCTCATCTCGGACAATGGCCTTCAATTTGACAGTAAAGCCTTCAGGAAATATTGCTGTGACCTAGGAATTACAAACAGGTAGTCCACTTCGGCCTACCCCTAAGGAAATGGACAGGCTGAAGCTGTCAACAAGGTCATAATTAATGGACTGAAAAAGAGATTGGATGATGCGAAGGGAAGATTGGTGGAAGAACTACCACACGTCCTTTGGACATATCGGACTACACCACTTCGATCAACAAGAGAGACTCCCTTTTCCATGAATTATCTTGCCGAGGCTATCATCCTTGTAGAAACTGGCTTCCCAACACTGAGAATGAGTAGTTTCACTCTGAGCAACAACGATGAACTGCTGAGGGAGAGTTTAGACTTAATCGAAGAGAGACGAGATAAGGAGATGATCCATTTAGCCTACTATCATCAGAAACTCAAGCAAGGGTATGATGCCAATGTAAAGCTACGGCCATTAGCACCAGGAGACTTGGTGCTGAGAAAAATTTTGGGTAATGCCAAGAACCCAGCTTGGGGAAAGTTGGGACCCAACTGGAAAGGACCATATCGCATCACTTCAGTGGCAGGAATAGGGGCATATTATTTGGAAGACTTAGATGAAAAAGCTGTACTTCACCCATGAAATATAAATAACCTAAGAAGGTATTATTATTAATGAAAGCAATATTATTTGCCACCCTGACTCATTGTAATCGCGTGTCATACTGTCCAGCAATTACTTAAGTGTTAGACAGAACCAAGGTCTTGCATGGATCCTCGGATCACAAACCTTAGGGAAACTAATAACTTCTAACAATTATCTAAGTCTTAGACAGAACTAAGGTCTTGCATGGATCCTCGGACCACAAACCTTGGGGAAACTAATAACTTCCAAAAATTATCTAAGTGTTAAACAAAACTAAGGTCTTGCATGGATCCTTAGACCACAAACCATGGAGAAAATATTAACTTCTAACAATTATCTAAGTATTAAACAGAACCAAGGTCTTGCATGGATCCTCGGACCACAAACCTTGGGGAAACTAATAACTTCCAACAATTATCTAAGTGTTAGACAGAGTCAAGGTCTTGCAAGGTTTTGCATGGATCCTTGGACCACAAACCTTGGGGAAACTAATAACTTCCAATAATTATCTAAGTGTTAGATAGAACCAAGGTCTTGCATGGATCCTCAGACCATAAACCTTGGGGAAACTAATAACTTCCAACAATTATCTAAGTGTTAGACAGAACCAAGGTATTGCATAGATCCTTGGACCACAAACCTTGGGGGAACTAATAACTTCTAGCAGCTATCTAAATGATAAACAAGATTTTAAATGAAGTATGGCTCTCTAGATCATCTGCCATGCCAATCCATGAGCATCACTTAAAGCATTTCAAGGTCCACTTAAAGCATTTCAAGGTACACTTAAAGCTTTTCACTTAAATCATCACTTATCTTTCCTTTATAGTCAATGCTATAATGTTACCCCGAGATCATTAAGCTTATTGAAAAATGTATGTTTGTACGACCTACCATGGCTCATGAACTTAGAAAGTATGAAGTCTGCATTGTATACTTAAATTCCTTTGTGGACCACTCAGTAAAAGGCAAGTTGCATTATTAAGGTTACTCAATTACCAATTAAAGCTTAAGCTGAAGTTTATATTATGGACTTGGTATTTTTTGATCGTCCGTTCAACGAAAGACAAGTCACACTGCTGGGATCGTTCAAACGTTAGTAGAAATACAAATCACATAACCAAAACGCCACATCATTCAAAAAAATACACACATTTCATTACAAAAGGTAGTTTCATTACAATAGCTCTGTTGGGGACATATTTTTATGTAATTGGCATATCCTTTGACAAAACACACTTTACTTGTATTTGGGTAAATCTAAGTAGGTTCAAGATGAACATCACAAGTGGTTAAATTGAAGACATGAAGATTACTCAAGAAATGCTCAAGAAAAGTACAATCTGCAGGTCTCGATACCTCCTCGACTGAATCTCAATCTGTCGAGATTCATTAAAGCTCGATAGATGTCTCGATCGATCGAGCTTACGAATTTTCAGATTATAGCTACAATGTTTTTATTCTAAAAGGCTATTTGTTTATAGGTTTGTATAATCCTTATTGGCCTAGGAAAGTCCAAGATTTGTGTAAACCTATTTGGAATAAGAGAGCCCATTAAACTCCTATTTAAAGGAGGTGGGAAAAAGAAAAACCTAACCCTAGAGAGCTTCATAAGGTTTTCTTTTTGAAATCCTAGCCTCCTCCTACAGAAGAAAGAGTTCTTGCTGCGTTTCTTGTACGCCTTTGGGTTTTATGACCAAGCAAAGTCTCTTGCACCAACATTGAAGATCTTATTGGTGTTTCTATGTGAAGCTGCTGCAAATCAACTACAACAATCAAAGGGTTGCTGTGGAGTTAGTCACATACTGGGATTCGTGCAAAGGAGTAAGCCGCGTACTAGGATCCGCGCATCAAATTGGTTAGTCACGTACTTGGGAGTCGTGCATCAAAAGGGGGAACTGTCACTACAAATCAAGTCCAATTGAGTATTGGGGTAAGAATTCAACTGTAGGTTGGTAAGGTACATGGGATTCCTTTACTTGTAACCGCTTGATTTGATAATAGTGGAGTTTCGGGAGTGGCGACCTGAAAATCACCCGGTGGGGTTTTTGCCGTAAGAGTTTTTCCCATTCGTAAACAAATCACCGTGTCATTTAATTTTCGTTGTATATTTAGTTTATTGGTGATTTGTTTGTGCTTCCACGTATTTGCATGTTAAATTGGTTAATTAATAACTTGGCTAATTAATTAATTGGTTTAATCACAAGGGGTCATTCAGTTTGTGGCCTATCAAGCTCAAGTACCAAAAAAAAAAAAAAAAAAAAGTAGGAAAGAAAAGACAACTACAGCAACCTAAGTAAACAAAAACAACCTATTTCTTCAACTTGATTGTCAGTTTGTCCTTGGAGGGCTACTGGGAGGCTATATCAGAGGTTTCAGAGGCTTGGCTCCGAGGAGCGACTTTAAGGGGCTCAGAGGCTTACTCCACTTTCTCAGGGGCCTCCTTCTCGGCTGGGGGAGCTTGGGGGTCAGCTGGAGGCTTCATCATCTCCTGGGGTACCTCCTGGTTAGTGTTCTTCTCTTTTTCAGACACCCCAGAATGCTCAGCCTCCTCGGCAGGCCTTTCAATAGAAGTAGGAGCATCGATGGCACCATATTGACTTGCCTCTGCCGCTACGGGGGCAGTATCAGCTTCGGAGCTAGCTGAGGCAGGTTCTCGAAGAGCAGGGGGGTAGTACACGTTCTCTGCTCTCTTGAGTTCAGACGAAGCTTTAACCCCAGTTTGATTGAGGGTTTCGACCCAAACTTGGGAACAATAGAGCCTACACACCCCCGATACTTGGGTTCTGAGGTTGGCTTCAGTCTCAGCCACCCCTAGATCATAAGCATCCTGCTCAGCCTGCTTTTTGATTTGCTCAGCCTGCTCCTTGGCCTTCTTTGCCTTCGCCCAAGCTTTCACCGCCTCGTCTTTGGCTTTTTCCACTGAGGCCTTGGTTTTCTCTACACTTTCTAACTTTTTCTTTAAGGCCTCAATCTGCCCTTTAGCAGCAGCATATTGCTCCTCGGCCTTGCGAAGGAGTAGCTTTTGATCTTCAGCTTTCTTTTGAGCGCCCTCTAAAGCCGCATCCGTGCTCTTCCTTGCCCTCTCCTAGTCTTGCAGCTTGCTCCTCAAGTCATTGGAAGACTGGTCAGCAATGTTGAAGGCTTGTACAGCTGCAACACGCCTATTCCTCTCGTTCTCAAGTTGCCTGTTGATGCTGTTGGCCATCTCCTCTGCCCTGAACATAACCTGTACAGCCTAAAAAAGAGAACAAATGCAAGTTCATCAGGGAACAAAGGTCAAGTTAAACATAGAAGAAGGGCTAATCAAGTTAGAAACCTTACCATCCCCAAATACCTCTTGAGGCTAAGGAAGACCTCCTGCCTCCTGAAGCTCCGTAACTCAGCCATGTCCGAGGGTAACAGCAGAGTCTTCTCCAAAGCATCGGCCACATGGTTGCCAGTGCCTCCCTAGAAGTCCCTGATGGAAGCATTATCCATCAGGGGAGCCCCAGTAAGCATTGGAGCCGGAAGCCAAGCCTGAGGCTCAGGCAGAGGATCGACCCTCCTGTCGGATCCTCTGTGCCCAACCTTCTACTGCTTGGCAGCCCGCTGGGCCTCCTCTTCTGATGAAAGGTGAGACTTCCTGGCCTCTATCACCTCCTTGCCTTTTGAGTCCCTCTTTCGTTTGGGGTCGGAAGGTTCGGATCTCGGTAGTGGTGTTGGTTTAGGAGGAGGAGGGGGAAGCTTGGATGTAGCAGGAGGGAGTTTGCTCTGGGAGGGGGAAGGCAGTTTGCTCTAAACTGTTCTCCCTTGCGTCTCCCTCCCTGACTGGGACTCTATCAAGTCTGGCAAGTTTGATTTCTCCTTTATATCCCCATGTCTTCTTCGAAGGGGGCCTCTGACAAAGGGAAATCTGCCTCAGTAAAATTTGGCTCGTCGAGATCACCAATGAGGTCCTCAGACGACAAGGCTCAGTTGAACATGTCAAATTCATCCTTAGACAAAACTAGCTCAACAATTTCTTCTTCTTTCTTTGCTTTTTCTTCCTTTACCTTTACCTCAGGACAAAAAGAAGAAGAACCCACTAAAGGCATGCCCTCTGGAACTGAAGCACCCTCAGGGAGTAGGAAACCCTCAACTGCAACGCTGATTCTACGGAGACGTGGATCGTAGGCCTTGATTACACACTTCAGAGCTTGGAAAGCACGAGAAATTAGTGTATATCCCAATATCAAATGAGCCGCTCGAAGTTGACCGTCGTCTTCGTTTACGAACACTTCCGCTTGAAGAATTTTGTCCAAGCCCTCTTTATTGACCAAACTTAAATGGGGCTCGATGGTCTGTCTGCAAAACCATGAAAAACAAAGGTTAGCAGCCTAAAAACATGAATCATGACAAAGCAGTAAACAAGTCCTACTCCTATCCCTTGAATCCCACCTGGTTCACTTTCTTCCACCGGGCAAGGGATGCCATCATGCCACTCCTCGAACACGATAAAAAAATCCTTGTTTAGCTCCTTGCTAGACTCTGGAAGACACTGTATGAGCTTGATTTCAGGCTTCCTTATCTTCAGATAATACCCCCTTCCCTTTCAAATAATGAAGGTTGTAGACCCAATTCACATCGTGATGGGTCAACTGCAACCCCATTTTTTCGTTTAAGGCGTCCACACATCCTAATAGTCTGAAGACATTTGGGACGCACTGAGTGGGGGCTAGCCTAATGAACCTAAGGTAATCCCTCATTACTGGCCCTAAAGGGATTCTCTATAAAGGCGATCATAGGTATCACCACCTCACCCTCTTCCCTTCGAAAATGCCACTCACCCTCCTTGCAATACCTCAGGCCCATGTTGGGTGGAATCCTGTAGTCAGCCTTAAACTTCTCCATATTTTCCTCGGACTCTACCAAATCCTTAAATCTACCCATCCCCAGGGAGAATCTAAAAAAGCTAAAGAAAGTTGGAAAAGAGAGGTGCAGGAAGAAAGACACAGAGAAAGGAAAGTAAAGAAAGTTTGAAAGGTTTGGAAGAACTTACAAGAATGAAGAAAGTGTCCTCGGACAGGCATTTGAAGGGACACGAGTGAGTGAGAAGTATTGACAGGTTCAACGTATGTGCGCAAGAGTTCTTGAATGCAAAAGTAATTTGGGCGAATTGATTTAAACGAGTATTTATACCCAAGTCTAAGTAGCAGCGGGAATTTTCCCGCTCATTAATCAGAAAGGACCTATTCGCTGTTGTATCACCATCACACCATAGAATGTGGGGGGGGACAACCAGCCGCAGGAATTTAATGAGGGTGCGCCCCAAATGCCGAAGCATCAGGATTGTGCCTTGGGTAGTCAAAAAGGCACTGACGCCAGCAGAAAATAAAACATGATAAGCCTACAATACTTTCGAGGACATCAAAATCCTCATTTCTGTCCGAGGATCCAGACAGCAGGATTTTGAGAGGCTATTGTGAGGTCATAAAGCCCAAAGATATGCATCCACCTTCTACAATGGGCTTGAAGTCCATGACGAGGCCCATAGTCGCACATGAGGAGGGCAATGATAATCATGGCCGCCTAGAAAAATCGTGCCGAGGACAACCCTGTCCTCGACTGACAAAGGCTGAAGTTGATATAAAGAGACTTACCAACAAAAATAGTCTTCCAAAGTACCCCAGGGAAGAATATAAGTACAGCAAGCAAGCACTATAGAGCATGGCGGCAGAGCAATTCCAAGAAAAGCTGCAACCTCCACATTAAATGCTCCATAACTAACACTCTGGCCACATTAAATGTGGAAGTAATACCTGAGCAGTAGTTTTTCAGACTCACAGCTACTACTTAAGAGTTTTGGGAGGAAAGTTAATGTGACAAAGATCAACAACAGCAGACCTATCATGCACGTGTATGGTGGAGATGAATGAGAAAAGTAGTATATAATGAAGGAGGAGCTCTGAGATAGGGAGAAATTTTTTGGAACCAGAGAAATATTGTAGTAACCTGAGCTAGTTTTGTAACCATTGCCACTATCAATCAAGAAATAAGAAGTGAAAGCTCCTCGGACTAGTGCCGAGGACTGAATTACTTGCCTAAACCCATACCTGTTTTACTTATTCCTTCTTTAAATTATCTTCAGCTATTGTTACACTCTTTAAAGCCCAATTCTTCTACCAACTCTCTATAAATTTATTGTATTGGGCTAGTTGGGCTTGAATCCACTTATCATCAGGGCAAAGTACCCAAATCTGGACCTTACAATGCCATATTTTTTTACATAACTTTACATGACCTGATGTAAATGAATTTTATACTTAATTGGTCAAAATGTGATTTTTTATTTATTTATTTGTACAACGATCCTATTGATGGGTATGTTCATGATAACATCTTAGAAAAAAATTATTGCTATTTTTATAATAAAAAGTTTTAAAAAGAATTAAAAAAAAAGATAAAATATTTTAAAATATGTTTTAAATCTATGCACCTATACAAGTAATGCTACGGACACTTAAATTGACATAATTTTGTCGGAACTTAGAGCATTCGCATTGGGCCTGCGAAATGCCAAATGTAAGGAAAATTTGGCATTCAGGCCCAAAGAAGCTCAGAATCCGGAATTGTAAATGTACACTATTGCAAAAAAAAATTGCAATTGTACTACAGTGCGATTCTAAATGTAGAGTCGCACTGTAGCTCAGTTGTAAAAACAAAAATATTATTTTATTCCTTTTCTCTCTCATCTGTCTCTTGACTCTCCCATTCTCTCAACTCTGTCTCCCACGTCGCTCTCTCTTTCAGATTTCTCCCTCTCCCTTTTCTTTCCCTCAAGCCACCATTAGCCACCATCGCCCAGCAACGCCAAGCCTAGGCTGTGTCTTGATGTTTTGCTCCGATGTGGCTTCGATGGGTTTGCTCCGATGTGAGTGTGGTTTGCTCCGATCATGATGCGTGTTGTTTGCTCCGATGGGTCGTGGGTCAAGTGGTGGGTTTGGATAGGTGGATCGGTGTATCATGGGTCAAGTGGTGGCATGGGTTTGGATCGGTTGTGGCCGGTGGGTTTGGATTGTGGAGATTGGTGGGTTTTTCGGTGAAGATTGGTGGGTTTCTTGGTGGAGATTGGTGCGTTTTTGGGTGTGGATCAGTGTTGTGTGTGTGGATTGGTGTTGTGGGTTTGGATTGGCACTGTTGTGGTCAGTGCTAGAGGTTGAGGGAGAAAGAGAGGAATATGAAGAGAAAAAGAGAAATAGTAAATAAAGGAATAAATAGAATATTTAAATAAAATGGGAAAAAAATAGATTTTTGAGATGTTAGGTGTATTGTAAAATGATATGGTATAATTGATAAAGTAGTTTTTTGAGATGGTAAAATAGGATATGATAGAATTTTGAGATGTGAATGTTCTTACCATAGGGTGAATTGTAAACTAATAAAGGTACAATGATGAGTTCATGTGAGATCCACATGATAACACACATCTACCACTCACAATTCAACATATAATAAGTTGCAATAAATTGTGACATTTTATATGTGCTAGCATTACCCATACATCAATCCAATTTTCCCTTTGCCTAACTCGTCCAGGTCCCAGTCCTACTGCCAGTAGTTATTTATTAGGAGACATCCACAAAAATTGGTTTTAAGTCTTAATCGGCGCCTTGCCCGAAGGCAAATATAGGTTAGCTAACCCCTATTTTCGTTTATCCAATAAAAAAAAGAAAATGATGGGACTGCTCTTATGACTTAACAGACACCATTATGCATTAAAGGTTGTGCTCTTTTAACTTTTCTCCTTTTTTTTCTTTCTTTATCGTTCATGTTCTGATGTATTAGCGGGGCCCTCTCCCACTCTAGCGCGGATTAGGGTCCAGTGGGAGCATATCACGTACTTTCTCTCACACAAATGTTTTGCTTTTCACTTTTTTTTTTTTTTTTAATTACTTTTAATTTTTCTCTTAACATTTTTTAATCAGAGATTGAACCGCTGAGTAATTGCATATTGCACCTCATCCCATGCCACTGGCGCAGAAGCTTTCCTGTCTGTTTGTGATTTTATTGTGGACTAGCTTTATTGGCCTCTGTAAAAGGATTAAAAGGAAAGAGGCTTTATAATTTGTTTTTAGAAAAATAAATCCTTGTGATGATTGCTTTTTTTTTTTTTTTTGGAGAATGAGGTTAGAAAATGCTTTCTTTGCTTTTAGAATAGGAAAGCTTACAACTTGATTACAAAAAACTATTATTAATAACAAGCCTACAATTTTTGAACGAAAAAAAAAAAAGAATTGAGATTAAGTGCAGTACACACCCACCCAACCAAAAAAAAAAAGTATCTTTTAATTTTAATCATTGAAAAATAAAAGAAAAAAATTTAAAATTTAAAAGTGAGTGCTAAAAAAATTTTGTGAAAGAAAAATGGGGCGCAATAATTCAGTATCCTACTCTCTTGTTTGAGACTATTTGCATCTGTCAATGCAAAGTAGAAAAAAATGTTTAATTTTATAGGTGTAGCTTGTGTTCAGTGAAAGTTTTCATTAGACATGTTGGATTACGGACACGTGTTCACTCTTGAACACGTGTCGGAATCCTGCCGTGTCCAGTGAAAACTTTCACTGGACACAAGCCATTCCCTAATTTTATACATTTAAGTTTCAAAATCACTCACATTAGTCAAGTTAAAGATGTGTAAATTTACAAACTTATTACAATAATCGTATAAATTTACACCTGCACTATTTCTTTTGAATTTAGTTTTTTATTTTTTTTTTAAATATTACGAGGGTGAAGGAAGAGAGTAGAGACTAGTTGTTATATGTGAAGAAAGATAAACAATTAAATTTTTTTTAAATTGATATTTTAATGACATAGAGTGTATAATAGATAATATGGTGTAAGTATTTTTAAAAGTAGTATAAAAAAAATAAAAAAAAGGTACTCTTATACTAAAATAAACATATTTTTCCATGAGAGAGATTGTATTCATAACTTTTCAAGTCCTCGATATCCAACAATAAACTATATTGTTTATATTGAAGTTTGGTACAATTAACCAATTTATTTCATAAAATTTTTTATATTCTTAACTTTTTATTTTTAAAAATTTTTTTTTATTTAATGGTTGAGATTGAAAGTTGATTTTTCAAACTCTCAATCTCAACCATTCATTACAATCCCTGTACATCAGTAGGAGACTGTGACTTTCTAAGCAAGATGCACCGATTTAGATGAGCTATCAGCTGTACAGTGAATCGTTTGTCCCAAAAACTTCTGAAAAAACAAGGAAAAAAGAAAAAGGCTAGATAGAGAGAGTCCATGGAAGAAACCAATGGGAGTTTGAAACTTCTGATAGACAGAGAAAGACGAAGAGTACTTTATGCAGAAGCGGGCAAGGATTTCATCGACTTCCTCTTTCACATTCTGGTCCTTCCGGTCGGTTCTTACATCCCGCTTCTCAAAAAGCAAGAAATGGTGGGCAGCTTCCATAACATTTACGAGAGCGTTGAAAATTTTATAAGTAGTGCATACCTTCAACCAAACGTGAACAAAGAGACTATCCTAAACCCCAAAGTACACATCTCTGATGGTACTGGTAATGATGTCCCTCACCTTTTGCCAAACATTGAATCATCCACATCCACTAAATTCTATCGGTGTGATA
The DNA here is from genome assembly GCA_032727855.1 of Quercus ilex subsp. ballota. Taxonomy (NCBI): domain Eukaryota; kingdom Viridiplantae; phylum Streptophyta; class Magnoliopsida; order Fagales; family Fagaceae; genus Quercus; species Quercus ilex. The sequence continues at coordinate 62,489,442 of CM064915.1, forward strand.
ATTCCAGCGGAGGCTGTGACAAATATGTGGCTTATGATTTCGGCTCAATCTGTCCTTCGTGCCGCCGTGTTATGAGCAGCGAGGTAAGTTTCGTAGACCTACCAAGCGCAACGAATATGGAGTCCTCCAGTGAGGGAGGCTACGTGAAAGGCCTGGTTTCTTACATGGTGATGGATGATCTGGAGGTTAAACCCATGTCCATTGTCTCTGGTACTATCACTCTGCTTAACAGGTTCGATGTCAAGGAAATAGGGGCTCTTGAGGAGAAAGTGGTCGATTTGGGCATGGATGAGGTATGTTAATTATGTCAGTCATTCTTTGCCTTCTGTGTATGAATTCATTAATTCTATTTTATGTTTTTCTTCTTTTACTTTCCGTTCTAACTTCTAAACCATGATATTAAGAAACAAACGAAGTTTTGAATTGATTGCTGATCCTTCTCAATCCCAAGTCCATGTTCTTCAATGTTTCATGATGCCTACTGTGAATTACTTAATTATCAAAGGGTCTTTAGCTCTAGCTGGTACTACATGTTTTGTGTGTCAATTCTCATTTCATCTTAACTTGTTGTCATCATGCAACAGTCATTTTCGTTATGTTACGTGGCATCATTTTATTTGACAAACTAAACATATGTGACAAGTTTATTTAACACTTAATGGAAACCATGATATTAAGAAACAAACGAAGTTTTGAACTGATTGCTGATCCTTCTTAATACCAAGTCCATGTTCTTCAATGTTTCATGATGCCTACTGTGAATTACTTAATTATAAAAGGGTCTTTAGTTCTAGCTGGCACATACATGTTTTGTGTGTCAATTCTCATTTGATCTTAACTTATTGTCATCATGCAACAATCATTTTCGTTATGTTACGTGGCATCATTTTATTTGACAAACTAAACACATGTGACAAATTTATTTTATACTTAATGGAAAATATGAACAAAGAGTTGCTGATGCAAACAAAATATAATTTTATTGAATAAAATCTAAATTTTGAAACTTTACGGAATAAAATTCATAGATCCCTAAACTCTAAGGGTATAGTTTACACTTTAATCTATTAAATAATTGCTATGGAACCAATACGATGAAATGCTATCATTTAACTTTATTTTATATTGAAATATAATGCATCGCCTCTGTTTTTCCCCTTAATACCCATTCATCTAAATGTTATTTTGCTCCTTAATTTATGTGGTTTATTGCTAGGGTGTGAAATTGCTCAAGGCTTCTATGCAATCGAAGACTGTTTTGACAGATGTTTTTCTCCCGAAAATGGGAGTTGAAACATACTGTTCTGAATGATGTTTTCTCTCGAGAATGGAAGTTGAAACAAGAATTCAAATGTACAACCTAAGAGCATGACAAGAGTTCCGTGGCATTGCAAAAATAATGTTGTTTTTATTATTATTATTGTAGTTAGATTTTTAATTTGGTTGTTGTAGTAGGGAGGTTTCCTTTGCTAGTTTCTTCTCTTCTCTGATTGGGGTTTTACCTATGTACTCTTTTTTTTTTTTTTTTTTAATTCAATGAATTTAAGCTGAATTACCAAAAAAAAAAAAAGATGTTTTAAATGCTCTTTCTCTCTCTCTTGCACTCACTCGGCTTAGTTAAGCAGCATTATGTTTCATCAAAATGAGATGCAAGTATATGTAAGTTTCTGTTAACTATCACCTCTTTGATATCATTGAGAGTTATGATGACCTCATCAATGAGGTGCTGGAAGATGAGTACGTATAAGAGTGGCTGAGCTAGAAATTTAATTTTAATAGGAGCTAAGCTAAATAATAGACTAGCAAATGGATACAAGTCACAATTTGTTTACCTAACGTAGAACAAACATCACAAAATTTCCTTGAACAGAGAGATTGTCAAAAATTAACATGCAAAAAGTATAAGAAGTAGAAAAATATATACTAGTAAAAATCATCAAAGACAATTAGAGTTGTCTGCGGGTCGGTTCAGATCGGGTTTAGGGTTGACTCACAACTGACTTGATTGGATCAGCTGTATGAAAACTAGACCCGCGACTGACCAAATATTCGGGTCAAACCCGATATCTCGGGTCATCAGTTGATCGGGTCGGAGCTGTCGGGTGAATTCAGGTTTGAAGACCAACATAGAAGAAATCAGACCCAAACCTAAAGGACACAGTTCAGAAGTCACAACCATAATCCTAAACTAGAGAAATCAAATGAAATCAAATAAAACCAAAAATACCACAAACCCAAATCTCATCTGAGATTGAACCAAATAGCACCAAAAACACCATAAACCCAGATTTGAGACTGAAATAAAGAGAGAAAAGGGAGACCCATATCTGAGATTAAAACCAAATAGCACAAAAAATACCGCAAAGTCAAAATCTAAGACCAAAAGAAAGAGAGAGAAAAAGGATACCTAAACCTGAGACTAAAAGAAAGAGTCAGGAAGAGGAGAAATAAGACTCAACTGGCATCGCCACCACTCCCTCCTCCACCATCACCACATCCATCACTGCATGTCTACATCCATCACAATATCAGTACATCCACCCATCAAATTTTCACACGATCAAAGCAAATTAGATGGGGCTTTACTTCAAGGGAATGGGTTTGGGCAAAACTTGACCCATGACGGTGGCAATAGGGCAAACTTGGCTACGGCGGCAGTAAGGCAGAGGCTAGGGTTAGGGGTTTGAGAGAGAGATCAAAAAGATAGATTAGAGAAAGAGAGATGTGTTCGGGTCTTAAGCATAAAAATGGTAGAGAGTACAAAAAATTTTCCTTTTAAATTTTATGATCGGGTCGGGTTAGTTGTTTCGGGTTTAAAATTCCTTAACCTGCCGCTCGAACCGAAATTTCGGTTTTTAACAGCACATGACTCAGATCCGATCGACCATACTATTCGGACCCACCCGTTGGGCTTCGAGTTGGGCGAATTTGATATGTTTGGTCAGGTCAAGTGACTTGCTGGACAGCTCTAGAGCCAATGACGAAATCATGTGAAATTTGATGACTTGAAAGGAACCGTTGTGAGGTTCAAAACTCATCACCCTATGGCCACAATCTACACTTCTTTTATAGTGAAATCATTCATTTAGTATTAATTAGGCATTTAATTAGTCATTTTTATTCTATTTAAGGTTTTTTTTTAATTAATAATTTTGTTATAACTTATAGTTTAAAAGTTAGAACAAGATCTCGTTTATTTTGGGATGTCTACTAGAAATAGTAGGATTTGATTTTGTAATTTTTTTCAAAATTTCATTTTTTGGTAATTTTTTCTTTTTTTTTAGTCTAATTTCGTACTTAGCACAAATTAAGGTTTTTTAGGTGCTCCTAGCTACCATAGGAATACGTTAGGCTTAATTTTCTAGGTTTTCTTTTTATATTTAAAAGCATTATATGATAATATAATACTAAGAAATTCAGTTTTTAATCAATAATATTTTTAGAGAGAGTTTATTTTTTTATTTTTTACACTTATCTCTATTGATTATTAGTCTATTTACTCTCTCATTTCTAGGTTTCCATCATAGCCTCTGTTTGTTAGGCAGATATTTTTTTTATATATTGTTAAAGCATATGGTTGTCACTTCCTTATTTCTCTAACCTTTGAAAGGTCAAGGTCCACGGGTCTGATGCATCATTTGGGCCAACTACTCATTTCAATACCAAAATTAAAGAATAGAGAGTGCTGTTGGGTGCTCCCCCCGTTTAAGAACATTGTGGCTGGATTTATTTTTGGTGGATTTCAAAATTCTTCTTTTGAATACAAGCAATTTTGTAAATTCAAGATTTATCATCTTAGAGCAACCACATGTGGTTGTAAAAATGTGTAAAATGCAAAAAGTGCACAATTTTGCACATTTTAACCCAAAAAACACTCACATCAGTCTTTGTAAAAATGTGTAAATATACACCACGGTCTTGTAAATGAACAGTAACTGTGCTTATATACACGGTTATTGTTCATGTGCAAATGATTTTTTTATTATTTTTTTCTCTCTCCTCCATCAAACTACTTCTCTTCCTCTACGTCTACAACAACCAGCAGCTTCCCTAACGTCTACAACAACCCAGCGTGACAGAATAAGAAGAAAGATGCAAAAAATAACCACCCAATCACCAAAACAAGCAACACCACCAAACATCGCAACCTAGCACAGAAAATTAACCCAAAATCAACGGAAAAACAATTAGAAAACTCAACTCAAGATCAAGACAAACCCACTGGAAAACCCAACTCAAAATCAATCAAAATTCACCGGGAAACCCAAACCAAAATCATCATGAACGCACCACAAAATCATCAAAATCATTTTAAATCTTGATCCAAATTCATCAAACCCATATACAAATTCATATAAATAATCAAACCGAAATTGAAAAAAGAAGAAGGAGAAGAAGAAGATGCTGAAGAAGAGGAAGAAAAACCCAAACCGAAATTTTGCTTTCTCTGGCTAAAATCACTGCCCTTAATCAAACCCAACCCAAAATCATCATCTATAATAAAAGCATAAAACTCAAATTGTAAAAGAAGTAGAGGAAAGAAAAAGATTCTCCAAAAAAAAAAAAAAAAAAAGAAGGAGGAGGAGAAAGAGAGGCGGAGATAGAGATAAGGACTGAAGAAGGGAGTATATTATGACTCAGAGAAAAAAGAAGGGAGGGGGGTAAGTGGGTAGGTGGGAAATAATAGAAAAAGGGAGGATAAATATTATTTTAATAAAAAAAAAGTGTATATAATAGATAAACTGACGTGGATGTTTTATAAAAGTGATGATGTAAAATAGAAAAAGTAAGTTTTTTTGTGTAAAATAGATGAAATCTTTTAAACATACTGATGCGGTTGCTCTTAAAACACATGTATTTTGTTTCTTATGTCATTCCGCAGTGTAGCTTTGCCTAACTTCTCCTCCACAGACCACAATGGTTGGTTGAACAGTAACTATTACCCATTAGTTTCTTTATTGAGCATTAGTATTGGTGGTGTTAAAAAACCTAATTGCTATTTCTAGCACTACAAACAACAAAATACATACTACATCAATGGTGTCAGGTACAAATTTTGCCAACCTTACTAACAGTACAGTAAACTGCCGTCTTTGGCAATCTAAAAAAAAAAAGGTTTGACTTCTGTCCAGTGGCCACTGGCCATTGGACCCGTCAAGATATGGACACGTGTCCAGTCTTAGACACGTGTCTGCAATCCAACGTGTCCAATGGCACCGGCCACTGGACAGAAGCCGGATCAAAAAAAAAGTTTACTGCATTCTGCATCCAATCACTCCTTTCATTAAAAAAAATATTTCTCTCTCTTACTTTTCACTCTTTCTCTTTTTTCTTTCTTTCTCCGGTACCGGTAAGCTCCTCTCTCTCTCTTTTCTTTTTCCTTTCTTCTTTCTTCACCTTTTTTTTTTTTTTTTTGAGAAACTTTCTTCTTTCTTCACCTCTTTTGTCTTTCTTCTGATGCTTCTCCTTTCTTTTCTCTTTTTCTTTTTTCTTTATTCGCCTTTCCTCTCTTTTCTCTTTCTTTTATTTTTATTTTCACCCGTTCTTTCTTTTTTCTTTCTCTCTCTTTTCTCTATTTCTCCATCTCTATGGCTAGTTGCTAAAGTTTTTATGGTAGATGTTTTTCATTATTTTAATGAATTTTTTATATTATTTTAATTGAAGTAGTAAAAAATTAAAACTTGTGATGTTGAGAATGTTATAAAATAGGTTACTAAAACAAATAAAGTGAATTTTTAAGATGCTAAAAGTTAAAAATTTTAGCTTTGAAAATGCTCTTTACTTATTTGAAAATTGGTGCAAAAGAAATTGGTAGCTTTTCGGATGGCACATGCTAACTTTAGAGCATTTAGATTTGGAAATGCACACAAAAAAAAAAAAAAAAAAAAAAAAAAAAAAAACCCTTTTTGCATCATCAAGAAATTATTTATCTATTTTACGAAATTATTTTTACAAAACATTCTACATTTTATTATATTAAAATAATATTATTTTATACACATCTGACACAAGCAACAAAAGAAAAAAAAAGAAAAAAACCAAAGCTAGGGACTAGAGTGTCAAACAGTAGAGAGTAGAGAGAGTGAATGGAAGAGGAATAAAAAAATGTAAATCTTTTTTTCATAATTACTGTATATTATTATTATTATTATTATTGTACATTTTTGGTGCATTCTACTATCTACTACTTGGCTAAAAAGTGCAAACTACACCCTTAAACTTTAGAGGTATTTAAATTTTACATTCTGAAATTTTAAAATTAATTTGGATTTTACATTCTGAAGTTATATTCAGTTTGCATCAACAACTCATCCATCCCTTTTATTTTGTTAAGTGCCATATAAGCTTATCAATTGTATTTAGTTTGTCTAATAAAATGATGTCATGTCATTTTCATTATATTACATGGCAAGTTTTTGTGGTACTTAATGGAAAATATGGACAAAGTGGCTACTCTAATGCAAACATAATATCGTTTCAAAGATAAAATCTAAAATCTGAAACTTATGAGTATAAAATTCAAAGACCTCTAAATTTTAGGGGGTATAGTTGCACTTTAGCCTACTATTTCGCATTTGTAAAGGGATATGCATTATGCTTTAACAAAAAGGCTAAAATTATCACTATGGAAGTGTGGTTTGATGGTAAAAGCTTGTATTATTTCACATGATATTTGGTAAGAGTTGAGTAGTGGTTCAAGCAGCGACACTTCAACAAATATGTTATGCTCATGATAATAGCCCCATCAAGGCTCTCAAGGTATATGTTATATTATCTATTGTCTTTACATGATGTGAGGTTGAAAAGTTCACACTAAAGACCTATATATATATATATATATATATATAAAAGAAAGAAGAAGAAGCTAACACTGACCAGAAGGAATTTTTTTTTTTTTTTTTTTTTTTTGAGAAAGACCAGAAGGAATTAAGGGTGAAGGGTATAAAAGGGTTTTACAAAAAAAGAGCTATGAAAAAGCAAATGCTGACTTTACAAAAGAAAAAGAACAACCAGTCTTTCACAAACATTTTTGACAATTTTTTTTATCACTATCTTGACATGTTGTGATGTTGAATCTTGACAAAGACTTTCTCCAAAAAAAAAAAAAAAAAAAGCCATAATTTTTGACATAATTTACATGACAGACTGTTATTACTTTCACATTTTATTTTTCACCCCGATTTGCCACATGTGATGCTAGAATTTTTGTTCTTTTACCATTCACAATTCACACGTAATTACGGTGAATGTTGTGGCTGTCCACAGTCCAAATAATTTTTTTTTCTTCTAAAGTCTTTTAAGAATAATGTTATAGACAAATAAAATTTCACAATTTTTATCATAATTTACCAAATGATAAACTGTGACAATAATTACGGCACTTTTTGTGTGTCCCTTAGCATTTTCCTTAACAGGAAGAAAAACAAAGTGATTAGTCTATTTTCAGTAAGTTTAGTGCCAAAAATTTTTTCACAATTTTGCCACAACTTTGCAATATAACGACTCATAAATAGTAAAATCATGGATCCACATGAATCTACTATTTTATTTCTATCACAAATCATCATATAGCAAAATTATAGTAAAGTTATGAAAAAATTTGTGACACTAAATTTACTTGTTTATTTTTATTCTTAAAAAAAAATTCCTTTTTTATTGATTTTTTTTTTTGAGAATCATCGAATACTTTTCCAAATCCTTGTTCTGTGGCCGACAATGAGCTGTGAGTTCACTAACAGGATACGTTGTACTATTCAAGATTTCTTAAGTTTTAAATGTGCGTTTGGAAGCGTGTTTACGCTTTCCAAATGCACATCTGCGTTTCTTCAAACTTTTTATTTATTTTTTTTTTATTTCAGTCGAAACAATTGACTTTTTAACAGTAAATAGTATATTTGTGTCCGGTTTATGAATTCATAAATATTATTTTTTAATTATTTTTTTTATTAAAAATAAGTCTTACACTACTATTTACAGATTTAAAAATTATTTTACTACTGTGGGGCCAAATAATCTGGCGGCCCAGCCCATTACGTTCCTGGGCCGAAGGCCCGAGCCGAGGAGACAATCCAAATCCAGGGACGACCTCATCATCGGACGTCCGAGGGTTTGAAGGATAGGCTCGAACCAAACGGTCACCTCAACATTAAATACACCTGACAATCACCCTGGCCGCCTTAATGAGGAAAGGACCTCCACCAGTGTCACCTTGGAGGCCGTGACTCTCAAAGAGACTGGGAAGGCGGCTGATGGGACAAGCACCTAAGCAAAGGGCCTAATCGCTTAGCAAATGTAGGGCTAGGATCAATTGTAAGGGGGATATATAATGTAAAGGAATCCCTCCTGAGTAGGGGACGGGACGCTTCAGGGAAGAAATATAAAACAAGAAGAGAGAAGGAAAGAGAGAGAAAAAGGGGTAAGAGCCTCCTCGGCCATGGGCCGAGGAGCCTATCCCAGATGTAATTTGCTCTAAATCCTTTTTTCTTTAAATAAAAGGGGGCCGGAGTCCACGCCATTCGAGCGCCGGCAGGTGCCTAGACCTTCAACCCACTCTCTATAAATTCATTGCGGGGTTCGTTGGGCTTTTGACCCGGGTCCATTGAGCTTGGGCAGCCAAAAACCCAGTCCCCACAACTACAATATTAAAAAGAAAAAAAAAAAAAAGTATGGTCTGCCAAGCAACATGTACAGAAGCTGTCCATTACTGTACGTATAACGGTGATGACATATCATTTGTCCCAAAAACTTGTAATAAAAATGAAAGAGAGCTAGGCAGGGTCTGAGTCTCCATGGAAGAAACTAATTGTGTGAGTTTGAAACTTCTGATAGACACAGAAAGCCAAAGAGTGCTTTTTGCAGAAGCGGGCAAGGAATTCATCGATTTCCTCCTCCTCATTCTGGCACTGCCGCTTGGCACTTTCATTCCGCTTTTCGAAAAGCAAGGAATGTTGGGCAGCTTCGGAAACATTTTCGAGAGCATTGACAATTTACGTAGCATTGATGATTACCTTCAACCAGACGTCGACAAGGAGACTCTCCTGAAAGCGAAAGTAGACATCTCTGGAGTCCCTCTCCAACTCGAAATGCCAAACGTTGTATCATCTGCGACATCCAGAAAATTGTATAGGTGTCCTAGAGCCTCCTCAAGATGTGACCTACAAGTGGCTTATGACTCCACAGCAATCTGTCCCTTGTGCCAGGAAGTTATGGAACACGAGCTATGTTTCGTAGACCCACCGAGCAAAATGAGAGGGTACGTGAAAGAAGTGGTTAAATTCATGGTGATGGATGATCTGGAGGTGAAACCCATGTCCACCACCTCTACTTTCACTCTGCTTAACAAGTTCAATGTCAAGGAAATGGGGGCTCTTGAGGAGAAAGCAGTGGCGGCTCTAGGATTTTTATTTAGGGGGGTCAATAATGGTGGAGCCATGAATTTATTGGCGGTGGAGGCGTGAGTAAAAATAAATTAATTTTTTTTAATTTTTTTTCCTGTATATATAACTTTTACGTTATATACAAAACAACTATATTGTACAATAATCTTAAAAAATATTAACATTCAAAAGATCGTTAAGATAACAATCATTGGATGTGTAAATGAATAGAATTAAATAACTAATTATACATTTTTATTAAATTAATATATAATTTATATTTATAAGTTATATCAATTGAATAAAAAAATATTAAATAAATAAGAATAGTAACACACTTAAGAGTAGGGACAGAGCCTGAAAGTAAGTGTGAAACTAAGAAAAATAATACTCCAGTAATAAAATTTTGCTTTTGAAGTGTATGGTTTTTTAAATGTGCACGCGATCACTCTCTTGGAATTGGAATAAATAGTAAAAGATTTCTTGGACTTGGAAATGTGTAGAACACTTATCAAAATACTTGATTGAACATAGAGAAAAACTAAGAAAACATAAATACAAATTAGACAGAGAAAAATTAAGGATCATGTTCAAACTTATTTCAATTGAGTTTAACAAAAAATTTATAGTTAGGGTGTTCAAATTTTTATTGTAGGAGTCAAAAATTTTTTTATATAAATATATATATATATATATATATATATTTTTTTTTTTGGGATCAGGTCAGGGGGTTCATTTGAACCCCCTGGGTTGGTCTTGGAGCCGCCCTTGGGAGAAAGTAATCGTTTTGGGCATGGATGAGGTATGTTAATTTTCTGTGAATGAATCCATTACTTCTATTTTATTTATTTCTTCGTTTTAGACTTTTAGTTATGGTGAGAATTGAATTATTGCAAAATAAGATGTTTTCTTTTTTTCAGAGAACCAAAATAAGATTCTGAAACTGAGTTTACTGAGGAATTAGCTTTAGCTATATATTCGTTTCCCAATTTCTAAACCATATATGTTCCAATTTCCATAATATAAGAAAGAGTTCAATTATTATAATATAAATCCATGTAGCTCAATGGTTCATGATGTCTACCGTGAACTACTTAATTATAAGTCGTGTCAAACGGTCTTTTATTTTTTTTTGGGAAAAAAAAAATGTGATACTGTATTCGCTCGATCTCTTTCCCCTTAAAGGCCACTCGTTGATCCAGTGGAAAGTATGACTCTACTATTTCTTTTCTGAAGAAGGAATGAAGGATTTCATCTATTTGCATTTTTTTGTTTTTTTTTTGTTTTGGATAATCTCATCTATTTGCTTTTGAAATGTGCCTATTTCAATGTGAAGATGTGATATTTTGCTGATCTAAATATAATTAATAATTATTTGTTCCTTAATTTGTGTGGTTTATTGCTAGGGTGTAAAATTGCTCAAGGCTTCTCTCCAGTCTAAGAGTGTTCTAATTGATGCCTTCCTCCCAATCTTGAATCAAGAAGTCAAATGTGAAACGTGAGTGCAGGAGTTATGTGCCATTGCCAAAATGTTTTTTTCCCCCTTTCCTTCTGGTTGCAAATAGGTTTTAAATGCTAGTCAATGTAAATGGAAGTATGCTCTCTCTCGCTCTCTCTCTCTATTGGAAGCTTAGTTAAGCAACATTATGTTTCACTAAAATCAGTTGTAAGTTTCTGTTAATTATCACTGGTATTGCTTGGTATCACTAAACTATGAGAGGACCTAAAAATTGAGGTAGCATTGCAATCTCTTGAGCCACATAGCATTATCATGTTAGCTTTGATACTATCATGTGATTTATGTCACAATTTGAGATAGTGCTAATCACCCTGCTCAAAAAAATCAGAATGACTAGTTAAGATCTACTTAATAAACTTCTAACGTAGGACCCGGTACAAATGCACTATCCACACTCATATCCAATATAATTAAAATCCAAATAGAAACAGAAAGCAACAAAGTGCTTTTTGCTGAAGCAGACAAACAATTCATCGACTTCCTGTTTCATATCACCGCCAGTCGCTCGGAACTATCATTCTTGTTCTGAAAAATCAAGGAACAGTGGGCAACTTTGGAACCATGTATGTTAGTATTGAAAATTTATGTACTACTTACCTTCAACCAAACTTGAAGCACAAAGTATACATCTTTGAAACTGGTGACGTCCCTCTCCTATTGCCTGACATTGAATCATCATCAATATCCAGGAAATTTTATAGGTTTAATAGTAGTAATAGTAGCTAGGCTCCAACAACAACTGTAATCCATACTTGTTTGCTGACAACAGAGCAATCTAGCTTTTGTACCACGGTTCTATGACCTGCAATGTAAGTTTGGTAGACCCACCAAACGCAAAGAATACGGGCCTCTTAATGGGAGAAAATCTATCATCTATCTTATACATGTATTTACTCTCTTACGTAGGGGTGTGTCTCATATATGTAATGTCATCTCCCTCTAGTGGGGGAGGGTACGTGAGACGGGTGGTTACTTACATGATTATGCATGGATGATCTGGAAGTGAAGCCCATGTCCATTATTTCTAGTACCACACTGCATAACAAGTTTAATGTCAAGCATATAGGGGTTCTTGAGGAGAAAGTGGTCAAATTGGGCATGGATGACGTATATGTTGGTCATTACCTGCTTTCTTTCATTCTTCTGTGCACATTCTATTTTATTTATCTAATAGGAAACGTCTTTTTGGAAATAAACTATTTCGCCGATATTAGGATGTGATATTGCTCAAGGCTTCTCTCGTTCCTCTCAAAGTTGGAACGAGAAGACAACATTGAAATTTAATTTCTAGGTGCCAAATAGGTATAGGATTGCCAAAACTTTGTTATTTTGCTGCAAAGAAGTTTTTAATGTCAGTTAAATCTGGTGTTGCATGATATATTACTTTCTTGAAACTTTAGGTTGTTTTTTTCTTGGAAAAAAATTTGTTGGGCTTGAATCTGTTTTAGTCCTGAAATTTAAAAAGTTCTCGTTTAACAAAAAAATTTCTATCAAGTCCATTCTTTAATTTGCTTCACATGGTATTGCATGCTGACTTGGTTAATGGAGTATTGATGTGGTTCCTTTTACTTGGTCTTTAAAAATTTGGTAGAGATAGATCTCTTAATCTCAAAATTCTCTCTCCATCAATCTTTCATTATCTTTTATGTTATGTTTTTCTTTTGTTGGAAATGGAAAATTACTGTAGCTTTCTAAAATTCATGTTGGTTATTTTTTCAAAATATTTTTATGTCTTCGATGATTTGTATATGCATAAACCAAGCTATAGGAATAGGTGCTAGTAAATTTAAAAAATATGTTGGAAACTAGGTGAAAATTTTCGTTGTGGCGGGACAAAACTCAAAGGAGTTTAGGAACCCAGCTGTACAAAATGACGACTATTTGGCCGCATCTTGTCTATTCTAGGTGTCACTTTTGTTTATTTAATTTGTCTTTGACTTCAATGTTACTCTTATTGTTAAAATTTGGATGGAATTTTCTTACATGGCATAGAAGTTAGTTCACACAATAATTTACCTAATATGGACAATTTTACTTGATGGCATGGTGTCATGTCACCTAAGTTTGTGCCACATCAACCCTCAAGGACTAACCTAACCCCAAAGCACTAGCTAATTCTGAATTGAAGAAAAGTAAGGAGAAGGAGGTGCCAAACAAGTGAAAATGATGTGGGTCTCACAAAAAGTGAGTAATGAGTGATAAGAATTCAGTGAAGGGTGATGAGAATTGGGCAAACCAAACATAGCCTAAGTATTCGCATAATTTAGAGTTAAGGGACCTCAAGGGAGAAATTACATTTTAACACTCTAAACTATACCCTATATTACATTTTGCACTTAAAATTTTTCAAATGCATGTTTTGCATTATAAACTATGACTCTTGTTATACTTTACATCTCGACATTAAGTTTTCTATTAATTTGGATGGAAATCCAAAGTTTAGGGTGCAAAGTATAATCAATAGTATAATTTAGGGTTGTAAAGTTTAATTTCTTATTTGTTTTTAAGGGATTGACTATTGAGAAGGGGGGCTGTTAGGACATATGTGAGATTGTTAGAGACATATGTTATGTAAATTGGCTAATCCTTTGGCAAAATGCACTTTACTTGTAATTTGGTAGATCTAGGATGGGTTTAGTACTTCAAGCAACAAGTGTTCCATTTTAGTATTAAAGCCATGCAAGTCTGACTAAGAAACAAGTGAAGAAGTACTATTCATTATAGCTCGATAGATATCTCGACAGAAGCCTTTCTATCAAGGTTTAATGTTGAAACTCGACAGAAGCTCGACAGAAGCTAAATTTGTTGAGAATTACGAAATTAGAATTTTCAAATCTGATTTCATGCATTTCATGAGTATTTGTGTAGGGTTTCTTTTCTCACAAAAATGGGGAGTAGTTTTGAGATGATGAGAGTAGTCAGACTCATGGGGGGAAGGTTAGTATAGGAGATAGGGGGAGTGTTTATATAATGGGCGTAGTGAGGATTCTTGTATGTTTTCTTTCTATTTTAGATACATTGTCTTTTTTACATTGGTCGTGTGACCATCTAACATACATTGTACTTATATTTGGTTTATATATATATATATATATATATATATTGATGTATGTTATTTTACCTATCTCTCCATGTGTTGTTTCTTTTCTCTCTTTATACACATGTTTCTTATTTATTGTATGCAATTTATTATTTCTGTTTCACACTAAGATACCGTGATGAGTTTTGTTTAAAATGTTTCAGAAATACAAGTTGTCAAAGTCTTCTAGCCATAAACTCTCTTCTTGCAAAGTTTTTTAAGAGTTTGTGTTAGGATAGATTTTATTGTATTCAACAAGTGAGTATGAGTTGAGTGATTTATAACTTCTCTCGTATGTTCATTTGTTTGTTGTGGTTTTGTCATGGATTGCTTAAGGGGGAGATTGTTAGGACATATGTGATTCAATGTTAGGAACATATGTCAATATTTTATGTAATTGGCTAATCTTTTAACAAAACGCACTTTATTTGTATTTGGGTATGGCTATCTATCGAGATTTATAAAACTCAGTTTTTCAGAGCTGTTTTTCATTCAATCCGTGAGTATGTGTTTGAAATTTCTTTTCTCACAATCCTAAACATATTAAGAATTATTTTAAGGGCCGTAAAAGGTTATGCACAGTTGCACAAGTGTGAAGCAAAGTTTGTTCATGCAAATTATGACCGGAGACAAAATTTGCCATAGTTTATCTTTCTCTTGAAGAAGCTGCTGTGTTTGTACACCGTAGGGTTTTGTGACCAAAGAGCTTCTTGATTTTCATCGTTTGGATGAATTGAAAAACTTTGCAGCCAACATCCTTCTCAAGTTGGTGATCAATCCGCGTACTGGGATTTGCGCATCTATTGGTTAGTCACGTATTGGGAGTCGTGCATTGAAAAGGAGAGATTGTCATTACAGAACAAATCCAATTGGGTATTGAGGTAAGGGTTCTACTGTAGGTTGGTATAAGGTACTAGGATTCCTTTACTTGTAATAGCCTGTGTTGATAATAGTGGATTCTCGGGAGTGGTGACCTTAAAATCACTTGGTGAGGTTTTTGTCTCCCCATTCGTGAACAAATCACCATGCCAATTTATTTTTCTCTGCATTTTGTTTAATTGGTAATTTGTTTGTGCTGCTATGCATTTTGTATGTTAATTTAATTAATTAATAAACTTGGCTAATTAATCAATTAATTCATCATAAGGGGTCAATACATTCTTGACCTATCATTGGGTTTATGCGATGGATTTGGAATGGACTCAAAATTTTGATGGATTGAGGGTTTATGATTCTCATAGTTGAATGGGCCTTACGTATATGGTGGTTGCTTTGGATTGTTTCAATGGGTTGGTTTTGGAGGTTTAAGAGATTTGTCTCCCCATTCGTGAACAAATCACCATGTCAATTTATTTTTCGCTGCATTTTGTTTGATTGGTAATTTGTTTGTGCTGCTATGCATTTTGTATGTTAATTTAATTAATTAATAAACTTGGCTAATTAATCAATTAATTCATCATAAGGGGTCAATACATTCTTGACCTATCATTGGGTTTATGCGATGGATTTGGAATGGACTCGAAATTTTGATGGATTGAGGGTTTATGATTCTCATAGTTGAATGGGCCTTACGTATATGGTGGTTGCTTTGGATTGTTTCAATGGGTTGGTTTTGGAGGTTTAAGAGATTGGGTAAGCCTGATTGTTCATGGAGATGAATGTGTATGTAACACCCCAACCATACCAAGGATTTAGATGCATAACCTGTCTTATAAATAATCAATAATAATATAATGGAACAGAACGTAATTAAATATCTACAAATAAACTTCAACCCATCAAAATCTTTCCAATGAAATCCATAAAAACAAAAACTTTAACAATAAAGTCTTCAAATATAATCTCGAATAGTTCCACAAATGTCAAACTCACTATCCTATAAAATATATACTAAAACAGTTCACCAACTAACATAGCTCCAAAAGAAGTCGTCAATCTAAGGCTCCATTGATCTACCACCAAAAGACATTCCATTGCTCTAATCTAAAAGGGTGGAAAAAGGGGAGGGGGTGAGTTAGAAGCCCAATAAGAGACTACATAACATGAGGATGCCTTTCAAAATAAAACATTAGTATCATTGACAAAATATAGTCTTTACAAAACATTTACAAATAGTTTTAACAGTAATATAATATATTCTATAAAACTATCAAGAATAAAACATTTAACTATAACGCTGTAATCATTAAATAAAATAATAACCACTTTAGTTAGCCAAAATACATTAAATAGGTAGAAACAATATATTATGACAATAAACAATTTTTCCACTTATAAATACCAGTAACAATAAAATCGTAGTTCGATATGAAAAACATTAGTTAGACAAAGACTTAAACTGCTAAACACTTGGTGGGTGATTCCCATTGGAAACAATAACACTAACTTTAAAAAGGCAACACTGGCTCCAAAGAGCAAACAATAACATTGCACCACATCACAATAACACTACATCGACCAAAGGCTAACATTTAACCCTGTGTTAGAAAGGTTGCAGACTGACTAGTTGACTATTTGAAAACATTCTTGACATATACAGTTTCATAATAATATACAATAAATAATAAAATTTTGGTATGTATTATGCATTTACAATGGTATAAGTTTTTGAAACTTCACTTTTGCAATTATGTATATATAAATATATTTTTACCAATATATATATATATACACACATCTTGAGAGATGTGTTAAGACATATGTGTTTCACTTGATAAAGAACATATGTCATTCTTTTATATAATTGTCTAATCCTTTAATAAAACACACTTTACTTGTAATTGGGTAGTTCTAGGCGTTTTTAATACTTCAAGAAATAAGGTTTCAAGATCAAGTGTTGAAGTCCTCAAGTTTGTCCAAGAAAACAAGTTGGTAGTGCAATTTCATTAAAGCTTGACAGCTGGCTCGACAGCTTCATCTATCGAGCTTAAGAAAGCTGTCTTAAGCCCGTAAGCTCGACACCTGCTCGACAGCTACTCGACACCTCCTATCTGTCGAGATTTAAGAAATTCAGAATTCTAATCTGATTTCTTGGGATCCGTGAATGTGTCTTTGGTCCTTCTTTTCTCCTAACCCTAGACATATAAAAGGATTTTTTTAAGGGCTGACAAATAGTTCACAAGTTGCACAAGTATTGAGAAAACTCTGTTGAAGCAAATTGTGACCAGAGACGAAGTTCTTGCCCTAGTTCATCTCTTCTAAAGAAGTTGCTGTGTATGTACACCTTTGGGTTTTGTGACCAAGCATCTTCTTGATCTTCATCGTATAGGATGAACTGAAAAACTTTGTAACCAACCTCTCTTTCAATTGGTGTTGAAGTCGCGTACTGGGATCTGCGCATTGGTTAGTCACGTACTTGAGAGCCGTGCATCAAAGGTGGGAACTGTCACTACAGAACAAGTCTAATTGGGTATTGTGGTAAGGGTTTAACTGTAGGTTGATAAGGTACTTGAGATTCTTTTACTTGTAACCACTTGTTGTGATAATAGTGGAGTTTCGAGAGTGGTGACTTGAAAATCACCCGGTGAGGTTTTTGCCGTCAGATTTTCCCCATTCGTAAACAAATCACCGTGTCATTTATTTTCCGCTGCATAATTAGTTTATTGGAGATTTGTTTGTGCTACCATGCATTTGCATGTTAAATTGATTAATTAATAACTTGGCTAATTAATTAATTAATTGGTTTAATCACAAGGAGTTAATTCAATTTGTGGCCTATCAAGTGGTATCAGAGCAGACACACTCTGATTAGGTTTAATCTTTACTGTATTGATCTATTGACCCCTGTTTGTCATGGATAGAGGACAGTCATTAATCATACCTCCTTTATTTGATGGCACTAACTATGCATACTAGAAAGTACGCATGAGAGCTTTCTTGCAGTCTTCAGATGAAAAAGTGTGGCAAGCTATAGAGATTGGCTGGACTAAGCCAAAGGAAGCACCGGCCAATTGGGATGAAGCTAAGATCAAGGCGGCAAACTTCAACAGCAGAGCGTTGAATGTCTTATTTAGTGCAGTCACCAATGACGAATTCAAGAAGATATCCTCTACTGAAACTGCAAAGGAAGCATGGACCATCCTCTAGACAACTTATGAGGGTACAAAGGCTGTCAAGGATTCAAAACTTCAGAGGCTCACTACAAGTTTTGAAGAGATTAAGATGGAGGTATATGAGTTATTTGATGAGTTCTATGCCAAGCTAAAGGACATAGTGAACTCTGCTTTCAATCTTGGGGAAACCATTTCTGAACCCAAGATTGTAAGGAAAGTACTCAGATCTCTACCTGAGAGATTCCATGCCAAGATTACGGCAATAGAAGAATCAAAGGATATTGATAAGATTCCTTTGACTGAGCTGGTTGGAAACTTGCAGACCTATGAGTTAGGGTTGATCAGAATTGGCAAGTCGGGTAAAGGCAAGAGCATGGCCTTGAAGGCAAAGAGCAGTGACACAGATGATTCTTCCGAGGATGAAGATTCCAAGATGAAGTCCTACATTACAAGGCAATTCAAGAAGTTTATGAAGAATGCCAATGGGAGGAACTTCGATAAGGACCGCAGGCAATCTAGTTCTTTTCAGTTTAAGGGCCAAGACAGAGTGAAAAAGGATGCTAAGGAAGGCGGTCAGTACACTGTTCCTGCAGGACCAAAGTGTTTTAGATGTCATGGATTCGGTCACATGAAGCAAGAATGCCCTACATATCTCAAAAGCATTGGGAAGAGTAAGGCACTTGCTGCAACCTTGAGTGACACTGAGCCTAAAGATGATTCCGACGATGATGATGATGGAATCTTGAATGCCTTCACTGTCACAGTCAATCCTACTGAAGGGATTGTTGAACACATGGAAGAAAAAGAAGAAGAATTGGTGGATTCTAAGTGTGAGAAGATGGATGATCAAGATGATATCCATTCAGCCTATGAGAAATTATACAAGCTGTCTAAGAAGCATGAAAAATTGTATAGGCTGGCCACCAAGAAGCTTAGTGATGTGAAACTTGAGCGTGAAGAGTTATCCACAAAGTTTGATGAGGCAAATCAGACTATTGAAGCGTTGAGGTTTGAGAACAATTTCTTAGCTGAGAAGACTAAGAAGCTTGAAGCGGAGCTGTTTCAAGTCAGAGCTCAATTGGAGAGGACTTCAAGTGCAAATCTTGATGAAATGCTCAGTAATCAGAAATCTGTTTCGGATCGAACAGGTTTAGGGTATGGTCTTTCTTCCTCTAATACTGCTTCTACTAGTGCTACTGTCTTTGTTTCTCCTGCTAATAATACTGAAATTGAAAACACTGATGTTAAAACTGACTTAGCTAGTGAGAACCTAGACAAGGGTAAATCTATCTTAGGAGCACCCCCTAAACAAGATAGAAAGATATTAAAAACCCTAGGGCTAAGAAGGCTAACTCTTAAAAGCCAAAACAAAAGAAGCAACATCTTTGTCATCATTGTGGAGCTGCCGGTCATACTCGACCAAATTGCTATAAGTGGTTAGCCACTCAACAGAGCAACGGCATGATAGCATCTGAAAGCCAAAATCAGCTTCAATCCTCTCTTGCTCCTCTTGGAGATCTTCTGAAAGCCTTCATGTTCCTTTCGAACTTGAACGGTTTCAATCCTTCCCCCTCATCGTCAGTTCAAGGATTCAATCAAAGGAAATGTTCTTCCAAAGTATGGAAGAAAAAGGACTCTAAGTGATTTTATCACTTTCTTTTATCTTCTTGTTTTTTGTTTGTTGCATTACTTGTGTGTTTTGCATTTTTTTTTGAGTCAATCTAATTTTATACTTTGCTTTGATAACATGTTTTTGTTTGTTTGTTTTCAGTTTTGTTTATTTTGTTTTTGATATAAAAATTAAAATAAAAATTGAAAAATACAAAAAAAAAAAAAATACAAAAACAGTGTGTGTTTTGTGTACTTTGGTATTTGTGTACCTTGGATGGCCATTGAAACAAAGTTTTCTAAATTTTGTATCTTTTGTAACTTAGATAAGCATCTTAATGCACAACTAAGCAAGTGAGCTTTGTGGCTCTTGTTTGTGATAAGTAAGATAAAGTCATCTCTTGAGCTTAACACTCATATCACTCGTTTTGAAGGGTAGAACTAGAAAATCCTAAGAGAAAGGCATAAATAATCATCTCACCACTGTTACCTGCCAATCATAATATGACACATGTATGCTTTGGCATAGCAAAAGTGCAGTGTCAAAGACATCCGTATGCTTCGACATAGCAAAGTGTAATGTCAATACTTAACATGTTGGGTATTTCTTTTCTCTTTTTTATATACCCATGCATGATACGCTAAATAAAAGAAAATATGCAAAAAAAATAAAAAGCAAAAAGATCAAAAATGCTTTAAATATGATTGCAAGCGTGTTTTCTAGGAGATGTGGGAGTTATAGGATGTACCTCAAAGGTGATAGTCTCCATCAAACAGTTATAGTTCTGTGTGAGTTAAAGTTATTTTCTCATATCTCAGATCGTCATAACATGTATACACATATGCAATCTTGCGATATTTTTCACACACAACACACAATATTATTTGCTACTCTTGATACATGTGCAGGTACAATATGATTTGGTCATCACTAGGTTTTACATGTGCTAATGTATGCTCACTAAACTGTCTTGACTTGTTTTTGAAAAATAAAATTGGTTAGACTTGTTTAGTGTGTGTGTGTGTGTTTCTAAGGATCCATGTGCTTAAAATTTTTATTGAGAGATGATTTTGAGAGCTTAATATGTTGATTGGATCATTGGTTGAGGTGCATGTTGGATTGCATTCATGTCTGTGTTTTTCACTTCTCGAAAAACTGTTTTCAAAAGCAAGCTCGACACCTCCTCGATACCTAGCTATCTGTCGAGATTCTCAAGCTTTTCTTTATCGCAATCTCGACACCTCCTAGACACCTGGTGGATCGATCGAGAAAGTTTCTGTCTTTTTGATACCTTCTCGACACCTAGTGGATCGATCGAACTTCTGTTCTTGGTTCTGGTGTTTATTTCTCGATACCTTTTCGACATCTGGTGGATCGATTGAGCTTCTGTTCTTGGTTTTGGTGTTTATTCCTTGATACCTTCTCGACACTTGTAGCTGTCGACGTGTATTTTCTCGACATCTTCCTCGACAGATGGCTCGACACCTCTCGATACCTCATTTGTGAAGATTTACTAAGGTTCCTATATAAGCCCTGTTTGAGATCCGGTTCTCATTTTCTCGATCTCTCTCGATCTGTCCGCGACTGTTCATTTCCCAAACTTAGTTTTCTCACTCAAAACCTTTAACCCACGTGATTTTTGGCCCTTCCTTGCTTCAAATCACTTGCTATGATCTCTTTTCCCTTCATTCTTCATGCATTTCATATTTTTGAATCTTAGGTTTTGGGGTTTTTGAAAAATTTTGGGGTTTTTCAAAATTGATGAGTTTTTCTTGAAATTTTGGGATGGGTTTTCATTTAAATGTGTTGAAAATCTCATGCATTGCATCACATTTTCATTTGAATGGTATTTCCATGCATTTAGATGTGTGAATTATGTTTGTGTGCTGGTAGGTTTGGATTGGGCTGAGCCCATGATGATATTTCTTTTGCATGTCATATGTTCATGCATTCCCATGCATACGTACTTTCTATTCAATATATTTGATATATTTGAATTGCTTTGAGACTTTTTTTATTGTCTCTTTCTCTCTCTCTTTCTCATTCTGTTTACGTTAGTAGTGTCTATGACACCTAAGCGTAAATCTACTCCAGCTTGGAATCCTCTGCATTCTGGAGCTTCTTCATCTTCTGATTTTGCTCCTTTTAATCTTCGGTTTCGTGATGATGATGCCCACAAGGTATTCTTGGAGAACTTCTTTAGACGAGGTGTTCATTTGGAACGCCAAGTCATTTTGGCGGACTTCGCCGATACTGACCTTCCCTCTATCATTCATTGTAGGGGATGGGAGTCACTGTATGACGTCCCGGTCACATGTCCTCTCGTGCTTATTCAGGAGTTTTACTCCAACATGCACGGGATTGATCGTTTAGTACCTCTCTTTTTCACTAGCGTTCGAGGTACGTGCATCCCTGTCACACCGCAGCTAGTTGCGGATGTGCTTAGGGTTCCTAGGATAGAGTTTCCTGACTATCCTTCTTGTGAGCGTCTGAGGAATGTGTCCAAGGATGAGCTCATATCTGCTTTCTGTGAGCGCCCTTTGGAGTGGGGTGAGTGTCAGTACATATCATGTCGGCCTTTTGCTAAAGGTCCTAGATTCTTAAACATGGTGATGACTTTTGTTCTCCATCCGTTTTCTCACTACAACTCCATCACAGAGCCTCGTGCTCGATTTTTGTTATCCCTTCTTAAGCATCTTACCATAGATTTTCCTTCTCATTTCATTTTGTCTATTATAGATGTTCATTTGGATGCGGCGACCGGTGATAAGCTCATCTTTCCTTCTGCTATCACAAGGATTCTACGCCATTTTTCCATTCCTTTTCCCATGTCCGACCAATTTACTTTCATGTGTGCCATAGATGCTGCTACCATAAAATATAGTGAGGTTCAGTTTAGGTTGAGACAGTCGGATTCCACTCCTCCCTCCCGTTCAGCTCCATCCCGATCAGCTCCATCTACATCTGCTCCTTCTTCCTCTATGAACGATGTTTCACTTGGAGACATCATGGCGCAGCTGCAGCGCATGGATGCTCGCCTCAATACACTTTCCACTGAGTTGTATCGGGTGAATGTTCATGTTGGTCGTATTGCACGACGGCAGGCGACCATGGGTGGTTTTGCTCCTGAGGCAACTCCTTTACCACCTCCTCCAGCAGCTTCTAATTTTGAGGATGATGATGACGAGGACGATGATGCTTCGGATGATGATAATGGAGATGCTAGCTCTACTGATGAGATGTCTACTTGACACTCTACCCTTTGTCACTCGTGACAAAAAGGGGGAGTAATTTTGGGATATAAGAGTAGTCATCTTAGGGGGAGAGTTAGTATATGACATTTTTGTCAGGAGGAGTGTTGATACTTGAGGGATGTAGTGAGGATATGATGTATCCTTTTCTTTTCTACTTTTTAGATACATTGTTCTTGTATATGAGGTCTTATGACTAGTTTTTACATACATTGTACTTATTTCCTCTATATGTGGATGTATGTTTCTTTTACCTGTTTCTACATGTGTTGTTTCTTTTCTATCTTTATGCATATGTTTCTTATACTTGTATGCAATCTATTATTTCTGTTTCACATAAGATGCCTTGATGAGTTTTGTTTAAAGTATTTCAGAAATACAGGTTGTCAAAGTCTACTTACCATAAACTCTTTTCTTGCAAAGTTTTTCAAGGGTTTGTGATAGGATAGATTTTATTGTATTCAATAAGTGAATATGAGTTGAGTGATTTATGACTTCTCTCATATGTTCATTTGTTTGTTGTGGTTTTGTCACGGATTGCCAAAGGGGGAGATTGTTAGGACATATGTGTTTCACTTGTTAAAGAACATATGTCATTCTTTTATGTAATTGGCTAATCTTTTGACAAAACGCACTTTACTTGTAATTGGGCAGTTCTAAGTGTTTTTAATACTTCAAGAAATAAGGTTTCAAGATCAAGTGTTGAAGTCATCAAGTCTGTCCAAGAAAACAAGCTGGTAGTGCAATTTCATTAAACCTCGACAACTGCATCTATTGAGCTTAAGAAAGCTGTCTCAAGCCCGTAAGCTCGACACTTGCTTGACAGCTGCTTAACACCTCCTATCTGTCGAGATTTAAGAAATTCAGAATTCTGATCTAATTTCTTGGGATCCGTGAATGTATCTTTGGGTCTTCTTTTCTCCTAACCCTAGACATATAAAAGGATTGTTTTAAGGGCTGTCAAACAGTTCACAAGTTGCACAAGCATTGAGAAAACTCTGTTGAAGCAAATTGTGACCATAGACGAAGTTCTTGCCCTAGTTCATCTCTTCTGAAGAAGTTGCTGTGTATGTACACCTTTGAGTTTTGTGACCAAGCATCTTCTTGATCTTCATCGTGTAGGATGCACTGAAGAACTTTGCAGCCAACCTCTCTTTGAGTTGGTGTTGAAGTCGCGTACTGGAATCCGCGCATTGGTTAATCATGTACTTGGGAGCCGTGCATCAAAGGTGGGAACTATCACTACAGAACAAGTCCAATTGGGTATTGGGGTAAGGGTTCAACTGTACGTTGGTAAGGTACTTGGAATTCCTTTACTTGTAATCGCTTGTTGTAATAATAGTGGAGTTTCAGGAGTGGTGACCTGAAAATCACCCGATGTGATTTTTGCCGTCAGGTTTTCCCCATTCGTAAACAAATCACTGTGTCATTTATTTTCCGCTGCATAATTAGTTTATTGGTGATTTGTTTGTGCTACCACGTGTTTGCATGTTAAATTGATTAATTAATAACTTGGCTAATTAATTAATTGGTTTAATCACAAGGGGTTAATTCAATTTGTGGCCTATCAAGATGTCATGTTCTGAAGTCCACTTACCTTTAGTTGCTAAACCAAGTTTCACTTCAATTGTCTAAATCAATGTCAATTAGAACCTAAATAAGGACAAGACGACTCGATAAGAATGGTTACACTAAGGCAGCAATAAAAAAAAAAATATAAATTTCACTCTTAAAATTCGTATATCACTACTGTAGGGACACGTTTTGCACCCTAAGCCCAAGATGTATGTGATCTTGACCCAGTGAGCCCAGTACAATAAATTTGTAGAGAGTGGGTTGGAGAACTAGGCCTTAATGAATTTTAACAACGGCTAGTATGGATTTAAAAGATGATCAAGCAAGAACAAGAAAAATAGAGCTGAATGAATTCACTGTCCGAGGAGGTATTTTGTCATATAAATCAATAACAGTTTGGTACAAGTACAATTTTGATTGGTACAGAAACAAGGTAGTTTCATTTTGGAAAATATACCGGTCTTACCGGGTCGTTTCGACTGTACCAAGACTTATATCGGATTTCGGCCGACAAATTCATACCGGACCGGAAAAAGAAAAGTGTTTCTTTCTCACTTTCACTTTCCACTGGCAACATCTCTACATTCTTGACCTCAAGTCTGGCCGTGGACTGATTTTGGCTACTGCTACTTTATCTTTATCTTCTTCTCCCCTTTCTCTCTCTCTGTCCGTCTAACTTTCTCTTTCTCTCTCTCTTTCTTGGTTTTTCAAACCTTTCAAATGATGTTTAGCACGCCCAAGAAATAGACTTTACAGCTAGCATGTTTTAAAAACCCTTCAAATTGATATTTACTGATAATTGTTACTTTACAGCTAGCATGTTTTGACTTTTGTTACCAAATGAATTTGAATGGTTTTAGACCCCTTAAAACAACCAGATTGGTTAGCCTAGTTAATTAGCCAAGTTGTTACTTAGTCAAATTATGCAATTCTAGGTTAAAGCAATCAAATAATCATATCAAACATATAAAGTAGCGGAAAAATAAAAGACACAATGATATGATCACCCAGGAAACCACACGGTAAAAACCTGGGGAGGATTTGACCCACCGATCCTCAAGGCAAACCTGAATTCATTATGAAAGAATCGAAGTTCATACAAAAGGACTTACAAGCTCCCCGCTCGACTTCTTAATACTACCTACCAGTAGAACTTACTGACACGACCACGTGCAAGCTCCGAATCCACGGACTCCTTCTTTCTTGGATTCTCCAATCAGCTACAAGCACCCACGCTTGTTATTCTTTAAGCTTCAATGGTAGCAACTTAGTTTATCATCAAGATATAGATAATATCTCTACCTTGAAAACCCTAAGTTTTGTGTAAAGGAAAGCTCCTCTAGATCTCACAAGAGATTTACACAAAACCGCAATGTATGAGCAACAATATAACTGAAGCAACTCTAAAAACGTGGCTAGGGTTTTTCTTTATATACCTAGGGTAAAAACAGAAAACCCAAAACGTTTAATGAGTTAGGGCTGAGCTGGAATATTCTGCAGAAAAACATTATGCCCGAGATTCGATCGATCAAGCCTTTCCTTCGATCGATCGAGCCAGGCCGAAATGCACCAATGCATATGCAACCACTCGATTCCAACTTTACATGAAAGACCCAACTTTGAGCAAGTCTAAACAAGAATAAATAATCTGTTTTGAACATGGTTTGCCAACAATATAAATTAGAGTCCTAAATACATAAAATCCTAAATCTTTAGAACCTAACAAACTCCCCCTTTGGCAATCCGTGACAAAACACAAACTAAAAGCTCAAAGTTTACAATTTTAAAAAGCCCTTTACAAAAATAATGCTCATAACAACAAATCCAATCTTAACTACTATCCATCAGTTGCAAGTGTAGACAGCAACTCAATTTGAATCAACCTGTATATTCCTGAAATACTCAACAAACGTATAAACGCATGTGTGACAGAAAATAGTATATAAACAGGTATAACATTCTTATATGATTCACACAACACATAATAAAGACATATATAAATGAATAACTCATAGAATATAAATCAATAAACAGTGAATCCAAAGAAATAAGAATCAAATAAAAAATCATGTATATCAATCAATGTTACTCCTCCTAACATGAATATCCCAAAAAAATGATATACAAGGTGAAGCGCCTAAATACAATCTACTCCACAAAACAAACAAAATCTCCCTAACTACAAAAATCTCCTCTATAAACTCTACTCCCCCTTTTTGTGACGGAATACCAAAGGGCAATCACAATCCATCATCAAAAGGAGGTGGTGAGGGTGAACGAAGACGCGCTAGATCAGCTCGTAAAGCTCGGATCTCATCAAAAAGGTCTACCAAAAGCTGACCATGAGCCGCCTGAACGATCATGACAGTCTCCAAAGTACGACGGATATCAAAGTCATCTGATGGAACAGCAGCAGCAACAGCAGCAGCATCAGGATCAGGAACAGCCTCATCAGCAGGACTTGTAGAAGAAGAGGGAGGAGGTGCGGACCCAGAAGTCTCAGACCTAGGGTGTTTAGAGCCAGCTCAAAGGTGAGCAGCCCTCTGTCTAAGAAAAGACGCACCTATAGGAGCAATGACATGTATAGGCTCAGAGGAAGGGAAGCCACTAAGATCAAGATAAAGTAAAATCCTATGAATGAAAATAGGATGAACAAGGGCATGAGCAGAAGATGAACTCCTATAAACATCGTTTAAAGAACGAAGAAACAAATGGGGAAAACTGATAGGAGCATCAGTGACAAGAGCGTACAAAAATACACACCGCTCGAGAGGAATGGTGTGAAGATGAGAAATAGGCCAGATGGAGTGACAGGCTATCCTAAAGAAGAGATAATGTAACTCAGAAAGCTCAGCAGTGGTGATCCTAGGATCAGAACCCCACTGGATAGATGACCCAGTGATGTTAGACATGACATCACTCAAAACAGGAGACTCATCATAAGGATAGACAGGGTGCTGTACCAAAGGTACCCCTAGAGCATTAGCCACTACCTTAGGAGTAATGGTATACTCTACGCCTCGTATCCAACTCTTTACCAAAGTGTTGGAATTGACAGGAATTTAGACCCTTTAAACAACCAGATTGCGTAACCTAGATTAATTAGCCAAGTCGTTACTTAGTCAAATTAAGCAATTCTAGGTTAAAACAATCAAACAATCATATCAAGAATAATAATGCAGCGGAAAATAAATAACACAAGATATGATCACCCAGGAAACCACACGGTAAAAACCTGGGGAGGATTTGACCCACCGATCCTCAAGGCTAACCTGAATTCACTATGAAAGAATTGAAGTTCATACAAAAGGACTACAAGCTCCCCGCTCGACTTCCTAATGCTACCCACCAGTAGAACTTCCTGACATGACCACGCGCAGGCTCCGAATCCACGGACTACTTCTTTCTTGAATTCCTCAATCAGCTACAAGCTCCCCGCTTGCTTTTCTTTTAAGTTCCAATGGTTGCAACGGTAATGATCTTCAAGATGTTGAAATCATCTCTACCATGAAAACCCTAAGTTTTGTGTAAAGGAAAGCTTCTCAAAAATCTCACAAGAGATTCACACAAAACAGCAATGTATGAGCAACAATACAATATGGACAACCTACAAAAACGTGGCTAGGGTTTAGTTTATATACCTAGGGTAAAAATATAAAACCATAAACGTTTAATGAAGTAGGGCTGAATTGGAAATTCTGCAGAAAAGTCAACCTGTGCGATTTTCGATCGATCGAGTCTATTCTTCGATCGATCGAGCCAGGCCAAAAGTCCCAAGTACTTCTGCAGCCACTCGATTCCAACTTTACAATATTAAACCAACTTTGAGCAAGTCTAAATAAGACTAAATACAATGTTTTGATCATGGTTTGCCAACATTACAAATTAGAGTTCTAAATACATAAAATCCTAAGACCTTAGAACCTAACAAACTCCCCCTTTTCCTTTGGCAATCCGTGACAAAACCTTAACTAACAGCTCAAAGTTTTACAAATGAAAAGCCCTTTACAAAGATAATGCTCATAAAATTCAATTCAGCCTAGCTACTATCCATAGTTGCAAGTGTAGACAGCAGCTTAGTTGAATCAACCTGTATAATCCTGAAATACTCAACAAACGCATAAACGCATGTGTGACAGAAAAGAGTAAAACAACAGGTATAACATTCTTGTAAGATTCACACAACACAAAATAAAGATATATAAGAATGATCAACTCATAAATATAAGTCAATAAGCAGTGAATCACAAAACAACAAGAATCAATGAATATAACATGTATATCAATCAATGTTACTCCCCCTAACATGAATATCCCCAAAAATGATATACAAAGTGAAGCACCTAGATACAATCTAAAAACTCCACAAGCTCCTCTAAAACAAAAAATCTCCCCCTAACAACAAAAACTCCTCTACAAGACAAAACTCCACTCCCCCTTTTTGTGACGGAATGCCAAAGGGCAATCACAAGTCGCCATCAAAAGGAGGTGGTGAGGGTGAATGAAGACGCGCAAAATCAGCTCGGAGAGCACGAATCTCGTCCAGCAAGTCCACCAAAATCTGACCATGAGCCGCCTGAACGGTCATGACAGTCTCCAAAGTACGACGAACATCGAAGTCGGCCGAAGGAGGTGGAGGAACATCAGCAGCAGCAGCATCATCACCAACTGGAACAGGAATATCCTCACTAGCAAGACCTGTAGAAGAAGAAGGAGGAGGTGCGCTACTAGAGGGCTCAGACCTAGGGTGTTTAGAACCAGCTCGAAGATGAGCGGCCCTCTGTCTAAGAAAAGACGCACCTATAGGAGCTATCACATGAACGGGCTTAGAGGAAGGAATGCCACTAAGATCAAGATAGAGAAGAATCCTATGAATGAAAATAGGATGTACAAGAGCATGAGCAGTAGATGAACTCCTATAAACTTCGTTCAAAGAACGAAGAAAAAGATGGGGAAAACTAATAGGAGCATCAGTAACTAGAGCGTACAGAAATACACACCTCTCAAGAGGAATGGTGTGAACATGGGAAATAGGCCAGATCGAATGACAAGCTATCCTAAAGAACAGATAGTGTAACCCGGAGAGCTCAGCAGAAGTGATCCGAGGATCAGAACCCCACTGGACAGCAGTACCAGTGATGTAAGACAAAACATCGCTAATCTCGGGAAACTCATCATAAGGATAGACAGGATGCTGGACCAACGATACCCCTAGAGCATCAGCCACTACCCGAGGAGTAATGGAGTACTCTACGCCTCGTATCCAACTCTTGACTAGAGTGTTGGAATCATAGATGCGGATAGAGATGTTCGAATAGAACTCTCTAATCAAGGCAGAAGGTGGAGGAGGATCAGAAACATCCACCAAGGGTAACCAACCCCGACGCTCAAAATTTGCCCTAATGGCAGGATCAAATTCATTTAACAACACAGAACACTCAGCCCAAATCTTTCTCCTAATGTTTAGCTTCTCAAAAATCTCTTGGTTTTTCTCACTTAGAAACCTCTCACTATCAAAGGATGGAGGGGGTGAAGGAGAAGGTGAGGGAACATTCCTACGGGCTCTAGTTTTCCTAGGCATAGTGCTAAGGAAAGGACAGAGACACAAAGAGAAAACCACAAAGAACAAGAGAAAACAAAACCAAGGGCAGACTGCAAATTAGCACATTAAAGAATATAGAACAAAAATCTATATGATGCATGAACAATAAAATGTTGTGATGCATGATCTAATACAGTAAACAATTAAGTTTAATTGAGAGTAATTTGACAAAATTGGCTTGACCAAGGAATTTCTATCAAAAATCCCAAAAATTTGAAAACCACTTGAAAAATTTTGCAACAAATTGATGAATTGATCATTACACAAAATTGAAAACAGATTAGAATAACCAATTTCATCAATACAACAAGCCAATTTCAACAAATTCTACTCAATTTAACAAAAGCCCCAATTCGGATCAAGAACAAACCCTAGAATTTTCAATTTTTCACCAAACTCAAAATTGATCAAATTAAACTATTTAGATCATGTCTATAGCATGTCCCCACAAAAACCCAATGATCAATTGCATAAAATATGGCTTGAAACAAAAGAAAATCCCAAAATAGCAAATTGCGAAAATCGCCCCTAAAAGCATGAATTTATGCATGAAATGATGAAAATAAAATCAAAAGGAAGGGCATAAGGGTCTTACCGGCTTGAGGAGAGAGAGATCTTGCAAAAACAACGGAGGAAAACGACAAAAATCTCTAAGGTGGAGCCTTGCCAACGCGGAGAGAGAGAGAAAAAGTTTGAAAAAGCTTTGAACCATGTTTGAAAAAGTCAGATCTGATCTTTTAAAAAAGCTTTTCCACGATATTCGATTGATCGAAAATTACATTCGATCGATCGAAAAGCACAGTCATTTTAAGACAAATGAGAGCACTTTTTCGATTGATCGAAAAACAGGTTGGATCGATCGAAATGGGCAGAGGCTCACTAAATTTTGGAAAAATCACAGTTTTTGAAAAACACAAGCCTAATTTTGAAAATAACTCCTCAAAGCATTAAATTGAAGAAACAAAATGCATGAGTATGAGATGGTATGATTTTTCAAAAACCCAAAATTTTAAACCCAATTTTCTCAAAACAAATTTTAATCTTTCGCCCATTGAATTTTCTCAAGCAACAAATATGTTGTGCATAAATCTCAAGATATTTTCAAACTTGGTTGGTCAGACCAAAAACACACACTAGCATGTACAGTGTTTAACAAAGAGTAACTTGTGTAGTGTGTGATGCTAGCAAAAACTTGAGATACATGTGAGGTGATATGTGAATAGCCATTAATCACAAAGTCTACAAAATTCATCACATAGAATTCAAAAGAGACTATCACCTAAGGAGTTACATCCTATAACTCCCACATCTCCTAGAACAAAAGCTTGCAATCATGTAAGTTTCTTGTATTTTGCCCCATTATTTAGGTGAAATGGCATTTAGCCTAATAGTACACACCGGTTTGAATTAAGTGAATTGGCATCAAGCCTAATAGTACACACCAGTTTTAATTTAATTGAGGCTTCACCTTATGTTCTTTTTGTGCATGTGCTACACTTTCTCGAGCACAAAATCTTATGATATGCACTAAGGTGTTCATGATTGGCTAGTGAACAGTGGTGAGATGGTTATTTATGCCTTTCTCAAAAGGATCAAGTCCGACAGTCAAATAACATGTGACTTCAAGATCAAGACAAAGTAATTAATAACCATAAACATCTTTCCCACACAACATGCACTACAAAACTTTAACTAGTAAAGTGCAATAAATAAGCTCATCAAAACTAAACAAGGTACATAAGACATGTTATGTGTAAATAAATTGACCAACCTTGTTTTCAAAAACCAAGAAACATCATGTTAAACATAATTTTTGCTTCCTCCTTTCCCTTTTTTTTTATTATTTATTTATTTATTATTATTATTATTATTAAAAGAGAAAACAAATAAGTCCTAGAATGAAATGCATGAATGTAATGCAATGCAAGTCCTAGAACAAAAACACAAAAAAAACAGAGAACAATGGTCACAAAGGAAAAGAGCAATGAAGCACAAGGACCAAGAAAGTCAAAAACAACTTAGGAACACCGAAGAACACCAATCACTTGACGAAGTGTCTCAAACTTACTTCCATCAAGAGGTTTGGTAAAGATGTCAGCGTTTTGACGATCAGTAGGGATATACTCAAGAACAACAATTTTCTTTTCAACCAAATCCCTAATGAAGTGATATCTAAGTTCAATGTGTTTGGTCTTAGAGTGTTGGACATGATTTTTAGAAATATCTATAGCACTAGAATTATCACAATAGACAACCATGGTGTCTTGAGGAATCCCATAATCACTCAAAAACTTTTTCATCCAAAGGAGTTGGGAACAGCAACTCCCAGCAGCAATATATTCTGCTTCAGCAGTGGATAAAGAAACAGAATTTTGTTTCTTACTCATCCAAGCCACAAGATTGGCTCCAACATAAAAACACCCCCCAGTGGTGCTTTTTCTATCATCATCATTCCCAGCCCAATCAGAATCAGAAAAACCAGCAAGAGACAAATTTGACTCTTTGCTATAAAACAATCCATAATCACAGGTTCCACTCACATATTTGATAATTCTCTTAACGGCATTTAAATGAGAAACCTTAGGATTAGACTGAAATCTAGAACAAACACCAACACTATAAGAGATATCAGGCCGACTAGCAGTTAAATACAAAAGACATCCAATCATACTTCTATACAAAGTAATATCAACAGACTCACCTGATGGATCTAGTGTCAATTTTGCATTTGCAGCCATTGGTGTTCTAGCATGAGCAGCTTTGTCCAGTCCAAATCTTTTGACTAAATTTCTTGCATATTTAGCTTGATTGATGTAGATGCCGGACTCAGTTTGCTTTACCTGAAATCCCAAAAAGTAAGTCAGTTCACCAACCATGCTCATTTCAAACATTGCCTTCATTTCATCTGCAAAAGAATGAGCAAGAGAATCATTAGTAGCACCAAAAACAATGTCATCAACATAAATTTGAGTTACAACAAAACCAGTCTTATCCTTTCTTATGAAGAGAGTTGTATCTGCAGATCCCCTTTTGAATCCATGCTCAGTGAGATATGCAGTCAATCTATCATACCAAGCCCTAGGAGCTTGTTTCAAACCATAGAGAGCTCTCTTCAATTTGTATACATCATCCGGTCTGTGAGAATCCACAAATCCCTTAGGTTGCTCAACATACACCTCTTCTTGTAACATCCCATTTAAGAAAGCACTTTTGACATCCATTTGATACAACTTGAAGTTCAGGTGACTTGCAATGGCCAACAGTATCCGAATGGATTCCAATCTTGCAACTGGTGCAAAGGTCTCATCAAAATCAATTCCTTCCACTTGTGTGTATCCTTGTGCAACAAGTCTTGATTTGTTTCTAATCACGGTGCCATGTTCATCTGACTTGTTCTTAAAGATCCATTTAGTTCCAATCACATTTACATTTTCAGGCCTAGGAACTAATTCCCACACATCATTCCGAACAAATTGATGAAGTTCTTCATGCATGGAATTTACCCAATCAGCATCTTGTAGTGCTTCATCTACCTTTTTCGGTTCAAATTGGGACAAATAACATGAGTGAGTGATCACATTCAGGGCTTTTGATCTCAATCTCATGTTATCATTCAGACTACCCAATATATTTGTAGAAGGATGATTCAATCTCACTCTGGAGGATGGACGTTTAACAAGAGATGTTGTAGTACCTTTCTGTTCAAATAGAGGACTGAAACCACTTTGTACCTGTCGAGTGTCATGAACCGGAGTGGATGGTTCTGAACTTGATGGTACTGAGACTGTATCATTCAATACCAGCAGCTCTTCCTCACTATGTTTCCCAACATATTCAGTAAGAGGAGAATCATTAACCTCTAAAGACTTATCTTGAGCAGGGATAGTGCTTTCTGAAACGGCTTCTGAACATACTTCATCATTTATCACAACATTTGAAGATTCCATGACTGTTTTGGTTCTCAGATTGTACACTCTATAAGCTCTGCTGGTGGAAGAGTATCCTAGAAAGTATCCTTTGTCACTCTTTACATCAAACTTTTCTAGGTTCTCTCTATCACGTAGAATGTAACAGTCACTGCCAAATATCCTGAAATACTTGACAACAGGTTTCTTCCCTCTCCAGAGTTCATAGGGAGTTTTCTTGGAGTCAGGTCTAAAATACACCCGGTTTAGTGTATGACAAGCAGTGTTGACAGCCTCTCCCCAGAAAGACTTTGGCAACTTTTTGTTGTGTAACATGACTCGTGCCATTTCCTGAACAACTCTGTTTTTTCTTTCCACAATCCCATTCTGTTGAGGTGTCTTGGGTGATGAGAACTCTTGGTGAGTGCCTTGATTATTGCAGAAAGTAGCCAGTTTGGTATTCTCAAATTCTCTTCCATGATCACTTCTGATTCTGGCTATCACAGCATCTTTCTCAACCTGCAATTTCTTGCATAAATTAATCATCTTCTCAGGAGCCTCAGCTTTATCTTTCAAAAGCACAACCCAAGTATATCTAGTAAAGTCGTCTACAACAACTAGAATATACTTCTTTCCACCCAAACTTTGAACTCTGGCAGGACCCATGAGATCAATGTGTAATAACTCTAAAGGTCTTGAAGTTTGAACACTAGTCACAGACGGATGCTTGAATTTTACTTGTTTACCTATCTGACATGGTCCACAAATGCACTTATCAATCTTCTCAAATTTAGGTAAACCGATAACTGCCTCACACTTGGAAATCTTCTCTAATTGCTTATGACTAGCATGCCCCAGCCGTTGATGCCATAAATCAACTTGATCAATCTTTGCACTAAAGCATTTGTTGTTTACACTTGGTGTTATGCCATAACAGTTGTCAGCTGTCCTTACACCAACACACATACAGTCACCTCCTCCATCAAGTATCTCACATTCATACTTGGTGAAAAGGACATTTAATCCATTGTCGCAAATTTGACTTATGCTGAGTAAATTGGCCTTTAATCCATCAACATACTACACATCTTCAAACACTGGCAATCCTGGAATGTCCACAGTACCAATGCCTCTGATCACAGATTTACTTCCATCTCCAAAAGTGACTGTCCCAATCTTTCCTTCAAAGAGAGTTTTGAATCAACCTGTATAATCCTGAAATACTCAACAAACGCATAAACGCATGTGTGATAGAAAAGAGTAAAACAACAGGTATAACATTCTTGTAAGATTCACACAACACAAAATAAAGACATATAAGAATGATCAACTCATAAATATAAGTCAATAAGCAGTGAATCACAAAACAACAAGAATCAATGAATATAACATGTATATCAATCAATGTTACTCCCCCTAACATGAATATCCCCAAAAATGATATACAAAGTGAAGCACCTAGATACAATCTAAAAACTCCACAAGCTCCTCTAAAACAAAAAATCTCCCCCTAACAACAAAAACTCCTCTACAAGACAAAACTCCACTCCCCCCTTTTTGTGACGGAATGCCAAAGGGCAATCACAAGTCGCCATCAAAAGGAGGTGGTGAGGGTGAATGAAGACGCGCAAAATCAGCTCTGATACCACTTGACAGGAATTTAGACCCCTTAAACAACCAGATTGCGTAGTCTAGATTAATTAGCCAAGTCGTTACTTAGTCAAATTAAGCAATTCTGGGTTAAAACAATCAAACAATCATATTAAGAATAATAATGCAGCGGAAAATAAATAACACAAGATATGATCACCCAGGAAACCACACGGTAAAAACCTGGGGAGGATTTGACCCACCGATCCTCAAGGCTAACCTGAATTCACTATGAAAGAATTGAAGTTCATACAAAAGGACTACAAGCTCCCCGCTCGACTTCCTAATGCTACCCACCAGTAGAACTTCCTGACACGACCACGCGCAGGCTCCGAATCCACGGACTACTTCTTTCTTGAATTCCTCAATCAGCTACAAGCTCCCCGCTTGCTTTTCTTTTAAGTTCCAATGGTTGCAACGGTAATGATCTTCAAGATGTTGAAATTATCTCTACCATGAAAACCCTAAGTTTTGTGTAAAGGAAAGCTTCTCAAAGATCTCACAAGAGATTCACACAAAACAGCAATGTATGAGCAACAATACAATATGGACAACCTACAAAAACGTGGCTAGGGTTTAGTTTATATACCTAGGGTAAAAACATAAAACCCTAAACGTTTAATGAAGTAGGGCTGAGTTGGAAATTCTGCAGAAAAGTCAACCTGTGCGATTTTCAATCGATCGAGTCTATTCTTCGATCGATCGAGCCAGGCCAAAAGTCCCAAGTACTTCTGCAGCCACTCGATTCCAACTTTACAATATTAAACCAACTTTGAGCAAGTCTAAATAAGACTAAATACAATGTTTTGATCATGGTTTGCCAACATTACAAATTAGAGTTCTAAATACATAAAATCCTAAGACCTTAGAACCTAACAGGAATCATAAACGCGGATATAGATGTTCGAGTAGAACTCTCTAATCAAGGTAGCAGGTGGAGGAGGATCAGAAATATCCACCAAGGGTAACCAGCCCCTACGCTCAAGGTTCGCCCTAATGGTAGGATCAAGCTCATCTAGAATGACAGATCGCTCAGACCATATCTTCCTCTTAAGGTTCAGCTTATCATAAATCTCTTGGTTTTTCTCACTAGGAAATTTCTCTCCGTCAAAGGGAGGAGGGGAAGGAGTAGATGAGGTGACAGACCTACGAGCCTTAGTTTTCCTAGGCATGATGCTAAGGAAAGGACAGAGACACAAGAGAAAACCAAAAACAAAAAATAAAAAATCAAGGGCAGACGGCAAGTTAGCATAAGAAAAATATAGAGCAAAAATCTATATGATGCATGAACATTTAAAATGGCATGATGCATGTACTAATGCAGTAAACAAAGTTCAATTTTAAGTTCAATTGCACAAAATTGGCTTGAGCATAGAGTTTCTAACAAAAACCCCAAAAATTTGAAAACCACTTGAAAAATTTTGAAGTACATGGATGAATTAAGCATTACAAAACATTACTCATAGATTATAATGCCTAATTATATCCAATCAACAAGCCAATTTCATCAATTTCAATCCAATTGAACAAAATTCCTAATTCGGAACTAAACATAAACCCTAGAAATTTCAATTTCTTACAAAACCCAAAATTGATCAAATTAAACTATCACAATCATGTTTATAACATGTCCCCATAAAAACCCATTGATCAATTACACAAAATTGGGCTTGCAACATCAAAAATCCCAAAATTAGAGAGGTCCGAAAATTTTAGAGAAAATGCATGAAAAATTGCATGAAAAATGCAAATAAACTCAAAAATGAGGGGCAAAAGAGACTTACCGGCTTGAGGAAAGAGAAATCTTGCAAAAAATTTGGAGGAAAACGACAAAAATTTGCTGTAGATCCTTGCCAACTCGGAGAGAGAAAACAAAGTTTGAAAAACTTTTGAAAATGTAAGTTGAATCAGTCCAAGAACACTGTTTTAAAAAACTTGTTTCACGACTTTCGATTAATCGAAAATTACTTTCGATCGATCGAATCACTCCGAAATTTTTAAAAGGAATTTTAAAATTTTCGATCGATCAAAAAACAGACTGGATTGATCGAAACAGGCAGCGGATCACAGTATTTTGAAAAAAAAAATTACAGTTTTGAAAAACTCAAACCAGATTTTGAAAAATAACTCCTCAAAGCATTAAAATCAATGAAACACAATGCATGAGCATGAGATGAAATGGAATGATTTTTCAAAAACCCAAATTTGTAATCCCAGTTTCTCCAAAGAAAGTTTCAGCCAGTTCATCCTTTAATTTCTCAGGCAAAATAATGTTTTGCATAATTCTCAAGATATTTTCAAACTTGGTTGGTCAGACAAAAAACACACACAATAACATGTACAGTGTTTAGCAAAGAGTAACTCGTGTAGTGTGTGCAAATTAGCAAAAGCTTGAGATACATGTGAGGTGATATGTGAATAGAAATCAATCACAAAGTCTACAAAATTCATCACATAAAATTTAAAAGAGACTATCACCTAAAGAGTTACATCATATAACTCCCACATCTCCTAGAACATAAGCTTGCAATCATGTAAGTTTCTTGAATTTAGCCTCTTAATTATGTGAATTGGCATCAAGCCTAATAGTACACACCAGTTTTAATTAAGTGAATTGGCATCAAGTCTCATAGTACACACCAATTTTAAGTATTAAGCAATTAAGCCGAGGCTACACATTATGTTCTTTTTGTGCATGTGCTACACTTTCTCGAGCACAAAATCTTATGATATGCACTAAGGTGTTCATGATTGGCTAGTGACCAGTGGTGAGATGGTTATATATGTCTTTCTCAAAAGGATCAAGTCTGACAGTCAAATAACATGTGACTTCAAGATTAAGAAAAAGTGATAAACACGATAAACATCTTTCCTACACAACATGCACTACAAAGTTTCAACTAGTAGAGTGCAATAAATAAGCTCATCAAAGCTAAACAAGGTACACAAAAACATGTTATGTGTAAATAAATTGACCAACCTTGTTTTCAAAAACCAAGAAAAATAATGTCAAACATATTTTTGCTTTCTCCTTTTCTCCTTTTTTTTTTTTTAAACAAATAAATCGTAGAATGAAATGCATGAATGTAATGCAATGCAAGTCCTAGAAAAAAAACAAAACAATAAAA
This sequence comes from Quercus ilex subsp. ballota, assembly GCA_032727855.1. Taxonomy (NCBI): domain Eukaryota; kingdom Viridiplantae; phylum Streptophyta; class Magnoliopsida; order Fagales; family Fagaceae; genus Quercus; species Quercus ilex. Next base: position 62,528,189 of record CM064915.1, read on the forward strand.
ACCAAAGAACAATGGTCACAAAGGAATGAGCAGTGAAGCACAAGGACCATGTCAGAAAGACTTAATTAGGACGAGTCTTTTGCATCCAAAACCTTTTAGATGCACCACGAGTATTGGAGTTCTTATTCACATTCGAGTGATTTCCAACTCCAGGATTGGAATAAAGGTTCAACGCCTTTACCAATTCACCAATAAGTGCCATAGGATCTTGTGCTTGAGGCACAGGCACCTTTGGTTTGTTTGCTCTCTTAGCAGTTTGAAGCTTGTAACATTTTGGACGAATGTGTCCAGACTTTCCATAATAATGACAAACCCAAGCAGGTTTACCATGCATCTTGTCATTAGAAAGAGTAGAACCCTTAGGTTTAGACTCTCTCAGATCAACCTTAATCTTCCTAAGAGGTGAAACTTCTACAGGTTTGACAACCTCACTCAATGGGGGTTTGACAGTTTCACTCACAACCTCACTCACGGAAGGTTCAGAAGAAAAAGAAGGAACAAAGTTCGTGGAATGTGGTGCAGAATCAAAGATGCTTTCAACATATCCTAAACCAGATTTGTCTGAAGGATACTTTTGAACATTCAACATTTGATCAAGTTTAGAACTAGCAGATCTAGCAACAGATAAATCATGTTCCAACGTTTTAACTTTATCAAGCAAAAGCATGTTCTCAGATTTAACATTGTTCAAAAGATCATTAGCATCAAACAGTTTAACAAGCAAATTTGTCTTTTCAAGCTCAAGAGACTCAATTTTCTTCAGGCCAAGTTCAACATTCATGGCATTCTTTGCAGCAATTTTGCAAAATTTATTGTAGGCCTCTTGAAGATCTGCATCCTCAGAGAGTTCCCCATCAGAAGGGTTTTCTTCAACAGATACGCTTTCATTGACTACAGCTGTAGCAGTGAAAGCAATGAAGTTTCCATCATCATCACATTCAGACTCATCATCAGAAACTTCATTATCACTAAGGGTTACAGCCATAGCTTTACCCTTAGTCCTCAAGAATGTAGGACATTCAGATTTCACATGACCATACCATTGACAGCCAAAACACTGAGGACCCAAAGAATTATTTGAAGATTGACCAACTTTTTCTCTAGGTTTTTCAAAGTTATTCACCTTAGTGGGATCATTCTTCCTAAAATTTCTAGGTTCAACAGTGTTTGTACCTCTTGCCTTTCTGTTGGTATTCCTAAGAAAGTTTCTAAAGTTCTTGGCAAGGTACACAATCTTTGTAGCAGAGAGCTCATCATCAAATCCACCACCATCAACATCGTCAACTGACTTAAGAGCCATTGATTTGGATTTGTTCACTTTGGGTAGGTCAGACTCATAGGACTGAAGAGATCCTACAAGCTTATCAACAGAGATGGAGTGCACATCCTTGCTTTCAGTAATGACAGTCACTTTGGGTCTAAAGTCTTCAGTTAAAGATCTAAGAATCTTCCTAACAATTTTAGGTTGATCATAGATTTCACCCAAATTAAAAGCAGAATTAACAATGTCATTCAATTTAGCATAGAATTCATCAAAAGATTCATCATCAGACATTCTAATGCTTTCAAATCTAGAAGTCAATTGCTGCAGTTTATTGATCTTAACTGTCTTTGTGCCTTCATGCACAGTTTGGAGGATTTTCCAAGCAGTATGAGCAATCTCAACATTTGAGATCCTCTTAAATTCCTTCATAGAAACAGCATCGAAGATGGCATTCATAGCTTTGCTATTGAAGCCTGCTGCTTCTTTTTCAGAAGTTTGCCACTCACTCACAGGAGTAGTGAGCTTCTCCCATCCGTATTCAACGGAATTCCAAACTCTCTCATCAATAGATTTCAAGAATGCTTTCATCCTTACTTTCCAATAAGCATAGTTATTCCCATTAAAGTGAGGAGGAACAACAAGAGAGTGTCCATACTCCATGACAACAGGGGTCAAGGATCAGCTCAGAAATCAAAAAATCTCTAACAAGAGAGCAACCCGCTCTGATACCACTTGAACGGTTTTAAACCCCTTAAAACAACCAGATTGGTTAGCCTAGTTAATTAGCCAAGTTGTTACTTAGTCAAATTATGCAATTCTAGGTTAAAGCAATCAAATAATCATATCAAACATATAAAGCAGTGGAAAAATAAAAGACACAATAATATGATCACCCAGGAAACCACACGGTAAAAACCTGGGGAGGATTTGACCCACCGATCCTCAAGGCAAACCTGAATCCACTATGAAAGAATCGAAGTTCATACAAAAGGACTTACAAGCTCCCCGCTCGACTTCCTAATGCTATTCACCAGTAGAACTTACTGACACGACCACGTGCAAGCTCCGAATCCACGGACTCCTTCTTTCTTGGATTCTCCAATCAGCTACAAGCACCCACGCTTGTTATTCTTTAAGCTTCAATGGTAGCAACCGAGTTGATCATCAATATGTAGATAATATCTTTACCTTGAAAACCCTAAGATTTGTGTAAAGGAAAGCTCCTCTAGATCTCACAAGAGATTTACACAAAACCGCAATGTATGAGCAACAATACAACTGAAGCAACTCTAAAAACGTGGCTAGGGTTTTTCTTTATATACCTAGGGTAAAAACAGAAAACCCAAAACGTTTAATGAGTTAGGGCTAAGCTGGAATATTCTGCAGAAAAACATTTTGCCTGAGATTCGATCGATTGAGCCTTTCCTTCGATCGATCGAGCCAGGCTGAAATGCACCAATGCATCTGCAGCCACTCGATTCCAACTTTACATGAAAGACCCAACTTTGAGCAAGTCTAAACAAGACTAAATAACCTGTTTTGATCATGATTTGCCAACAATACAAATTAGAGTTCTAAATACATAAAATCCTAAATCTTTAGAACCTAACAGAATTGAAATTTTAAAAGGCTCACGTGATGGCAAATTGGTTCTTATTTTTAATAAAATATAATATTAATTTGATTGTTATTATTTTTAATAAATGTATCTATTACTTTTTATTGGGCTTGGATTGGAATTACAGGTTAAGAATTGAGTCATTGACAATATGGTTATATAACTTATATTTATGAGATTTAATCAATAAAACTTAAATTAATGAATATATATTTATTTATAGCGGTAAACTCGAAACGGTACACCGGTATTCGAAATATATCGTACCGTTGGCGAAATCGGTACAACCTTGGTACGGTATTGACTTCCTTGGAAATTACAACTAATGTAGTACTCAATTGCTTTATCAAGTACTCCAAAAATCAGTACCTAGTAAACATTATGAGCCAAATATGTAGATCTCTATGTTATTTGATTCTCCCAGTACAAGTTGGCTTCCAAATAATCATATGCTTGTAGATCATATCAACCCAAAATAAATATATAGCATCCATAAAATCTCTAACCGTAGGACTTAGTATTCTATAGCATGTATTGACAAAAATTTAGGATCTCGAAACCATGTTATAGATTACCAGGTTCATAAAGTCAGCACCACTAGTAATTAAGCTACGTAAATCCCAAATAAAAAATCATCTAAAAGCTTAAGTCATGAGTTCGTATGGAAAAATTCATGCAAGTCTAATATACTACAGTAGCTTTATAGGTTATTCCCATAGATCTTTGTGAGAGAGGCATACCTAATCACACGGATGCAGAAAGTTTCTTGTAATTTTTGCAGTCTCTCTCAACGTTTCACAAATTAAACATTATTTTACCTTTCAACTTTACATGTTAAAACTGTTTTCACTTGGGCTGAAATTAAAACCCACTAAAACTTATCTCTTTAGCATTTAAGAAACCTATAAAACTTAGGACAAGGATTTCTTGCACACTTGTGTGGAGGAGTTGCTGCAAACAGGATTAGGTGGCAACAATCCATAGTGACACTTGTCCTAGTATCATGTGAAACGCACATGGATAGTTTTAGTTTGTATTGTTTGTTAACCAACGTTTTCTCTCTCTCAAACGTCAAAGTTATCCATCTCTCCTCTGCAAGCATGAGATCGAGACATTCAGAAAAAAGAAAAAGAAAAAAAGAAACCATCACTCTCTCTCCTCTCTCTTCCTCTCTCTCTTCGAAATCATCACTCTCTATCCATCTTTCTTCCTCCTTCATTCCTCTCATCAGAAACCACAGCCACCTCAACCCATAATATAAAAACTCTTGTTGCCAATCCAACCTAAAACCAAAGATCCAACATGCAACAAGGAATCCTCCCAAAATTTAGATCTGATATATGCACAGTGAGGATTTTGGCTCTGGTAAGTGCAAATATTTTGAATCGGGGTTTAGATCTAGTGCTAAATCATTGGAGTTTTTTTTTTTTTTGGATTTTGGATTCTTGCTGTTTGGATGCCAAGAAAATATTCAAGACTGAAATTAATGTACTGATTTGTGCACAGTGAGGATTTTGGCTTCGGTATGTGCAATTTTTTTGAAAATCGGGGTTTAGATATATTGCTAAATCAATTGGGTTTTATGGGGATTTTGTTTTTTTGTTTTTTTGGATTTTGGATTCTTGTTGTTTGGATGCCAAGAAAATATTCAAGACTGAAATTAATGTACTTTTTGATGAATGGAACTAATTTAAAGCTTGAGATGGCAAAGAGAGAGAAGGGATGGACGAAGGAGGTGAAGAAAAGAGAGAGAAGGTATCTGATGGCTTGATGGGTGAAGAAGAAAGTGAATTTGGATTTTGAGAGAGAGAGAGAGAGAGAGAGTACTGCTATAATTTTAACGGAGAAAGTTAACTAAAATCTAACCATGTGTGTTTCACATGATACTAGGACAAGTGTCATTGTAGATTGTTGCCACCTAACCCTGTTTGCAACAACTCCTGCACACAAGTGTGCAAGAAATCCTTGTCCATATATGAATAATCTACAAAATAAATATTCATGTTATCATTTTTTGTGTGTGTGTGTGTGTGTGTGTGTAGAATATCATAATATAAAATAATATCACTTTTAAAATAAATTAAATAATTCATCAACTCTACTTTAGAAGCAATTAAATTAAATTTAAATGAGACAAGTGTTACAATGTAAGAAAGACAGTAATTACTATGGGTGTCCATGTCTTACTATCTTTCATTTTTACGTGGATGTGAGATATATGTAGTATTTATTTGATTTTATATGTCACATGTTTTTTATTTAAATAAAAATGTAAGGAAATTGAACCCACAAGACGCAAGTCAATGGTTGTGCTAATGATCTTGCCATTGCCCATTGAGATTTTTGGGCCTTGAGTCCGAATATGGTGGAGATATTAAGATCTTCGCGAAATCTACTCGAGATTTTGAGATTCTTGACAAAGGGCAATGATTGACAATGATGGTTCGATCAAGTGACAGTGACAAAGGCCCAAACCCGAAAAAGATAAGGCAGTGATATGATAGATTTTAGTGACAGTAGAGAGAGAGAGAGAGAGAGAGAGAGAGAGAATTAAGTCTGAACTAATACCAAATCGAACAGAAATGTTACTTCACACAATTTTTTCAATAAATTTTAAATAATAAATTATTATTATTTCAATCTGAGTTTATTATAAATTATTTTTTTATTCACTGGTAACAGTTACTATCTATACCTATTAACAACAGGGTTTGATGAATTTTATTGGTTTGAATATATTTTTTCCTAATATATAAGCTTTTTTTTTGTTTTTTTGAGAAAGATATAAGCTTTTTTTTTTTTTTTATATAGACTGTGGGGCCAAATAATCCTGTGGCCCAGCCCACTGCGTTCCTGGGCCGAAGGCCCGAGCCAAAGGGACAATCCAAGTCCGGGGACGACCTCATCATCGGACGTCCGAGGGTTTGAAGGATAAGCTCGAACCAAACGGTCACCTCAGCATTAAATACACCTGACAATCATCCTGGCCGCCTTAATAAGGAAAGGACCTCCACCAGTATCACCTTGGAGGCCGTGACTCCCAAAGAGACTGGGAAGGCGGCTGATGGGACAAGCACCTAAGCCAAGGGGGCTAATCGCTTAACAAATGTAGGGCTAGGATCAATTGTAGGGGGGATATATATAATGTAAAGGAATCCTCCTGAAAGGGGGGGGGACTCTTCAGAGAAAAAGGGGAGAAGCAATAAAAAGAAAGAAGGAGAGAGAAAAGGGGTAAGAGCCTCCTCGGCCATGGGCCGAGGAGCCCATCCCAGATGTAATTTGCTCTAAATCCTTTTTTCTTTAAATAAAAGAGGCCGGAGTCCACGCCATTCGAGCGCCGGCAGGTGCCTAGACCTTCAACCCACTCTCTATAAATTCATTGCGGGGTTCTTTGGGCTTTTGACCCGGGTCCATTGGGCTTGGGCAGCCAAAAACCCAGTCCCCACATAGACTATTGCTATATTTGCCTCTTTACTAGGGGAAAGCTTTTTTCTTTTTCTTTTTTCTTTTTTTATTTTTCCCTAAAAATGACTGAAAGATTGAGGGATCATTTGGTATATGTGTTTAAAAACTGAAAATTATTGTTTAAAAGTTTTTGTAAAAATACGTGTGGGTGAAAAAATGTGTAAAAATATGTAAAATATTATTTAAAAACTGAAAATTGTTGTTTGAAAACACGCACCAAATACCCCGGGCGGAAGTTTACAAAAGGGTATTGGCTGATTACTTTAATTTATCTTTACAATAGAAAAAGTAAAAGGTTTCAGAATTTGCGAAACCCTTCTTGTCCATGGAAGAAAAATAAAATTAAAGAGATTTATTCACAAATTCACAATCAGTACTTTCCCGAGCCCTCAACCTGTTGACTGACAATGAGCCGTGGTTCACCAATAGTCAGATTTTTTCACCATTCCTTTTTTTTTTTTTTCTTCAAGGATCTCAGCCTGTACCATAGCTGATCATAACCCAGGATTTCTTAAGCTCTAACTATGGTCCGCCAAGCAACATGAACATAAGCTGTCCAGTCAGTGTATTCGAAAAAACCAAGGTTAGACACAGTCCATGGAAGAAACCAATGTGAGTTTGAAGCTTCTAATAGACAGAGAAAACCAAAGAATACTTTATGCAGAAGCGGGCAAGGATTTCATCGACTTCCTCTTTCACATTCTGGTCCTTCCGGCTGGATCTTACATTTCGCTTCTCAAAAAGCAGGAAATGGTTGGCAGCTTCCATAACATTTCCGAGAGCATTGAAAATTTGAGTAGTGCTTACCTTGAACCAGTGGCGACTCCAGAAATTTTTTTCAGGGTGTTCCTCAATAAACATAAATTACACAATCTAATAAAAAGAAAATTTTGTATATTGACAACAACAAGAATAAAAAAACATGCAAATACATAAAGTTTACAATTGCCTTCTACGTGGTTTTCTTATCAAATATTTATCCATAATTTTAGCAAAAGAATAAATAATAAACTATAAGTTCATTGAAATATTAATAAAATTATTAATTATTGTTTTTTTATTAATTTGTTTGTCTTTTATAAACAATAATTTGTTATATTATTGTTTCATTAATTATAAAATTATTAATTATTGTTTAGCCTAAATAAATTTTTTTTTGAAACATTAGCATAACATAATTTAATTTGTTTGTCTTTTATAATGTATTGTTTCATTATTGTTTAGTCTAACATAATTTAGTTGTTTAATTTGTTTATCAATTGTCTTCTATAATTTGTTATGTGTATAATTAATATGTATAACGTAATTAAAAGTTGAGTGGGTCAATCAAGTGATAAACCCAAACCTTAAATTATACCCATGTCATAACCCAAACCATAAATCAAGGCCCACCCTTTAATTTAATTTAATTTTTAATAACTTTTTTTCTCTTTTCCTTTGTTTTCTACGTCAGGTCATTTTTCTTTTTTCTTTTTTTTTACTGAAATGGTTGAAGTATATTAATTAGAAGGAAAAAAAAAAAAAAAAAAAAAAAAAACAAACAAACAAACAAAAGAAAAAACAAAAGGAAACCCGGCCCAGTAGCTTTACAAGCACGGCCCAGAGAAAACATTGGACTTGTAGTTCCAGAAACCTCCAAGGCTTTTCTTCTTTTTTTTAACTTATGTGCATTTTTGTTTTAACGTTTTTCCTCTCCTTTCACACGTGCCTGTCTCTTCTAGATTTTTCTTCAGATGACTTTCCTCTTTTCTTTCTTCTATGCTTTCTTCGTCCTTATTTCTTAGTCACAGCTATTTTTTTTTTTTTTAGTCACAGCTTTTCTTCTCTCTCAATGTTCTCCTCAAGCATCATTTTACGCCGCCACCATGCTTCTTTCAACAAGCATCGTTCATCCCTAATAGCACCTCCATGCTTCTCTCTCAAGCTGCCTCTACCCAGCACAACTTATCCTCACCTCCATTATTGATAATATCTGCTTTGTTTGAATTATAGGTTTATATTTTCATTTTTTTGTATGGGAAATCAAGAGTTTTTGTTTAGGCCCAAAATCTGTTTTTGGTTGAGGGTGTTCCTAATTTTTTTTTAAGGGTAAACAAATAAATTTTTTTTAATTATTATATATAAAAAAAAGAAAAATTCGAGGTTCAGGGTGTTCCTGGGAACACCCTGGCCTGAACGTGGCGTCGCCACTGCCTTGAACCAAACGTGAAGAAAGAGAGTATACTAAACCCCAAAGTACACATCTCTGATGGTACTGGTGGTGGTGTCCCTCGCCTGATACCAAACATTGAATCATCCACATCCACTAAATTCTACCGGTGTTCTAATACCAGCCGAGACTGTGATAAATATGTGGCTTATGATTTCAGCCCAATCTGTCCTTCGTGCCAGTGTGCTATGAGCAGCGAGGTAAGTTTCGTAGGCCTACCAAGCGCAACAAATATGGAGTCCTCCAGTGAGGGAGGCTACGTGAAAGGCCTGGTTTCATACATGGTGATGGATGATCTGGAGGTGAAACCCATGTCTATTGTGTCTAGTACTATCACTCTGCTTAACAGGTTCAATGTCAAGGAAATAGGGGCTCTCGAGGAGAAAGTTGTCAATTTGGGCATGGATGAGGTATGCAATTCATTCTTTGCTTTCTGGGATTTTATTAATTCTTTTTTTTTTTTTTTTGCTTTCCGTTCTAAACCATGATATTAAGAGACAAACGAAATTTTGAATTGATCGCTGATCTGTCTCGATACCAACTCCATGTTCCTTAATGTTTCGTGATGTCTACTGTGAACTACTTAATTATCAGAGGGTCTTTAATTCTAGCTGGTACATGCATGTTTTGTGTGTCAATTCTCATTTGATCTTAACTTATTATAGTATAATTTATATTGAAATATTAAATATTTCATCGCCTCTGTTTTTCCCCTTAACACCCATTCTTCTAAAAAAAAAAAACTGACTCAATTTTTTTTCTATGTTGAATTTTCAGTTTGAAATATGTCTATTTCAAAGTGGAGATTTAATATTTCAAAGATCTAAATATAATCTATATAATTTTGCTACTTAATTTATGTGGTTTATTGCTAGGGTATGAAATTGCTGAAAGCTTCTCGGCAATCGAAGACTGTTCTGACTGATGTTTTTCTCCCAAGAATGGAAGTTGAAACAGAAGTTAAATGTACAACATAAGTGCATGACAAGAGTTTTGTGGCATTGCAAAAATAATGTTGTTGTTGTTGCAAATATGTTTTAAATGTTAGTTACCACTAGGGTCTGTTTGAGATCCGCTTATTTTGTTGAAATTAAAACTTTTTAGCTGAAAGTACGGTAGATAAAGGTAAAAGTTAACTGAAATAGTATAGTGAGACTCATAAATAGTACCAAAAAGTGTAATGGTCTCATGAATAGTAGTAAAAATAAGCTAAATAGTAAAATAAGCTGGACCCAAACGCACTTATTCATAATCTTGTGCGGCATGTAAAGGGTAATACTCTCTCTCTCTCTCTCTCTCTCTCTCTATTTTTAAGTTCTTGTTAGTTGTTACCTCTTTGATATCATGTTATGATGACCTCAACCATGAGGTGCTAGTAGATGACTAAGGATAGGAGGAGTGGCCGAGCTAGAAATTTAATTTTAAGTAGAGCTATGTTAAATAATAGACGTGGGAAATGGATACAAGGCGCAACTTGTTTACCTGATGTAGAACAAACATCACAAATTTTCCTTGAGGAGAGAGACTTTCAAAAATCAACATGTAAAAAGTTTAGGAAGTAGAAAAATACTAGTAAAAGTTACCTATCAAAAAAAAAAAATACTAGTAAAAGTCATGAGCTAATGACGAAATTGTTGGAAAAAAGGTTTGAAAATTGCCAAAATTAACTAACAAAATACAAAATAGATCAGTGATATAAGATGAAAGTGTAGAGAGATAAAAACTTATCAATTTAAGCCGATGCATGAAACTAAATTTACTGTCTTAAAAATGTGATTTCAACCTACTGGAATGACTCTGTCGGTGCAAATCGCTCATGCGGTTGCTCTCCAGGATATAATAGCAACTCTCTTAGTATGCATTCACAAACAGAACTTCGAACTTGTCATTAGATGCCCAATATAACGATTGAGAAAAGATAGAAGAAATAGTATATTATTAGATAAACTCCTTTTTTTTCTTCTGTTTTTCGCCTGTTTAAAAGAAGAGTAACCTTTTTGTTATATAGCAGAACCAATGGAATATTTCCAATGAAAGAGTTGACAAGACCCAACACAAAGTTTGAGAATCTGCTCTGATATAAGCACCCATATTTATCCCTTTGATTTCCTTCAACATCTACTGATATTATAGGGACATTTGCGGCGGATCGATTTGAATTGGTTAAGGCAAGATAGGTGAAAGTAAGAAAGGATAGTGATGATACTGTGGATGGGTTGATTTTGTTTGTGAATAAAGAGAGAAAATCGTGGGTATGGGGTAATTTGATGGTGGGGCTAGTGAGTTTAATTCTCACCAACCATATCCATAGTTCTCAGAACCGGACCGGACCGGGAGGTCGGACCGTGAAAACCGTGAACCGTAATGAAAATCGGTTTTTTAAGCATAAAGAACCGGGCATATGTTGCAATTCCGTGAACCCCTAAAACCGGGGTTGGACCGTACGAACCGGTAAAGAACCGTGCGGTCCAACCCCTTAGCAATTTTTTTTTTTTTTTTATAAAAACAACTTAACACAATTTTATTCTACTTAATTAAATTATCCATCTCTTACAAGGAATAAACAAAATTATAATTAAAATCCTTCAAAGATATTCAACTTTATTTCAAAAATTAATCATAAATTTTAATATTTTCATGGTTATTATTTTATTTTATTAACTTTCTTATTTAATTATTAAATATATACTTGAAAATCATTAAATTTCCCTCACATATATAGATATATTAGTAAATTTTGCTAGTTTTATAAATTTAATATCTACATTTAGGCTTTAATTAATTATTAAATTAATTATGACGTCATCACGGTTCGACCCCGGTTCGACCTCGGTTCAACCTCAAAAACCTTGAACCTCTCTTTTTTACGGTTCAATGAACGGTCCGGGTCTGAAAACAATGACCATATCCACTAATTTTGGTGAATAGCAATCCAGGTGGCACAAGATATTACCCATCATTTAATAAAATTAATTTCTTTTTAAATTTTAAAACATGCCCAACAATCATGTGAAACTTGGTGACTTGAAAGGAAATGTGGTCATGAGAATCAAAACTCATCACCTTATGGCCAAGATCTATGCTGCATTTTGAGCAAATTCCTTCATCTAGATATTTAATTAGTCAATTTTGCTATTTAAAATTTACTAGGTAAGTGCAATTTGTCGCTTAAATTTCAAGTGAGCACTATTAGTTCATCAAGTTTCAAACATGAGTACTATTGGTCCCTACAAAGATGAGTAAATTAAAAAAATTACACATGTTACTTCATATCCTTGTTTTGAAATAGGTTGCTCAACTCGATAATGAAAAGAACTGAGCTCTAAGTCTCTAATCTATGCCACGGCTCCACCCATGCAATGGCACGCGCGCGCGCGCACGCACGCACACACACACACACACACACACATATATATATATATATATTATTTTTTATGCTTGGAGGTATTTTTGGGGGCTTTTAGAATAGTGATTGTAATTTTGTTGTTCATCGAGATGGGTTTAGTTGGAACTTGGAAGTTTTGGATTCATATTAGGATCCATGGTTCTCATCTCATTTCAAAAATAACCAAGAAAACCCACTAATTCCTACTGGCAAACGCAAAGAATTAAAAGCCAATAATATAGTATAAAAGGCAACGTCTAATAAAACCAAGAAAACCTCACTACTATTTAGAATCAAACCAAAAGACTGCTACTAACTCAATCTAACCAAATATGCAGTGGTGGCAATGTGCAAATCAGATCTCAAATTGGTGTGCGAAACGGGTTTAAAAGGGTATGGCGTTAGGGCTTTGTATTGCTGGCGAAGCCGTTGCGTGGGGTGGAGCTGTGGTGAACAATATGCGAATCGGGTTATGCCATTGGGGTTTAGTTCTCCCACTCTCTCTCATTTCAGTCGGTACAGATTTTTGCAATTTGAATTGGGTAAGACCCAAGTCAGTTGACTCTTTGACATGTAAAATTGGGTTTTACAACAGGTAAATTTAAAGAAGTACCACAGCACATAAAAAATGTCATGTCATAGTTCTTTTAGGTATGTATGCAATGAGACTAATTAACAGCGATTAATAGAATGATCAATAGTACTCATATTTGAAACTTTGAGAGATTAATCATGCTTACCTAACAAACTTTAAGAATTAATAGTGTAATTTTGCCATATTCTCAAAATTTTCTTTTTTGGAAGATTTTTATATATTTTTAGGGTTTTTTTAGGCGGTCCTAGCCGCCGTAGGAATACGTTAGAATTAATTTTGTAGGTTTTCTTTTTATATTTAAACAGATTATATCCTCTTAGGAAATTCAATTTTTGATTAATAATATTTTTAGAGTGTTCTTGCTTTTATTTTTTTTTTGGCGAATTTCAGAATTTTCCTTTTGAATTTAAGCAAGATTCAACTGTTATCATCTTGAAGCATATGTATTTTGTTTATGTTTCCTAACTTCTCCTCCGTGGTCCACAAAGATTGGTTGAACTATAGCCATTTTCACAACACGTTTTACATCTAATTTTTTTATTTACATTTTAACATACTAAAATAATAATATTTTTTATACACACAAGCAACAAAAGAAAAAAAAAATTGCAACCAAACCCAAGCGAGAGAGAGCGCCAAACAACAAAGGGGAGAGAGAGAGAGGAATAAAAACATGTAAAATTTTTTGCAATAAATTACCAAATATTGTTATTTTTTTTGTACATTTTGGAGATAAGCATATATTATCTACTGAGTTCTTATTCGATTTAAAAAATTTCACAACTTTTGTTCCAAAACTCTTATATGTAGCGCACTGTGATTAATTGTTTATCAACAAAATTTAAACTTTTTCTCTACCGATTACAATCGATCATATATATGAGGGAGTAATGAAAATTGTGACTAATAAGAGGGAGGAAATAAGAAAGTTTCACAAGAAACAAGTTTATAAAAAGGCACATGCACGTACTGAATAATTAAAACAAAAATTGTGATTCTTTATGTGGTATTAGAATTTTTGTTCACAATTCAAACGTAGAAGTCATAAAACGATCGATGAATGTTGTGGCTGTCCACAGGCTCTCTTTACTAAATTCTTGTCGTACAGAAAGAAAAGCAAATTAGTACTTTTCCAATTCCTCGATCTGTGTTCGGCAAGCAACATGTTACATGTACATAAGATGTCCGGTACTGCACGTATAAATATCGTTTGTCCCAAAAAAACTTGTAAAAAATTTAAAAAGGATCTAGACAGTGAGTCCATGGAAGAAACTAATTATGTGATTTTGAAACTTCTGATAGACACAGAAAAAGAGTGTTTTTTGCAGAAGTGGGCAAGGAATTCATCGACTTCCTCCTTAGCATTCTGGCACTGCCGCTCGGAACTTTCATTCCGCTTTTCGAAAAGCAAGGAATGCTGGGCAGCTTCGGAAACATTTACCACAGCATTGACAACTTAGGTACTGTTTACCTTCAACCAAACGTGAACAAAGAGACTCTCCTGAAACCCAAACTACACATCTCTGGTAGTGGTGGTGGTGGTTCTGGAGTCCCACTTAAATCCCCAGACTTTGCATTATCTGCAAAATCCAGGAAATTGTATAGGTGTGCTAGAGATACGAGCAAATGTGACCTGTATGTGGTTTATGAGTTATGACTTCAACGCAACCTGTCCTTCGTGCAGTAAAGTTATGAGCAGCGAGATAAATTTTGTAGACCCACCAAGCACTAACGGAGGGGTATGTGAAAGGAGGAGTTACATACATGATGATGGATGATCTGGAACAAGTTCAATGTCAAGAAACTGGGGGTTCTTGAGGAGAAAGTGATCGATTTGGGCATGGATGGGGTATGTTAATTATATAAGTCAGTCATTCTTTTGCTTTCTTTGAATGAATCCGTTACTTCTATTTTATTTATTTCTTCTTTTGCTTTCCCTTCTTTCATTATGGTGAAAATTATTGGAAAATAAGATGCTTAAAAGTTAAAACTTAAAACTGGGCCATGAAATATATGAAAGAAGCGAAATTTGGAATTGATAGCTGATCTGTCTCAATCCCAAGTTCATGTATGATTTATCATTGTACCTCAATGTTTCATGATGTCTACCGCAAATTAATTCTAGCTGGTCCATACATGTTTTCTGTACCAGCTATCATTGAATATTTGTACGAATGCTATATATGGAGTCAGCATGTTCAAATCAGCTGTACCATTTTTTGTGTGTCCATTTTATGTTATATCAATCACAACTTGCCATGTATTTGTTTAATTTTCCTTATAAATAGCTAAAGTTTAAAATAGAAAAAAAATAAACACATGACAAGTTGTAATTTTTTTTTTAGAAAAAGAAACGAAGAAAATAATAAGTTATAATTAGTGAAACATAAAGTGAAACACAAAATGTGGTACAGAAGATTTGTATTCGTTCAAATGCTATCAATGAACTCTAATTTCATATTGAAAAAAATATAATATTGTATTCGCTCTCTTTTCCCTAAGCCTTCGTTTGGGAGGAGAGAATGAAATTGAATAGAAAAGAATGAAGAGAATAATTTTATAATATTTTTCCATATCTTTATTTGAGAGTTTTAATGGAAGGAATGAAAAGTCTATTCTCTTATTTAGAAGTTTAAGTGGAAGGAAATAGAATGAGTAGGAGGAAACACTCATTCCTCTCTATTCTCTTAAAATCTCAAATTTTCTTTCTCCTTGAAATTGTGAGGAATTAGAGGGAATGTAATTAGATTTAATGAATTTTTTACTAATCTCCCAAAATACCCCTATATTTAGCCATTTGTTTGTTTGTTTGTTTGTTTGTTTTTTTTTTTTGACAGAAAGCCATTTGTTTTAAAATATGGGTTTAATAGTAATATTATCATAAAATGATTATAATTTTTTCGCTCTATGTTACTCTTAAACAAAATTACTTATATTCTATTCATTTGCATTCTTTTATTTTAAAACATCCAAACAAGGTTACTTAATTCGATTCGATTTAATTCCTTTCTTTTCCATTATTTTCCCTTGCTTAAATACATTCAATTTCATTTCATTCCATTCATTTCTATTCCTTTATGATCATTATACTCCATTCCATTCCATTCCTTTATGAACTCCCAAACAAAGCCTTAAGACCACTCGTACATCTAAACGAAATGAAAAAAGGAAACAGAAAATGACTGTCCTATTTCTTTGCTGAAGAAGGATTTCACCTGTTTGCTTTTGAAATGTGCCTATTTCAATGTGAAGAAGTGCTATTTTAGTACTGATCTAAATATAATTAATAGTTATTTTGTACCTTAATTTATTTGGTTTATTGCTACGGTGTGCAATTGCTCAAGGTATCTCTGCAGTCTAAGAGTGTTCTAACTGATGTCTTCCTCCGATGAAACAAGAAGTCAAATGTGAAACGTGAGTGCAAGAGTTCTGTGCCATTGCCATTTTTTTTTTCCCCTTTCCTTCTGGTTACAATTTGGTTTTAAATACTAGTCAATGTAAAGGGCAATATGCTTGCTCTTCTCTCTCTATCTCTCTTTATTGGAAGCTTAGTTAAGCAACATTACGCTTCATTAAAATGATGAGTTGTAAGTTTTTGTTAATTAGCACTGATATTGCGTGGTATCACTAAGTTATTAGGACCATAAAAATGAGGTAGCATTGCAGTCTCTTGAGCCACATGGCATTATCATGTTAGCTTTGATACTATAATGTCATAACATGAGGTAGTGCTAGTCATATCTGCACAAAAATTCAGAATGACCAGTCAAAGTTACAAGTAGTGTTCATTGTGATCACTTATTCAGTTAATATCTACATATTAATAAACTTCAAATCTGGGACTCAGTACACACGTGCACAATCTACACTCATATCCAATCTGATAACAATCTCGATAGAAACAGAAAGTTCTTTTTGCTTAAGTAGACAAAGAATTCATTGTCTTCTTTCACATTCACCGCCAACTGCTTGGAACTATCATTCCTCCTCTAGGAACGGTGGACATCTTATTGGAAACCTTTATGATAGTATTGAAAATTTAAGTACTACTTACCTTCAACCAAACAGACCAAAGAGACTCTCTTGAAGCACAGAGTGTACATCTTTGAAACTAGTGAGGAAATTCTATAGGTGTAATAGTGTTGTGACATTTTAATATTATACAGTTTAAATGAATAATTATAACAATATAAATAAAAAGATATGAGAGTTAATATGAAAGATGAGTAGTTAGTGAAATATTTAATTACATATTGAAAATGAGATAAATATTTTTATTGTTTTTAGGGTAAATTGCAAATTACACCCCTGAAGTTTGTGGTGATTAGATTTTACACTCCAAAATTTCAGAAACTTGATTTTACACCCTAAAGTTTGGTTCCGTTAGCAATTCACCATCCATTGTTAGTTTCTATTGTTAAGTGACACATCATCATGCTGATATGTTTTATTATTACCAAATCAGCCCTAAAACTACACTGTTTAAGTGATGACCAAGTTGAGAGTTGGCATAATCAAAACTACGTCGTTCTAGACTTAAACTTAAAACACATTACTCTAGCTTAAACGACACTGTTCAGGCCCAATTTCAGAAATAAAAAAGCAGAAACCATAACCCCACGAACCCAGTGACCTCCCTTACCCAATCCCCTCGGCTTGTGTGAACTCAGGCAAACCATCGGTGGTGGCAAAGGCTCCAGGCGGCCTCAGTGGCGACAACCATCATCAGGATTCAGAATAAACAAAATGCCACACAAACACGCGTTATAAGTTATAACAC
The DNA here is from genome assembly GCA_032727855.1 of Quercus ilex subsp. ballota. NCBI lineage: Eukaryota > Viridiplantae > Streptophyta > Magnoliopsida > Fagales > Fagaceae > Quercus > Quercus ilex. The sequence goes on from CM064915.1 coordinate 62,545,505, forward strand.
AAGACAATACACACCAAACGTTACACAGAAACAAATACGTGTTTTTCTTTGATAATGGCTCTTCTCTCTGAACTCTTGATGAATCTCTCCTAGCAAAAACAATCTAATTTCTCTCTCTCAATTGCTCTCTTTCTTATCTTGCCTTTTGGCTTTTGCTACTGTTTCTATTTTCTACCCCAAAGTCACACATACTTTCACTAGTGGTCCCGTGCCAAACCCAGGTGGGTTTTGGTCAGCCACCACTCTAGCTACAGGCCAAAAATAAGGTCATGTTTCATAGCTTTTCTTCATACCCATTTGCTCACTTTTGCTCACCTTCGGTAACTTTGTGGCCGGTGTCTTAAACATGTCTTAGCGATCAGCAAGACTTGTTGATCGGATTGAAGAAAAGTCTGCCTGGGTTCTTTGGGTTCGTGGGGTTATTGTTTCTGTTTTTTGATTTCTGATATTTGGCCTGAACGGTGTCATTTAAGTTAGGTAATGTGTTTTAATTTTAGCCCTGAAATGACGTAATTTTGATTGTGCAGCTCTCTACTTGGTCATCACTTAAACGATGTAGTTTTGGAGTTGATTTGGCAAAAATAAAACACATCAGTATAATAATGTGTTACTTAACAACAGAAACTAATCGTTGGAGGTAAATTGTTAACGAAACCAAATTTCAGAGTGTAAAATCAAGTTTTTTAAATTTTGGGGTGTAAAATTCAGTCAATCCCAAATTTCAGGGGTGTAATTTGCAATTTACTCTTATTTTTAAGTGTGGTGATTAATAGACTAAATGTATTGGAACAGATACTGGACAAAATAGGTGCACTCTCGAAGAATGTATTGACCCCAAAGTGTTAAATTTGGTGTTGCAAGATATATAACTTCCTTGAAACTTTAGTTTGTTTTTTTCTTGGAAAAATATCTGCTGGGCTTGAATCTGTTTTAGCCTGAAATTTAAAAGTTCTCTTTTAACAAAAAATTTCTATCGAGTCCGTTCTTCAATTTCCTTCACATAGTATTGCTTGCTGACTTGTTTAATGGAGTATTGATGTGGTTTCTTTTACATGGTCTTTAAAAATTTAGTAGAGATTGATCTCTTAATCTCAAAAGTCTCTCTCCATTAATCTTTAATTATTTTTTATATTTTATTTTTCTTTTATTGGAAATGGAAAATTATTGTAGCTTTTGATGATTCATGTTGGTTCATTTTTCACAATATTTTTATATCTTTGATGATTTGTATATGTACCAAGCTTTAGGAATAGGTGCTAGTAAATTTGATAAATCTGTCTGAAGCTAGATGAAAATTTTCGTTGTGGGGGGTCAAAACTGAAAGGAGTTCATGATCCCATGTGTACAAAATGACTACTATTTGGCCACATCTTATCGAGTCTAGGTTTCACTTTAGTTCTTTTAATTTGTATTTTATTTCAATGTTACTCTTGTTGTTAAAATTTGGATGGAATTTGCTTATATGACATAGAAACTCACATATTAATTTACCTAATATGGACAATTTTACTTGATGGCATGGTGTCATGTCACCTAAGTTTGTGCCCACATCAACCCTTAAGGACTAACCCAGCCCCGAAGCATTAGCTAATTTTGAATGGAAGAAAAGTAAGGAGGAGGTGACAAACAACAAAGTGTTCTTTCAATTCGGAGTTGAGGGACCTTAAGTTGCATAATTGGGTTTATGTGATGGCTTTGGAATTGACTGGAAATTTTACTGGGTTGAGGGGTTATGATTCTCATAGGTAAATGGAACTTATGGATATGGGGGTTGAACTTTTGAAGGGGACGCCAGTGGTTTGTGGATTCGAAAGGGGTGACTTGTGTGTGCCTTGGATTATTTCAATGAGTTGGTTTTTGAGGTTTAAGAGGTTGGGTAATGAAGCTTGATTGTTCATGGAGTTGAATGTGTAGGAAGACAGTAATTGCTACGGGTGTCCATGTCTTATTATTTTTCATTTTTATGTGGATGTGAGACACATGGAACTTATTTGATTTTATATGTCAAGTGTCTTATATTTAAATAATTATATGAAAAAATTAAGAGATTCAGTGTGCATTTGGGTTCCCTGTGTTTGCGTTTAGCTCCTGCTTTTGCCTTTTTTTTTTGAACTAGTGCCTCTTTTACTGTTCATGGGATATGAACAGTGCATTTAGGCCAATGAACAGTAACTTTTTAATTATTTTTTATTATTTTAAGTTTTTAGTTTTCAATAAAATAAACTGTATCTAAACGGACCCTCAATGTGATGATCTTTTTGCAATAAATATTTGGGAAGTGATGAAAACTTATAGCTTATTTGATTTTGTAGCTCTTTTTTAATTTGGTACTATTTATAGGTCTTATTGTATTTTTAGTACCTATTCATGGATTCCATTGTACTATTTAGCTAGTTTTGAACTTTTTTTTTTATACTTGCAGCAAAAAAATTTCGTTTTCATTTAAATAAGCTGTTCTTAAACGAACCCGAACAATTGCTTTATTTGCCTTTTTTGACAAATAAAAAGAAAAGAAAATTCCCAGCTAGAATTGAGTAGAGATTAAAGAAAGCTTAAAAAAGAGAACATGACGATTACTTTTTCTTTACGAAAGTAATAAAGAAACGAGTTTTCAGAATATGAAATCCTTCTGGTACGTAATTGCTTTAGCAAAAGAACTCCTGAAGTTTTAAAGGTTAAAAGAATAAAAAGAGAAGCAAAGAAATATTTCCAATTAGAACTTCTCATATAAGTCCTCAACTTATGGCTGACAATGAACTACTGTTCATCAATAGAAGCCAGTAATTATCTGGGACTTCTTGCATTCTAACTTCTAAGTATGTTCTGCCAAGCAAGATGATGATGATTTTAATGGTAGCGTTGAGAGAGAGAGTTAAGTCTAAATTGAAAGTTTGAAACAAAACTAAAATAGAGAAAATGATCCCCAACTACAATAGAATCCTTTAATTCTGTTTAAAATTTTGGACATGTATCATCATCCTGACCATGACAGGTCCATTGCCTAGCCCATGCCAAGTCCTAACTTGATAATGTGGCAAAAATGGCACCACATCATTTAAGTTGCTTTACAACTTAGGAAAGGATCAACTACAATAAAATCTTTCAATACTCTTTCATTTTTAACTGAATGTGAAACATACATCTAGTATTTATTTGATTTTTAAGTATCACATGTTGTAAATTTAAATGAAAATATGAAGAAATTGAAATATTCAATAGGAGAGAATCTTATAGCAATAGATATAAGTTTTTCTAGTATTTATTTGCTTTCTTTCCTTTTGGCAAATAAAAAAAGAAAACTTCCCCAAAAAAAGGGTTACAAAAGGGTATGTACGTGCAGTGCTGATTACTTCTTCTTTACAAAAAGTAAAAGAAATAAGGTTTCAGAATATGAAATTCTTCTTGTACATAATTGCTTTAGCAAACGAACCCAAGTTTTAAAGGTAAAAGAAGAAAAGGAAAAGCTAAGAGATAATTGCAGTTACAAGTCCTCAATTCGTGGTCGACAATGAACTGTGGTTTCACCCAATAGGAGCCAGTGCCTATTCGGAATTTCTTAAGTTGATCCGCACAAGCAACATGTATATAAGCTGTCCATTTAATTAAGGTTATGCCATATTGTTTGTCCGAAAATTTTTGAACAGAGTCAATGGAAGAAACCAATGTGAGTTTGAAACTTCTGATAGACACAAAAAGCCAAAAAGTGCTTTTTGCTGAAGCGGACAAGAACTTCATCGACTTCCTCTTTCACATTCTGGCCTTGCCCGTCGGAACTTTCATTGCCCTTCTCACAAAGCAAGGAATGGTGGGCAGCTTGGGGAACATTTACGAGAGCATTGAAAATTTAAGTACTACTTATCTTCGACCAAACGTGAACAAAGAGACTCTCCTGAAGCCCAAAGTACAAATCTCTGGTGGTAATACTGTTCCAGGAGTCCCTCTCCTATTGCCAAACGTTGAATCATCTTCTACATCATCCAGAAATTTGTATAGGTGCTCTGGACACTACAGTCACGACTATGTGGCTGATGACACTAGGGCAAAGTGTCCTTCGTGCCAGAATTATATGAATGAAAAAGTAAATTTCGTAGATCCACCGAGCGTAACGAATGCGGGCTCTTCCTCCAGTGAGGGAGGGTACGTGAAAGGAGTGGTTACATATATGGTGATGGATGATCTAGTGGTGAAACCCATGTCCACCATCTCTAGTTTCACTGTGCTTAACAGGTTTAATGTCAAGGATGTAAGTGTTCTTGAGGAGAAAGTTGTCGATTTGGGCATCAATGAGGTATGTAGGTCATTCTTTGCTTTCTGCGCATGAGTCTGTTACTTCTGTTTTATCTATTTTTCCTTTCTTTTACTTAGCGTACTTCTTTCGTTAAGGTGAAATTTATTGCAAAATAAGATGCTTAAACTGAGGTATAAAAGGTTGAAGCCTTTCGTGTCCTAAATCGTAATTCCGAAACCATGGTATGAGAAAGAGACGAAATTCGGAGTGATCAGTATATGTTCAAAATTCAAATGCTATCATTTAACTTTAATTTCCATATTGGAAAATTAATATTGTGTTCATTCCTACTCTTTCCTCTTAAGGTCACTTGCTTGTTCATCTTTTAAAAGAGTAAAGAAAAAAGAAAGTTACAAAGAAATGTAATATTGTGAAAATTTCATTTTTCTTCTTTTGGAAAAAAGATCTTCATCTGCCTTTGAAATGTGTCAATTTCAAGTAAAGATTTAGTATTTCATGAATCTAAATGTAATTAATAATTATTTTGCTCATTAATTTATGTGGTTTGTTACTAGGGAGTGAAACTACTCGAGGCTTCTATACGGTCAAAGAGTGTTTTGACTGATGTTTTCCTCCCAATGTTGAAACAAGAAGTCCAATCTGAGAGAGTCATTGAAATGTAAGTGCAAGAGTTTTGTGCCATTGCCAATATGTTGTGTGTGTGTGTGTTTTTTTTTTCGTTACATATATGTTTTAAATATACGTCAACTCTGGTGTGGAAATGTAAAGGGCAATATGCGCTCTCTCTCTGCATGTTTTATTGGAAGCTTGGTTAAGAAGCATTATGTATCATAAAAAATTGAGCTGCAAGTATTTGTAAGTTTTTGTTAATTATCAGTTGCTATATTTTGTCACAATCTTACCACCACTCTAAAGAGGTTGGCTGTGGGTTGTGAGTTTATATGAAAATGATTGTCTACCATTTATAATCAAACAATTTATCAAATTATGGCAAAAATTGTAACAAATTATGTGATCCTAGAAAAAAGATTAAATGCAACAAAATAAATTTATACCTAACCCATTTTTAAGTAGATACATCCATGTTTAAGTTGACAAACAATGTGTGTCACTGAAGGGGACTTACCTATCGACAATGGGAATCAAAGATGTAAGAATTGCACTTATATGCGAAGTGCTGCAAATTAAACATGAACACCTTTTTGGTTATATAAACATCAAATGGGGTAAAAAGAGTTACTTTATGTTGCAAAGTGGCAAACCAATAATATGGGACGGAGGTAGATTAAGGGATGGTTTCGCTATTCCTTTCTTGTTTTTATCCTATTCCTTCCACTTCTTGGCACGTACAATAAAGATATGGTCAAAAGTTTTGTAGCTTATCTTGTACCTCTAGGCTCTAGGTAGTTCTAATGGGGGAATCCAGGATTCAAATTCTCCCTCCCCATTGTTGTAATTAATAATAATAATAATAATAAGGCCTCGACACATACCAAAATGAGGTCTGTCTCTCCTGAACACTCTTTACTTTGGACAAAACTATATTAAATTACTGATTATTCCAAAAATTTAAACTATTGGAAACTGATAAATTTAATTACTTAACCACACACTTTTAACATTTCCCCACATGAATGGGCTTAAACTCCCTTCTAATTAATAGGCAAGACCCAACACGTAAGATTTTAAATAGAAGGTATAGTAGAAGAGGTAAGGGTTGAACTCAGAGTTAGCTCTGATACCATGTTAAATTACCAATTCTTCCAAAAACTTAAGTTATTGAAAAATAGTAAGTTTAATTATTTAATCACATTCTTTTACCATATTATGTACAGTTTTTTAGATGAAATACATTGCGTTCTTTAATTAAATTCAACCGCATACTTGTTGCATTAAATTTAAATGTCATTAAAAATGATAATAACATTGACGTTTTATTAATCAATCAATATACCATTGTGTTTAAATTTAATTGGAGAAGGTAATGTAATTCACTCAAATTATTATAGTTTAATTCTATCCAAAATAACTTTCATATTATCACTTGGATCTTTTTGAAGTGACAAAAGGATAATTTGATAGCTAGATATTGTATTGTGGTTAAATATATCTTTTGAAGGCGTGTTGTGGTTTTATAATTGATATAGCCGTGAGTGGTAGTGAAGTCAGTGGAGTGGGCATTGGGTCCTAGGGTATGAGAGGGATGTGTTACCTTAATTAATTGGTTATATCATGATACCACTATTTTTCTCATATATATATATATATATATATCATGATACCATCTTCTTAGCATGCATGCTTTATCACTATTTTCTACTTCTCTTTTCCTATTTTGCTTTTCGAAGCTGGCTGTGTAAAAGACTAAAAGTTACAGAAGCTTCTGTTCCTCGTACTTTTTTGTGTTTTTTGTTTTAATCAAAGGCAATAGCTTATAATAAAACAAAATTAAAATCCTAATATACAATGGGAGCCATTCGGAAGCTTCTGCACCCGATCTTCTGTTCCTTGTACTTTTTTGTGTTTTTATTTTAGGATCCAGTTAATAAGTGCTTTTAGAACATTTAATAATGAACTATTTAAAAAAAATTTAGATGTCACTGTTATGAGAAATATAAAAACTGTTAAAAAATCAGTTAGTTTATTTTAATTTTTCATACAATATTTCTATAAGTATTTCCTAAACGAATACTTTTAAGCCATCAATTAACAAAATCCTTTATTTATTATGTAGTCTAATCCCACCAATCACATTTATTGATGCATCTATTTGTATTATTTATTATGTAATAAACTTTGTAGTATATTTAGTATTTTATAGTATTGTGTGATAATAAAAAATAAAAAAGGGTTGTACATTGTTTTTCTTATCTCTAAAATTGTCTCCAAAATATTAGACCAATAAAAGCTCAACTCAATTGAAAATCATAAATATTTTGGGCAGAAAAAAAAAAAAAAAGTTTTGAGGCTTTAATTTTTTTAAGCCAATATCCTACATAGTGAATCGTCAACATTAGCCACCTAATTTCCCATATGACCATCTTCTCAAAAAAAAAAAAAAAAAAAAAAAATCTCATATGACCACACATCAAACAATCTCTATCCTTTTCTTAACACCAAAATCAGAATTGAAAATTAAATTACAACTTTTCTTAACAATAACAATGCATCGCCTTGTCCCAGATAAGGTAAACATCTTGGAAATATAAAAAGTTCTCGTTTAATTTAACAAAAAATTTCTATCCAGTCCGTTCTTCAATTTCCTTCATAGTATTGCTTGCTTACTTGGTTAATGGAGTATTGATGTGGTTTCTTTTACATGGTGTTTAAAAATTTGGTAGAGATCGACCTCTTAATCTCAAAATTCTCTCTCCTTCAATCTTAATTGTCTTTTATGTTTTGTTTTTCTTTCGTTGGAAATGGAAAATTATTGTAGCTTTCGAAGATTCACGTTGGTTAATTTTTCAAAATATTTTTATATGTTTGATGATTTGTATATGTACCAAGCTTTAGGAATAGGTGCTAGTAGATTTGATAAATATGTTGGAAGCTAGATGAAAATTTTTGTTGTGGGGGTCAAAACTCAAAGGAGTTCAAGAACCTAGGTGTACAAAATGACTACTGTTTGGCCACATCTTGTGGAGTTTAGGTGTCATTTCAGTTCTTTTCATTTGTATTTGATTCCAATATTACTCTTATTGTTAAAATTTGGATGGAATTTGCTTACTGACATAGAAATTAGCTCACACATTAATTTACCTAATATGGACAATTTAATTTGATGGCATGGTATCATGTTACCTAAGTTTGTGCCCCATCAACCCTCAAGGACTAATCCAACCCTAAAGCACTAGTTGATTTTGAACGGAAAGAAAAGTAAGGAGAAGGGGGTGACAAACGACAAAGTGTACACTTGATTTGGAGTTGAGGGACCTCAAGTCGCGTAATTTGGGTTTATGCGATGGCTTTGGAATTGATTTGGAAATTTTGATGGGTTGAGGGTTTATGATTCTCATAGGTGAATAGGTCTTATATATTATGGGTATGGTGGCTGAACTTTTGAAGGGAACCACTGCAGTTTGGGGATTTGAGAGGGGTGATTTGTGTATGCTTTGGATTGTTTCAGTGGGTTGGTTTTGGAGGTTTTAGAGATTGGGTAAAGCTTGATTGTTCATGGAGATGAATGTGTAGGAAGGTAGCAACTAGGGGTGTCCATGTCTTATTCCCTTTTATTTTTACCTGGATGTGAGACACGTAATATTTATTTGATTTTTAAATGTTATATGTCTTATATCTAAATAAAAATGAGAGGAAAGTGGAAAATTCAATAGGAGAGGGTCTTATCACAGTAGATATAAGCTTCTTCATATGAACTATTGCTTTATTTTCATTTTGATAAAGAGAAAAGAAAATTCCCCACTAGAATCAAATCAAGGTTAAAGAAAGGGAATGTGATGATTACTCTTTCTTTAGAAAAGTAAAAGAAATGAGGTTTTAGAATATGAAATCTTCTCGTACATAATTGCTTTAGCAAATGAACCCTAGGAGAAGTTTTGAAGGGGGAAAAAAAAAGCAAAAAGATAATTACAATTAGAACATTTAATAAGTCCTCAATTTGTGGCTGTATGTTTGAGAGAGAGAGAGAGAGAGAGAGTTAAGTTTCAATTGAAACAAGGGGGAGGGATGATATTTCACACAAATGAAAGCATGCCTTGTGTTAAAAAAAAAAAAAAAAAAAAAAAAACTGCGTATTACATTTTGTTGGTTGGGTCGATTTCGATGTGTCAAAATCTCCAAACCCACCAATTGATTTAAACCCATAAAAACCTGAAAACTTCACCTGATTCTGCGCGAATAATTAGGCCAAAATCCTAGCTTGATGACCTTTCGGTTTGGGTCGAGTCATCCAGGTGGGTTTTTTGGACAACCCTAACGTGTAGTATAGTTTGTTAACATGGCTTAGGCTTGAAGTGGTTTTGTGGAGTAGGTCTAACTTACACCGTCTAAGTATGACCATGTTGTGGGGATGTTAATATTGTAGGTGCGGTTGTTCAATAGTGGTGTTGCCATATCTATTATGCGTTTTTTTTTAATGACTAAAATAGGTTTTTGGTCCCAATATATACATTTAAGCTAGCTTTCGTCTTGTGACAAATTTTTTTATTACTTTAATCCTTTTAATTTTGATTTTATTTCAATTTTTCTTTACAATAAAATTTGGATATAGTTTATTGACGTGGTGTATAGAAACTATTGGAATCTATTTTTGATTACATGAACAATAATATCACCAAATATAACTTGATAATGTGGCAAATATGGCACCACATCCTTAAGTTGCTTCACAATTTGGGAAAGGATCCCCTATAATAGAATCCTTCAATTACCTTTCATTTTTAACCAGATGTTTGACATGCATGTAGTATTTATTTGATTTTTAAATATCACACGACTTAAATCTAAATAAAAATGTGAAAAAATTGAAAGATTTAATAGAAGAGAATCTTATCTTATTGCAATAAATATAAGCTTTCTGATCATATGAAGTATTGCTTTCTTTCCTTTTGACAAAGAGAAAAAGAAAAATTCCAAAGGGTTACAAATTAAAGGGTACATGCAGTGCACTGCTTATGAAATTCTTCTTGTACATAATTGCTTTAGCAAACGAACCCAAGTTTTAAAGGTAAAAGAAGAAAAGCAAAAGCTAAGAGCGTATGAGATAATTACAGTTACAACTTTTCATAAGTCCTCAATTCGTGACCGACAACGAACTGTGGTTTCACCCAATAGGAGCCAGTGCCTATTCAGAATTTCTTAAGTTGATCCGCCAAGCAACATGTACATATATAAGCTGTCCATTGAATCACGGTGATGCCATATCATTTGTCCGATAATCTTCGAACAAAGTCCATGGAAGAAACCAATGTGAGTTTGAGACTTCTGATAAACACAGAAAGCCAAAGAGTGCTTTTTGCTGAAGCAGACAAGAACTTCATCGACTTCCTCTTTCACATTTTGTCCCTGCCCGTCGGAACTTTCATTACGATTCTCACAAAGCAAGGAATGGTGGGGAGCTTGGGGAACATTTACGAGAGCATTGAAAATATAAATATTACTTACCTTCAACCAAAATTGAACAAAGAGACTCTCCTGAAGTCCAAAGTACACATCTCTGGTGGTGGTACTGGAGTCACTCTCCTATTGCCAAAGGTTAAATCACCTTCCACTTCATCCACTTCCAAGAAATGGTATAGGTGCTCTGAATCATCCACTTCCAGGAGACTGGGTTGGTACTCTGATACCGACAGAAGTAGCTGTTACTCATATGTGAGTAATGACTCCAGCGCAAAGTGTCCTTCTTGCCAGGGCTCTATGAATGACAATGTAAATTTCGTAGACCCACCATCTTCCTCCAGTGAGGGAGGGTACGTGAAAGGAGTGGTTACATACATGGTGATGGATGATCTAGTGGTGAAACCCATGTCCACCATCTCTTGTGTCACTCTGCTTAACAGGTTCAATGTCAAGGATGTATGGGTTCTTGAGGAGAAAGTGGTCGATTTGGGCATCGATGAGGTATGTCAGTCAATCATTCTTTGGTTTCTGTGCATGAGTCCATTAATTACTTTCTGTGTTTATTTTTCTTTTTACTTTCCGTTCTTTAGTTATGGTGAAATTTATTGCAAAATAACATTAAACTGAGGTATTAGTTGAAGCTATTATCTAGTCCTAATTCCTAAATCATCTTAACATGTTCTGTCAATTCTCATTTCATCTTGCCTTGGTATAGTATATTGCTACAACTATGGAGTCGATCTTTTTTTTGGGGGGGAGAAGGGGAACTGATGTCAATCTATCCAACTGGAGTCAATCTTAGAAGAATTTATTTAAATGCCACAAAGTAAATCAATATACAACGTAAACAAATAAGTCAGAAATGGAGAGGATCCTCATCTTGTCGTCGAAGGGATAAGACTTACCTGGGCAATGGAAATTAAAGATGTATGAATTGCACTTATATGTGAAGTGCTGCAAATTAAACATGAATGAACACCTTTTTGGCTGTATAAACATCATATGGCATAAAAAGAGTTACTTTACAATGCAGGGTGCTTGCATTAGTGCTTGTATAACAAAAAAAGTATCAGATTTTAACTAATCAAGCCAAAAATTCACTCATGTCAAATTATGCAAAGTTATGTAACAATATAAGGTTGCAATAGTAACCGTGTAAATTTAAACTAACACTTACATTTAGTTTTAGTTTTTTTTTTTTTTTTTTTTTTTTTTTTTTTTTTTTTTTTTACGTACTTTGAAGATAAAAGAAAAGAGTGGATATTTATTGTTGTACATGTGTGAAGAAAGATAAACAATTAAAAATTAAGAAAATTTAATATTTTAATGAAATGTAGCGTAAAACAGATAATTTAATATAGTAAAAATATATAAGAATTTTTTTATAAGCTGGTCCGAATTATCTAAGATGGTCCAGCTATTCCTTTCAAAATATTGTGCACTAATTCCAATTGGCTTCTCATTTGCTTGAAGTTATTACTACTCATAACTCTCGTTAATTTGTGGCCAAAATTGAAAGGATTTTCCATTGAGAAAGGCGAGTCCATGCATGCAGCAAATGATTATTTTACCGTTCCAGTTGCAAGGTTCGTGATTAACGAGTGCCAATGAAGAGGGTAGCTAAATAAGGCACCTCCCAGAGTGAATTCTATATAAAAAGGAAACACCCAAGCCAAAGAAGCCACTGAACTATATTATAGACAATCCATTGAAAGTTCCATAACCCTTCACATATACCAAACATGGGCCATGGCTAACACTAAGGTAATAAGCCTGAAATTACAATAGGAGTCACCGAGTGATTTACGCTGAAGCTGGCAAGGAATTCATCGACTTCCTCTTTAACATTCTTGCCCTGCCTGTCAATCTTCGTTCTGCTTCTCAATCAGGAAATGGTGGGCAGCTTGGAAATCATTTACGAGAGCTTTAAGAATTTTAGTCCTACTTATCTTCAACCATACGTGAACCAATCCTCTCCCATGTACCCCAAAGTATATTTCCCTGGTAATGCGTGGAGGTCCTCTCCAATCGCCAAACGTTCAATCATATATTAACATCCATGATATTCTGTAGGTGTTGTAATGAATAATGATCACGCATTCGTCTCTGATTTTTAGATCCATGCGTCATTCCTAACCGCAGCGCATTGTGTCCTTTGTGCGGAAAATCTATTGATCGTCCTGTTATTTTTGTTCTTTCGTTTTGGTGAATTTTACAAAATAAGCAAGCTGAGGATACTATTTTTAGCTATACGAATCCTTATTCCTAAACATGATAATATTAATTGTCCTTTTAGGTAGACTAGCAAGTAGCTAGTGTGTGATTCAGGAAGGGGAAAAAAAAAAGGTTTAATATCGAAAAATGAGATATTGTAACCAGGTAACCATGTTTTTACCATTGACTCATTGAGCATTGTGGCCACTTCTATGTATAACATATAAATATATAAGAATCATTTTGATCTTTTTATCTTTGCTATTGCTAGGGAATGAAGTTGCTGAAGGCTTCTCTGCAGTCAAAGACTGTTCTCACTGATGTTCTTCTTCCCTTGTTGAAACCAGAAGGAAAACTAGAGGTAGAAACATCCTATTTATAAAGTTACACATTTTTCAAACATTAAATTTCTAAAAGATTTAATGATTAAAAAAATCACTATTGTCTCTGCTCTCAATCATTATTAAGCATTTAATATTGCCTTCCAACTTATGTTCCTAAATAGTACTCTTACATTTTTTTTTCTCACTCTCCCTTATAACGCTTAAAGAGTGAGAGACAGACAACCATGGGAGGCAATGGTGCTGATGCTGTTGCTGCCCCTGCTGGTGGTGGTGCCCCTGCAGCGGCTGCTACTAATTTGAAGAATGACGAAAACGTGGAAGACACAGGGGAGTGTGGCGATTAAGAGGATTTCTATCGCGGCCTAGCCAGCCAGAAAGTATTAGAAAAAGAACCATAAAAAGAAACTGTATTTTTTTTTTTCCCTATGATAAATATAAATAAACACACTACTCTCTCCACAATATATTCGTAGCTCTACAACATATTTACAACAATACAACTACAAATCATGTGTCACCAAAATACAGGAATTTATTCCAAAACTCCAAATGAATCAACACAAGACCACAAACCCCCCTAGAAACTCCAAAAGCAAATCTAGGATTGGCACACCCAAGGATTACAACTCCAAGAGTTTCATCTCCAAAAGAACTAACTATGTCCTTTTTAAAATTAGCAAGGTTGAGTCACCAACTATTTATAACACGAGTCTCCCAATTAGCATAGTACTCTAATCGCCACCAATAAACTAAGCTTCATGCCCGACATATAGCAATTGATCTATAAAAGTTTTGGAGGATGGGATGAGCTAAAGCCCAATAAGTGACATAATTAATGGGGGTAAGGGAAATGCAAGTTTTGTGATAATGAACATTTTACAAAACATGTCATAATTGGGAATTTCCAACTGAAATACTATTAAATCATTTTTCAGTAATAATATGACAAAAATGATTATACAAGGTTGCGCCAAGCTTATAATAATAATTTCCATGGAACTACATACTATGTACTGTGAGCAATAACACATTTCCAAAACCAAAAACAAGGAAATCCAGCACAAGGCAGAATGTCAAACAAATACCATACTATCACATAGAAAGCTCAAGAGATCCACTCATTCACAATTGGCATGATATTATCCTCTCCAATAATAAGTCTCTTGGCTTCATGGGCAGTAGCCTAACCCATAACTTCAAGGTTTTGCCTCTCCCCACCCATGAGCAGTAGGGAGAACGCGTCAAATATGACCTCTTTTGCATGTGGTCTTTTGGCCCCATGGGTAGCAGCCCCACCCACACACAATCAAGAAACCTCTTCACCCATAGGGGGCAGGAAAGAACGCATCATTGAAAGTGAAGGGCACTGACCTGGATCTAACACCGTTCTCATAGACTATGGAAATCAAATCGGGTGATTACTAGGAAATCACACATAGCATAAGGTTAAAACAATATAAAGCTCACAGATTACATGTACTTTCAAATACGTAGTTTATATCCAGTTAATTTTAGAAAAACCTTTGTCGAGGGGGAAATTGATGCCTCTATCTAAGATGTTGGGAAGCCCAGCCGAAATTCGACTATGGGCTCTTGAGATGGTACCCAAAGGCTTTCGGTGTGATGACAAAGCCTATCCAAGCAAGAAACAAAGGCTGCACATGACAAAACAGCAACAAAAACCCAATGAAAAGCATGTTACAATACTTAATTAGTACATTAATGGTCCTAGTCCAATAATTCAAATTAGTCCTCTAGTGGTACGGTATCATCTCCAGCGGTAGGGTAATTTCAGGTCAGTAAGTGTGTTTACATGGTAAAAATCATATATATTTTTTCCTTATTATTATTAAGTCAACATAAAAGAAAACTTCTATAGTTTTCAAAACATTATGGCCTTCATCATAATAATACTAAACAAGGATTAAAGGCTTCATAGTTACAAATAAAAGAGGAAAAATAGGATGGAATGAAGGGAGAGAGAGATCCCAGCTCAGTACATTAATGGTCCTAGTCCAATAATTCAAATTAGTCCTCTAGTGGTATGGTATCATCTCCAGCGGTAGGGTAATTTCAGGTTAGTAAGTGTTTACATGGTAAAAATCATATTTTTTTTCCTTATTATTATTAAGTCAACATAAAGGAAAACTTCTATAGTTTCCAAAACATTATGGCCTTCATCATAATAATACTAAACAAGGATTAAAGGCTTCATAGTTACAAATAAAAGAGAAAAAATAGGATGGAATGAAGGGAGAGAGAGATCCCAGCTCAGTGTAGCAAGTATTAAACTATGATTTTTGATGAGTGTGTATTTATAAGGCATGGATGAGATGAATGTGAGTTTTTTTTTAGTGAGATGGGATTAATGCTAAGATTAAGGCTTTTTGTGAGTGGTGGGCTATTTATGTCTAGCTAAGAGACATTTGTGGGCTATAATTGTGTGAAGGGAGGAAAAGAGTATCTGAGATTAGATGAGTTGTGGGCTAAAGATGATGAGTGGTGAGCTTGAGGGTAGCTGCTGTCTTTGTAGGCTGAGATGCTCATACTTTTATAATGGAGTTTACAGAAGCATTAATTAACAAAAATTCAAAAAACGTAGGTCTGATTCAGGAGAGCCTTGATAGCTGAATTAATAACCTGGATTTGGCCTAAAAATAAGAGATTTGCTTTTGGGGCTACCTTGCTTCTTTGGGCAATGTCACACATGGGTAGTATTTGGTGTAATCTTGCATTAAATGCTAAGATTGCTAAGATTATGTTCAGCCAATGAGATTAAGGCAAGTATTAAGGAAGAACCCTAGTGCTACAATTGAGATTTGGACCTTAGAAAGTAGGATTCAACACCCTAAGCCAAGTGTCAAAGTTTAAGTCCCCTTCAGAGGGTTCCACTGGAGATCCCTTTATGTCTTCCAAACCACATGTTCCCAAATTTTGCCCTTTAGGATTCATGGGCTTGGCACATGAATCATTTCTTAAACGTTTATAGTATCAATTTACTGAAATTTGGATGATTTGGTTGCAGCATCCCTTCCGCTGTAGGTGCAATCTTGAGGAAGATGATGGAGTCCCATCATCCTTTGGACTTCAACTGATATGGTAGCCCTTGGGCACTGTTCACGTCAGGCAAAGGGTGGCAGAAAACTGATGGGATAGCTCCTAGTTCATCCTCAAAGGCTTGGTTCTCTTGTAAGGGCTTTTAACTATACTTTGGTTAGGGATGAACAAGGGCTGGTTGCCCACTTTCAAGCCCCTTGTTGGAACCTTTTTGGGCTAGAACTTTGCTCCATTTCAGCACCTTTAGTTAGGCCACATGGCCCTTTCTTTCCTTGGGCTTGCTCCCTTCTCCACGAGATTCTTAAGGCTACAAAATGGGCGTTAAAGACATGCTTTGCCATGGGTTTTTTACTCCTCATAGGCTTTAGTTGTTAGTAGAAATAAAATAAATCTATTAGCTTTAATAAATATTTATAATAGATTTTGGGTATTAATTTCCATGGGCTTTAAATAACAACTTGTATAGTTTCTCATAATTTTGCTATGGATTTCCTTGTAAATGATATTTTCTTTGGGGCTTTTTAAGTAATGATCTCCAATATTTTTCTTGAGAATAAAATTTACCGTGGATTTTTAAATAAATATGGTAACAACCACTATAATGGAATAATGTGATGTTCTCATGAGTTTCTCTATAGATAATCATAATGGATATGTGGGATTAATAATTACCATGAGTTTTGGTAATAAATATTATGAATGTTGTTGAAAGGTTTTTAGACCCCTTAACTCAATCAGATTAACCTAGTTAATTAGCCAAGTGATTAACTTAGTCAAATTATTCAAATCTAGGTTATCACAATCAAACAATCATATCAAGATATAAAGCAGTGGAAATATAAAGAACACAAAGATATGATCACCCAGGAAAACCAAATCGGTAAAAAACCTAGGGATAATTTAACCTAGCTATCTTCAAGGTAAACTTGAATCCACTATATGAAAGAATCGAAGTTCATACAAAAGGACTTACAAGCACCCACGCTCGACTTTCTAATGCTACCCACCAATAAAACTTACTGACACAACCACGTGCAAGTTCTGAATCCACGGACTCCTTCTTTCTTGGATTCTCCATAAGATACAAGTACTCCTGCTTGTGTTTCTTTAAACTCCAATGGCAGCAACTGAGTTGATCATCAAGGTGTTGACAATATCTCTACTTTGAAAACCCTAAGTTTATGTGAAGGAAAGCTCCTCAAGGATCTCACAAGAAATTCACACAAACCGCAAAGTATGAACAATAATACAACCAAAGCAACTCTCAAAAACATGACTAGGGTTTTGTCTTATATACCTAGGGCAAAAACATAAAACCCAAAACGTTTAATGAGATAGGGTTGAGTTGGAAATTCTGCAGAAAAACATTCTGTCCGACTTTCGATCGATCGAGTCTATCCTTCGATCGATCGAGCCAGGCTGAAATGCACTAATACATCTGCAGCCTCTCGATTCCAGCTTTACTTGAATTACACAACTTTGAGCAAGTCTAAACAAGACTAAACATATTGTTTTGATCATGGTTTGCCAACATTACACATTAGAGTTCTAAATACATCAAATCCTAAGTCTTTAGAACCTAATAGTTGTGATGTAAGATAGATAGTGACCCCGAGTTTATAATATGAAATAAATAAATATCATGGGTCTAATAATCATAACTTTCCATGGGCTTTTATAAGATGATTGCCATGGGTTTTGAAAATAGATAATTCATAAATTTCATAAGCTTGTAATATTACGGTAATATGTTTAAGAATCTAAAGTATTGTTCATTATTGGACTTTGAAGTGAAATAATTATGATATAGTATTTTGCCAAGCATTAATAACTTTGGGCTTTCGATAAATAGTGCCAAGTAGTTTAGCTTGGGCTTTTAATAGTGCCAACGTAAGTTGAGCTTTTGGTTTTGCCAATGAGAATTGGGCTTTAAATATTGCTAGCGAGAACTGGGTTTTGATATCGCCAATGAGAATTGAGCTTCAATGTTGCTAATGAAAATTGAGTCTTAAATATTGCCAGCAAGAACTGGGCTTTGATATTGTCAATGAGAATTGGGCTTTGATGTTGTCAATGAAAATTGGGCTTTAAATATTACTAGTGAGAACTGGGCTTTGATGTTATCAATGAGAATTAGGCTTTGATATTATTAATGTGAATTGGGTTTTGGATAAATAAATTGCATGGGTTTAAACCATGGGCTTTGATTATGGATTTGAATTCCATTGTAAAAATTTTTTGCCATGGATTTGAATTATGGACTTTCCAAATATTGCCAAGTATAAGCATTTTTGGGCTTTAAATAGAATATGATGTGTTTATTGGGTTCATAGGGCCGGTTTTGGGCTTAGCTAAATAATGATAATAAAATTGGATAAAATATGAGTTTTTGGGTTTTTTTGTGATTTTATATTATAACCCAATTTAGATAATGAGATATAAAATATTTATGATTAACATAATAATAGAGCAAAAAAATTTGAGGAAAACCCAATAACTTATTAGTGGTATAAATAGGTGGTACTCAAATAAAATTAGGTGTAAAAAAAAAAAAGTGCCCTAACAACCTTAAATAACCAAGACTTCCACAAAGTTTGTAAGGTTTTCAATTTCATTCTTTGTCAACAAGGTTTTCTATCAATTTCCCAATAAAACATCTTTAGTATTTTCAAATAATACCATAAATCCATGAAATCCACTATCAAAAGAATTCAAGATGCTTTTCTTTTCTATGCGAAATATTCATGCATTTTCTCATATGCAATATTAAGCATGATGCACTTTTCATATGTAATCATATATAGTAGGGTCACAACACAACTCATTTTAGGAAACCATAGTTTCACAAATAATTTTCCAAAATGTGTTTAACCCAAAAACAACATTTTATACAATACGATTATTTTTCTAAAAATCCCATTAAAAAGCCACTTACCTCAAAAAGCCGACCAAATTTACCTCAACTGAGCATCACATAATCAACCAATCCAGTCACTAGGTCCATCACCAAGAGTATTCGAACCTAGAAACAAAATAATCAAGCCTATCAATAACAAGGCCTATCACAAAGTACCATTACACTTATCTCCATAAATCAAAACGATCTCCTAAAATCGAACCAAAGGCCCTAAAGCCTAACTTGCCCAACCTAAGACAAGTACCCATTCCCAAACGGGAACCAAACAAGCATACAAGAACTCATAGTACCATAATACAAAACTAAAGCATTTAATTCTCTACTACAAGCAATGTGCATATAAGCATAACATAAAACACATCACTTCAAAATAGAGGTAGCGTATCTCATGAGTTTTCTTTTCGGGTACTAAATGATTGAACCAAACCATAATTAAAATCAACTAAGTAAAACACATGAATTTACAAGCCAATCCACTCAACAAAGGTTTGAAGTAAATTTCACAAAATGTCAGTGTTTTTATCACACTTTCAGATTCACTACATAATAGGCTAGCCATTTTGTAAAAATGGTTTGGTCCATAAAAAGTTATCCAATTAATTTGAAATTTAAGGGAACATACCCCTATATATATATATACACACACACAAAGTACCACAGAAAATTCAGTCTAAAAATATTTTTATATAATTTATTAAAAATCACATATTGCGACTGAGTCAAATCTACCCCTCACAGCTTTAGAATCCAAAATAAAATTGCTATAATTTTAATACTAGCCCAAATGCTTTGAGACTTTATTCACACAAAACCACATGATTTAAAGCATATTAAAAACAAGGAATCAAACTCATAATCACATATAAACAATTTATCAAACACTTGGTATGCAAAAAGCACATGATCACATCACTTGCATAAATTTATAGTTAACACTACACTCACACCCACTATGCCAAAGTCATTTCAAAATGCAAGGAAACCCTCTTTCAAAAATTAACCCCAATCTCCCATATAAATCAAAAAACCCAAATTATTTCTTAAGAAACCCAACTCACATTATGGCCAAGCAATACATCCATCCATTTCACCTCATTATATTAAAAACCTCCAATCAAGTTTTAAATGTCCCAACTAACTCCATAAAACAACTCCCAAAAACAAACTCATAACATCAAAGAACAATCCTAACAAGATAGGATAAAAACCCAAAGCTATTAGAAGGTGAGTGAAGGAGATTTTACTAGGAATGGCAACAAGTCAGGTTCGGGCCGGGTTTTTCCATATCTAGACCTGACCCGCGGGCTAAGACCCGCGGCCCGGACCCGGCCCGTTTACTAAACGGGTTTTTTACCCGGGGCCTGGACCCTCCCCCGCGGGGCCCCGCGGGCCCCGTTAAGCCCTGCCAGATCAGAGCCCATTCCGTTGCCCAATCAAAAAAAAAAAAAAAAAAAAAAAAAAAAAAAAGTTTGCCTGATACCGATTTTCTCAGCAACCAAACAATCGGGGACACTCAAGAAAATCCAGATTTGAACAGATCAGAAACCCTTTTTTTTCATTACAAAATTTTCCCACATCAAAAGTAAAAACAAGAATTAACATATAGACCCTACAAAATCAAATCAAACAAGCCGATCCTATTCAACAAAAATAACACTTAAACTAGAAAATACAGATTTGGTTCTTTGAACAAGATGAACGATTTTTAGTGCAAAAGCTTGAGTTCACAACGAGGTGAGAAAGATGAGAGAGTTGTGGCCTTGTGAGGTGGAGGAGGGTCCGGCGAGGTGAGGTCCGTGAGGAGAGGTGCTTGATCTCTTGAGGAGCTTGTCGGCGAGGTCGCTTGAGGGAGAGCGGCGACACTGACAGAGCTTGGGACGGCGGCGAGAGGTTGGGTAGTTGGCCGAAGGTGAGATTGAGAGTGAGTGAGACTGATTTGTGAGTGAGACTAAAGAGAATAGAGATGAGAGAGGAGCTATGTGACTCTGTGAGCTGAAATGAGGATGAGGAGGAGAAATTAGGGTTTATAACATTATATATATATATATATATATATATATATATATGAGGATATTTTAGTAATTATAAAATTATATATAACCGGGTCGGGTCGAGTCAGGTCCGGGTTCGGGCCGAATTTTTACAAAAACCTGAACTCGACTCGGACCCGGTTCGGGTTTTTTTTTTTTAAAACCCAAACCCGACCCTACTCCTTATCGGACCGGGTAAAATTCGGCCCATTAGGGTCAGGCCGAGCCGGGTACCCGAGGATCGGGTAGAAATTGTCATCCCTAGATTTTACCTTAGATTCATGTTGGGAGAAGTCACAAACCATGAAAAATAGTTTTGTGCTTGAGGGTCCATTTGGGAATAATTGAAAACTTTTTTGTTGAAAGTGTAGAAAATAAGGTTCAAAGCTAGCTGAATAGGACAATGGAACTCATAAATAGTGTTGGAAAATTTAGACTCCGGTTGTTAGAATTAACAAGTTTTAAACCCAAGTTGTTAATTAGATTTATTATGAATAAACCTTGTTAAAACAAACAAATATCAATATCATGTCTATATCATGCACAACGGAAAAATAAATAAGATAAGATATAATGACCTAGGAAAACCAATGAAACAAACTAGTTTCATAGTAAAAAACTTGGGGGGAAACCTTCTCGAATAGCAATCCACTATAATAAAGAGAATTTTCAGATCTAGTACAAAAATTTTGTCCCTGGACTCTACAATCCCCGTAGATGAACTTACAATAGAAACCTTCTATTACTTCAGAACCTCTGAACTCTTCAATATATGAACGCCACTCTTTTGCACGGATCCTAGTACGTGACTAATAATGATGCACGGCTCCCACTATGTGACTAATTCACCAACTTGAAGAAGATGTTGGCTGAAAAGTTCTTCACTTCATCAACAATGAAGATCAAGAAAATCTTGGTTACAAAACCCTAAGGCGCAAAGACACAGTAGCTTCTTTTAGAGAGAATTAGACACTCGGTCACTTTTTCATATATTCTCCTTGTATTCTCTTATGTGACATCTTTTAAAATAAGTCTTATATATGTCTAGGATTGTGAGAAAAAAAACCTTACACATACATGTCAAATGGGCCGAAAATCATATCTGGAAATTCTGATTTCGTAGATCTCGATAGATACTGTATCTGTTGAGACCTCGATAGATATATCTATCGAGCTATCTGTCGAGCTTTAATGAACAACACTTCTTCACTTGTTTCTTGAACAGATTTGCATAGCTTCAATACTAGGCTTGAACACTTGTTCTTTGAAGTACTAAACTCATTCTAGATCTACCCAATTACAAGTAAAGTGCGTTTTATCAAAGGATTAGCCAATTTACAATAACATATGTCTCTAACCATATCCACATATGTTCTAACAATCTCCCACTTCGGCAATCAGTGACAAAACCACAACAAACAAATAAAATATAAGAGAAGTTATAAATCACTCAATTCATACTCACTTGTTAAATACAATAAAATCTAATCCTAACACAAACTCTTGAAAAACTTTGCAAAAAGAGAGTTCATGGCATGATAGATTTTAACAACCAATCTTTCTGAAATACTTTAAACAAAACTCATCAAGGCATCTTAGTGTGAAACAGAAATATAAGATTGCATACATAAAGAAACATGTGTATAAATAGAGAAAAGAAACAACACATGGAGAGAGAGGCGAAGAAGACATACATCATCATCATCATCATCATCATCATATATATATATATATATATATATATCAAAGATAAGCACAATGTATGTAAACATGGTCACAAGACCGGCGTACAAGAAGCTAAAAGAAGCTCCTAAGACAACAAGGAGGTAAACATTCCCCCTAACAAGATGAAACACAACTCCCCCTTACAAAGGCATGTATTTCTCTCCCTAATATGTAGAATCTAAAAAGAAACCACATTTTCTCCCCCTTTTTGTCATGATTGACAAATGGTACAAGAAGCCATAAAACTTCACCCGAGAAACATAGAGATGATCTAAGATAATCAAGAGGGCACAAGGAATCCATATAAATGAATGAATGTAATGAAACAATATGCTATGGATGACAAGATAATAAAAAGATGCAAAACATGTGAAAAGCAATGCATGCAAGAGGGTCTCGACAGATCGAGAAGCCGTCGAGCTGCTATCGAGCAGAAGTCAACCTTGATGGATCAAGAATTTGTCGAGGATCTATCGGCTAGACAGAAAGTTTCTCGATAGATCGAGAAGCTATCAAGACAAAGTTCTGAAACCTTGATAGATCGAGTATGCGATAACTTCTGTCGAGAAAGGAAGTCCAAGGGGCTCGATAGATAGAAAACTGTCGAAAAGCTGTCGAACTTGATAAAAAGCAGTTTTTCAAAGAGAGGAAAAATGCACAGAGATGAATGCAAACAAGCAAGCTACTCAAACATAGATCCAATCAACATGTTAAGCTCTCAAAAACATCTTTCAACAAGAAAATGCAAAGCATTCATAGATCCAAAACACACACACACACTAAACAAGTCTAACCAATTTTATATTTCAAAATTGAGTCAAGATAGTTTAATGAGTATACATTAATACATGTATCCCTTGTGATAGCCAAATCACATTGTACTTGCACATGTATCAAAAGTAGTAAAGAATTTTGGGTGTTGTGTATGAAAATATTATAAGATTGCATAAGTGTCTCATGTTATGACAATTTGAGATATAAGAAAATCAATTTAACTCACACATAATTATAATTGCTTGATAGGGACTATTACCTTTGAAGTACATCCTATAACTCTCACATCTCCTAGAAACACACTTGCAACTATATTTAAAAGCATTTTGATTCTTTTTTGCTTTTGATTTTCTTTGCATATTTTTTCTTTTGAGCATATCATGCATGGGCATATAAGAGAGAAAGAAGAAATACCCAATTATGTTAAGCTTAAACATCACAATTTTGCTATGCCGAAGCATACAAATGTTATTCATGATTGATGGGCTTTCATGGTGAGATGGTTATTTATGCCTTTCTCTTAGGATTTTTTAGTCCTTCCCGTAAAAAAGAGTGATATGAATGTTACGTACAAGAGATTACTTAATCGTATTCATCACAAACACGAGCCATAAAGTTCACTTGCTTAGTTGTGCATTGAGATGCTCATCTAAGTTACAAAAGATACAAAGTTTAGAAAATTTTGTTTTAATGGCCATACAAGGTACACAAGTACCAATGTACACAAACACACACTGTTTTTGTATTTTTTTTAAAATTTTTCTCTTTTTATTTTGAAAAAAATAAAAAAATAAAAACTAGACAACCAAACAAAAACAGATAAACAACATGAAAGAATGAAGATAGATGCAGATTCATGAAAGCATGATTCCAAAAGTAGATAAGAAATCAAGTAAAGAGAGTCCTACTTTAAATAAAAAGAATTAAAGTAGAGGATAACAGAAAAGACAATTAAGTCTTAGGCTCCTTTATCACCCACACAATACGAGTCTTTGACCGTGAAGATGAAAATAAACGTGTCCTAGTATGTTTACTAAAGGACATAGAAGAATTAGAATTCTCCTGAAATTGAGTTAAAAAGGTCAAACAAATGTGCAGTTCCTTGAGAGGAAACCTGTGACCGTTTAGACACTTGCTTTTGAGGATACAACTTAAAGCAATTAGGACGAATGTGTCCAGAAACACCACAATGGTGACAAACATGAGCAGTTTTATGACTATTAAACTTCCTAGATTAAGGTCTAACAAAGGATTTAGAATTATACAAATCAGTTATGAATTTCATACTTCTATCACATTTCTCAAATTGGGGTACAAAGACAGTCTTTGATCAAGAAGCCGTGGAAGAGGAGGGGCTGGAGGAAACAGCATATCCTAAGCCAGTCTTGTCAAAACTAGGCTTTTGAGCACTCAAAACCTTATCAAGCTTTGCACTAGACATCCTCTCTATTTGAGTTCTAGCTTGACTAAGCTCGACCTCGAGATTCTTGACCTTCTCTTCTAGTAAGGTGTTCTCCACAACAAAAGTCTCAACTAACCTTATAGTCTCATCTAGTTTGACTAATATATCAGTTTTTTCAATTTTTACCTCATTAAGCTCTTTTCTACAAAGATAAGAAGTCTTTTCAGATTTTATAAATTCATTGCATAGCTTATTATAAGCTTCCTGGAGGGTCAACTTCTTGCATATTTCATCATTAGAAGAATTCTCACTATCACTAGCACTCTCCACAATCACCTTATCGGTTGTGGCAACAAAACCAATAAAATGACCACATTCATCCACATACTTATTAGAAGAGTCATTTTCAGTATCACTTCAGGTAGCAACCAACCCTTTATCTTTTGAATTCTTGGTCTTTTCCTTCATAAGATAGTTTTGGCACTCTATCCTCATATGACCAAAACATTTGCACTCATGGCACTGGATAAAGGGTTTTTCATTCTTGCCATTCCTAGAGGATTTAGATTTCCTAGGAGGTTTGTCGTTATCCTTTTTCCTAAATTGAAGAAGCTTGATAATCTTATCAACTATGAAGGTTAGATCCTTATCCTTATCATCATCTTCATCTTCATCCTCACTTTCATCTACATCTTTAGAGTTATCAATTTCTTCCTCTATACCCTTAAGAGCCAAGTTTCTACTCTTTCCACTTTTTCCTATTAAACCTAATCCCATCTCATAGGTTTGATGGTTCCCTACAAGCTCAGTCAAAGGAATTTGATCAATGTCCTTCACTTCTTCAATGGTAGTGATCTTGGCATGGAATTTTTCAGGTAGGGACCTAAGGATTTTCTTAACAATTTTGGATTCTACAATAGATTCTCCAAGATTGAAGGCAGAATTCACAATATCCTTAAGTTTAGCATAGAACTCATCAAATGTCTCATCCCCCTCCATCCTTATTTCTTCAAAATTATTAGTGAGTCTTTGAAGCTTCACAGTCTTTGCTACCTTGGTACCTTCATAAGTGGTCTCAAGAATGGTCCATGCTTTCTTTACAACTTCCGTTGATGATATTTTCTTAAATTCCTCATTGGTCACCCTACAAAACAAATCATTCAAGGCCTTACTGTTGAAATTTACCTCTTTCATTATTGCTTCATCCCAATTCATCGGCGCTTCCTTTGACTTCATCCATCCAACTTCAACAGCTTGCCATACCTGTTCACCTAGAGCTTGTAAAAAAACTTTCATAGGAATTTTCCAGTACGCATAATTAGTGCCATCAAATAAAGAAGGAATCAAAAGAGATTATCCACGATCCATGACAACCGGGGTCAAGGATCACACTTAAGAAATTAATCCAATCAAAGTGTACCTGCTCTGATACCATTTGTTGGAAAATTTAAACCCCAGTTAATAGAATTAACAAGTTTTAAATCCAAGTTAGTAATTAGATTTATTATGAATAAATCTTGTTAAAACAAACAAACATCAATATCATGCACAGCAGAAAAATAAATAAAACAAGATATGATGACTCAGGAAAACCAATGAAACAAACTAGTGTTAGGGTACTTTTTTTTTACACCTTACTTTATTCGAGTAGCACCTATTTATACCACTATAAGTTATTGGGTTTTCCCAAAAAAAATTTTGGCTCTATTATTATGTTAATCACAAATATTTCATATCTCATTATCTAAATTGGGTCATGATATAAACTATCACAAAAAACCCAAAAAAACTCCTATTTTATCCAATTTTATTATCATTATTTAGCTAAACCCAAAACTGGCCCTATGAACCTAATACACACATCTTATTCTATTTAGAATCCAAGAATACTTATGCTTAGTAATATTTGAAAAGCTCATGACTCAAATCAATGGCAAAACAATTTTATCAATAGAATTCAAATCCATAATCAAAGCCCATGGTTTGAAACCATGGCAATTTATTTATCCAAAGCCCAATTCATCAAAGCCTAATTCTCATTGGCAACATCAATAGCCCAATTCTTATAGGCAATATCAAAAGTCCAACTTACGTTGGCACTATTAAAAGCCCAAGCTAACTACTCGGCACTATTTATTGAAAGCCCAAGGTTATCAATACTTAGCAAAATACTATATCATAATCATTTCACCTAAAAGTCCAATAATGAATAATACTTTAGATTCTTAAACCTATTACTATAATATTACAAGCTCAAGGAATTTATGAATTATCTACTCTCAAAACCCATGGCGATCATCTTATAAAAGCCCATGGAAAGATATGATTATTAGACCCATGACATTTATTTATTTCATATTATAAACTCATGTTCACTATCCATCTTACATCACAACATTCATAATATTTATTACCAAAACTCATGGTAATTATTCATCCTACATGTCCATTATGATTATCTATAGAGAAACTCATGAAAACATCACATTATTTCATTATAGTGGTCGTTACCATATTTATTTAAAACCCATGATAAATATTATTCTCAAGAAGAATATTGGAGGCCATTATTTAAAGAAGCTCCAAGGAAAAGATGATTTACAAAGTAATCCATAGTAAAAATTATGAGAAGTTATTTAAAGTCCATGGGAATTAATACCCAAAATCTATTATAAATATTTATTAAAGCTCATAGATTCATTTTATTTCTACTAACAACTAAAGCCTATGAGGAGTAAAAAATTCATGGCAAAGCATGTTTTTAATGTCCATTTTGTAGGCCCAAGAATCTCGTGGAAAAGGGAGCAAGCCCAAGCAAAGAAAGGGCCATGTGGCCCAACTAAAAGTGCTGAAATGGAGCAAAGTTCCAGCCCAAAAAAGGCCCCAGCAAGAGGCTTGAAAATGGGCAACCAGCCCTTGTTCATCCCTAAGCAAAGAAACAACTAGAGACCCCTACAAGAGAACTAAGCATTTGAAGATGAACTAGGGGCTGTCCCATCAGTTTTCTGCCACCCTCTGCCTGACATGAACAGTGCCTAAGGGCTGTCGTATCAGCTGAAGCCAAAAGGATGATGGGATTCCATCATCTTTCTTAAGACTACACCTCCAGCGGAAGGGGAGTTGAAACCAAGTCATCCAAACTTCAACAAATAATGCTATAAATGTTAAAAACATTCAAGACATGATTCATGTCCCAAGCCCATGAATCCTAAAGGGGAAAAATTAGGAACATGTGGTTTGGAGGGCAAAAGGGGATCTCCAGCGAAACCACCTGAAGTGAACTTAGAACTTAACACCTGGCTTGGGATGTTGAATCTTACTTCTTGAGAGTCCAAATCTCAATTGCAGCATTAGGATTCGCTCTTGATATACGCCTCAATCACATTGATTAAGTTTAGCCCCAGAAAACATAGCATTCAATGCAAAGTACTCTAAAATCCCATCATTACCCAAAGAAGCAAGGCAGCCACAAAAGCAAATCTCCCATTTTAAAGCCAAATCTAGGTTATTAATGCAGCTATCTGGCTCCCCTGAATCAGGCCTACATTTTTTTGGATTCTTGTCAATTAATGTTTCTCTAAAACTCCATTATAAAAGCTAAAGCATCTCAGCCCACAAAGGGGGAGAGACTTCTTCTAAAACTCTTGATTTATTTGCCATTTTACTATGAAAGTTTTCCCTTATGTTGACTTAATAATAATAAGAAAAACATATGACTTTTACCATGTAAACACACTTATTAATCTAAAATTACCCTACCACTGGAGATAATACCGTACCACTAAAGGACTGATTTGAACTATGATGCTGTAAAAGAAATAATAATATAACAAATTAACAATAGTAACATGCTTATTGTGCTTTACAGTTGTCTTCTTGTTAGGGTGCAGCCTCCATCTCTTGCTTGGGCGGGCTTAAACGACATCAAAAGCCTTTGGGCTTTATTTCTAGGGCCCATCGTCAAGTTCTGGCTTAGCTACCTTATATTCTATTTGGGAACATCAAAAATTTTCCCCTCAACAACTAGTTTCACAATAAAAAATATGGGGGGAAACTTTCCCAAAAAACAATCCACTATAATAAAAAGAAGTTTCAGATCTAGGACATATGTGGTTCATTTGTTAAAAACATATGTCAATATATTTTATGTAGTTAGCTAATTCTTTGACAAAATGCACTTTACTTGTAATTGGGTAGTTCTAGGTGTTTTTAATACTTCAAGAAACTTTGTTTCAAGATCAAGTGTTGAAGTCATCAAGTTTGTCCAAGAAAAAGTAAGCTGAAGTGCACATTCATTAATTCTCGACACCTTCTCGATAGCTCCTCAACACCTGGATATCTATCGAGATCTTCAACTGATTCTTATCGCAATCTCGATAGCTTCTCGATAGCTGGTCGATCGATCGAGAAAGTTTCTATCCCCTCGACACCTTCTCGACACCTCCTCGATAGCTGCTATTTGTCAAGATTCATTAAATCTCCTGCTCGACACCTCCTCGATAGCTACTATCTGTCGAGGTTACGGGAATTCAGATTTCTGTTTTTGGGCCAGGCTTTTGTATTTGTGTAGGGTTTCTTTTCTCACAACCCTAGACCTATATAAGGCTTATTTTAGAGGTCATCACATAAG
Organism: Quercus ilex subsp. ballota; assembly: GCA_032727855.1. Lineage (NCBI taxonomy): Eukaryota > Viridiplantae > Streptophyta > Magnoliopsida > Fagales > Fagaceae > Quercus > Quercus ilex. Next base: position 62,574,922 of record CM064915.1, read on the forward strand.
AGAATACAAGGAGAACATATGCAAAAGGTAACCAATGCCTTATTCTCTCTAAAAGAAGTTACTGCGTCTTTGCGCCTTAGGGTTTTGTAACCAAGTGCTTCTTGATCTTCATTGTTGATGAAATGAAGAACTTTGCAACCAATATTCTTCTTCCTCAAGTTGGTGAGTGAGTTACCTACTGGGATTTGTGCAAAGGAGTGAGTCACGTACTGGGATTCGTGCAAAAGAGTTAGTCACACACTGGGATCCGTGCAATAAAAAGGGTGGCGTTCATATATTAAAGAGTTCAGAGGTTCTGAAGCGGTAGAAGGTTTCTGCTGTGAGTTCATCTACGGGGATTGTAGAGTCTAGGGACAAAGGTTTTGTACTAGATCTGAAACTTTTCTTTACTATAGTGGATTACTTTTCAGGAAGGTTTCCTCCCAGGTTTTTTACTGTGAAACTGGTTGGTTTCATTGGTTTTCCTGGGTCATCATATGTTGTCTTATTTATTTTTTTCCGCTGCATGATTTTGACATGATATTGATGTTTGTTTGTTTTAACAAGTTTGATTAATAATAAATCTAATTAACAACTTGGGTTTAAAACTTGTTAATTCTATCAACCGGGGTCTAAATTTTCCAACAAGTGGTATCAGAGCGGGTTCACTCTGATTGGATTAATTTCCTGAGTGTGATCCATTGACCCCTGTTGTCATGGATAGAGAACAATCTTTATTTATACCTCCTTTATTTAATGGAACTAATTATGCGTACTGAAAAGTTCGTATGAAAGTTTTCTTGCAGGCCCTAGGTGAACAGGTATGGCAAGCTGTTGAAGTTGGCTGGATTAAGCCAAAGGAAACGCTGATGGATTGGGATGATGCAACAATCATAGCGGCAAATTTCAACAGTAGGGCTTTGAATGCTCTATTTTGCGGGGTGACCAATGAGGAATTCAAGAAGATATCATTCACGGAAGTTGCCAAGGAAGCATGGACTATTCTTGAGACCACCTATGAAGGTACCAAGGCAGTAAAGACTGTGAAGTTTCAACAACTCACAAGCAGTTTTAAAGAAATAAGGATGGAGGAAGACGAGACCTTTGATGAGTTTATGCCAAACTCGAGGATATTGTGAATTCTACCTTCAACCTTAGAGAATGTATTGAAGAATCCAAGATTGTTTGAAAAATCCTTAGGTCCTTACCTGAAAGATTCCATGCCAAGATCACTGCCATTGAAAAAGCAAAGGACATTGATCAAATTCCTTTGACCGAGCTTGTAGGGAACCTTCAAACCTATGAGATAGGATTAGGCTCAAAGGGAAAAGGTGGAAAAAGCAAAAACTTGGCTCTTAAGGGTATAGAGGAAGAGATTGAGGACTCTGAAGATGAAGATGAAAGTGAAGATGAAGATGAAGATGAAGATGAGGATCTGACTTTCATAACTGATGAGATTATCAAGCTTCTCCAGTTTAGGAAAAAGGATAAGGGCAAACCTCCTAGGAAACCTAAATCCTCTAGGAAGGGCAAGAATGAGAAACCCCTTATTCAATGCCATGAGTGCAAATGTTTTGGTCATATGAGGATAGAATGTCCAAACTACCTCATGAAGGAAAAGACCAATGAGTCAAAAGATAAAAGGTTGATTGCTACCTGGAGTGATACTGAGGATGACTCTTCTGATGAGTTTGTGGATGAATGTCGTCAAGTTATGGTTTTTGCTGCCATAACTGATAAGGTGATTGTGGAGAGTGCTAGTGACAGTGAGGATTCTTCTGATGATGAAGTACCCAAGAAGTTGATCCTTCAAGAAGCCTATGATAAGCTATGCACTGAATTCATAAAATCTGAGAAGACTTCTCATCTTTGTAGAAAAGAGCTTAATGAGGTAAAAACTGAAAAAGCTGATCTGTTAGTCAAGTTAGATGAGACTACAAGGTTAGTTGAGACTCTTGTTGTAGAGAACACCTCATTAGAAGAGAATGTCAAGAATCTTGAGGTTGAGCTTAGTCAAGCTAGAACTCAAATAGAGAGGATGTCTAGTGCAAAGCTTGGTGAGGTCTTGAATGCTCAAAAGCCTAGTTCTGATAAGACTGGCTTAAGATATGCTGTTTCCTCCAGCCCCTCCTCTTCTACGGCTTCTGGATCAAGGACTGTCTTTATGCCACAATCTGAGAAATGTAATAAAGGTATAAAATCCAAAACTGATTTGGCTAATTCTAAATCCTTTGTTAAACTTAATGTTTGTCATCATTGTGGTGTTGTTGGACACATTCCTCCTAATTGCTTTAAGTTGTATCCTTAAAAGTAATTGTCCAAACGGTCACAGGTTTCCTCTCAAGGACCTACACCTTTGTTTGAAGAGTTATTAAAAGTCTTGAGCTTTTTAACTCAATTTCAGGAGAATTCTAATTCTTCTATGTCCTTTAGTAGACATACTAGGACACATGCCTTTTCATCTTCACGGCCAAAGACTCGTGTTGTGTGGGTGAGAAAGGAGCCTAAGACTTAATTGTCTTTTTGTTTGTCCTCTGCTTTAATTCTGCCTATCTAAAGTAGGACTCTCTTTACTTGATTTCTTATCTGCTTTTGGAATCATGCTTTTATGCATCTGCACTTTTTCTATCATGCCTTCATGTATATGCATCTTTCTTTCTGCTTCCATGCTGTTTGTCTGTTTTTATTTGGTTGTTTAGTCTTTATTTTGTTTGTTTTTCAAAAAAAAAAGAAGAGAAAAATCAAAAAAATACAAAAACAGTGTGTTTGTGTACTTTGGTACTTGTGTACCTTGGATGGCCATTGAAACAAAATTTTCTAAATTTTGTATCTCTTGTAGCTTAGATGAGTATCTCTATGCACAACTAAGCAAGTGAGCTTTGTGGCTCTTGTTTGTGATGTGTAAAATTAAGTTATCTCTTAAACTTAACACTCATATCACTCTTTTTGACGAGTAGGACTAGAAAATCCTAAGAGAAAGGCATAAATGACTATCTCATCACTGTTGCCCGCCAATCATAGTATGACACCTGTATGCTTCGGCATAGCAAAAGTGTAATGTCTATGCTTAACATGTTGGGTATTTCTTTTCTCTCTTTTATATGCCCATGCATGATATGCTTAAAAGAAAATATGCAAAGAAAATAAAAAGAAAAAAGATTAAAATGCTTTAAATATGATTGCAAGCGTGTTTCTAGGAGATGTGGGAGTCATATGATGTACTTCAAAGGTGATAGTCCCCATCAAACAGTTATGATTGTGTGTGAGTTAAAGTTATTTTCTCATATCTCAGATCGTCATAACATGTATACACATATGCAATCTTGCAATGTTTTTCACACACAACACGCAATATTCTTTGCTACTCTTGATACATGTGCAGGTACAATGTGATTTGGCCATCACTAGGTTTACATGTGTTAATGTATTCTCACTAAACTGTCTTGATTTATTTTTGAAATATAAAATTGGTTAGACTTGTTTAGTGTGTGTGTGTGTGTGTGTTTTGGGATCTATGTGTTTAACATTTTTCTTGTTTTTCACATGTTTTGCATCCTTCTATTATCTTGTCATCCATAGCATCTTGTTTCATTACATTCATGCATTTATATGGATTTCTTTGTGCCCCCTTGATCATCTTTGATCATCTTTATGTTTCTCGGGTGAAGCTTTCTAACTTTCTGTACCCTTTGTCAATCATGACAAAAAGGAGGAGAAGTTGTGGAATGTGATTTCTTTTTATAAGATTCTACATGTTAGGGGGAGAAATACATTCCTTTGTAAGGGGGAGATGTGTTTCATCTTGTTAGGGGGAGTGCTTACTTCCTTCTTCTTGTACATTGGGTCTTGTAACCATGTTTACATACATTGTGCTTATTTTTGATATTTATATGCTGATGTATGTCTTCTTCACCTATCTCTACATGTGTTATTTCTTTTCTATATTTATACACATGTTTCTTATTACTTGTATGCAATCTATTATTTCTGTTTCACACTAAGATGCCTTGATGAGTTTTGTTTAAGTGTTTCAGAAATACAGGTTGTCAAAGTCTACTTACCATAAACTCTTTTCTTGCAAAATTTTTCAAAGGTTTGTGTTAGGATAGATTTTATTGTATTCAACAAGTGAATATGAGTTGAGTGATTTATGACTTCTCTCATATGTTCATTTGTTTGTTGTGGTTTTATCACGGATTGCCAAAGGGGGAGATTATTAGGACATATGTAATTCATTTGTTAAAAACATATGTCAATATATTTTATGTAGTTGGCTAATCTTTTGACAAAACGCACTTTACTTGTAATTGGGTAGTTCTAGGTGTTTTTAATACTTCAAGAAATTTTGTTTCAAGATCAAGTGTTGAAGTCATCAAGTTTGTCCAAGAAAAAGCAAGCTGAAGTGCACATTCATTAATTCTCGACACCTTCTTGATAGCTCCTCGACACCTGGATATCTGTCGAGATCTTCAACTGAGTCTTATCGCAATCTCGATAGCTTCTTAATAGCTGGTCGATCGATCGAGAAAGTTTCTGTCCCCTCGACACCTTCTTGACACCTCCTCGATAGCTGCTATCTATCAAGATTCATTAAATCTCGACACCTGCTCGACACCTCCTCGATAGCTGCTATCTGTCAAGGTTACGAGAATTCAGATTTCTATTTTTGGGCCAGGCTTTTGTATTTGTGTAGGGTTTCTTTTCTCACAACCCTAGACCTATATAAGGATTATTTTAGAAGCCGTCACATAAGAGAATACAAGGAGAACATATGCAAAAAGTAACCGATGCCTTATTCTCTCTAAAAGAAGTTATTGCGTCTTTGTGCTTTAGGGTTTTGTAATCAAGTGCTTCTTGATCTTCATTGTTGATGAAGTGAAGAACTTTGCAACCAACATTCTTCTTCCTCAAGTTGGTGAGTGAGTCACGTACTGGGATTCGTGCAAAGGAGTGAGTCATGTACTGGGATTCGTGCAAAGGAGTTAGTCATGTACTGGGATCCGTGCAACAAAAAGGGTGGCGTTCATATATTGAAGAGTTCAGAAGTTCTGAAGTGGTAGAAGGTTTCTACTGTGAGTTCATCTATGGGGATTGTAGAGTCTAGGGACAAAGGTTTTGTACTAGATCTGAAACTTCTCTTTACTATAGTGGATTGCTTTTCGGAAAGGTTTCCCCTCAGGTTTTTTGCTGTGAAACTGGTTGGTTTCATTGGTTTTCCTGGGTCATCATATCTTGTCTTATTTATTTTTTTCTGCTGCATGATTTTGACATGATATTAATGTTTGTTTGTTTTAACAAGTTTGATTAATAATAAATCTAATTAACAACTTGGGTTTAAAACTTGTTAATTCTATCAACCGGGGTCTAAATTTTTCAACATAGTACAAAACTTTTGTCCCTAGACTCTACAATTCCAGTAGATGAACTTACAGTAGAAACCTTCTACCACTTTAGAACCTTTGAACTCTTTAATATATGAACACTACCCTTTTGCACGGATCTCAGTACATGACTAACCAATGATGCACGACACCCAGTAAGTGACTAACTCACCAACTTGAAAAAGATATTGGCTGCAAAGTTCTTCACTTCATCAACAATGAGGATCAAGAAACACTTCGTTACAAAACCCTAAGCCGCAAAGACGCAATAGCTTCTTTTAAAGAGAATAAGACACTTGGTCACTTTTTCATGTGTTCTCCTTGTATTCTCTTATGTGACGGCCTTTAAAATAAGCTTTATATATGTCTAGGGTTGTGAGGAAAGAAACCCTACACATACATGTCAGCATGGGCCGAAAATCAAATCTGAAAATTCTGATTTCATAGATCTCGATAAATACTATATCTGTCGAGCAGCTGTCGAGACCTTGATGGATATATCTGTCGAGTTTTAATGAACAACACTTTTTCACTTGTTTCTTGGACAGATTTACATTGATTCAATACTGGGCTTGAACTCTTGATTCTTGAAGTACTAAACCCATCCTAGATCTACCCAATTACAAGTAAAGTGTATTTTGTCAAAGGATTAGCTAATTTACAATAACATATGTCTCTAACAATATCCACATATGTCCTAACAAATAGTACAAAAAAGTGCAATGAGACTCATGAATAGTATCAAAAAGAAGCTAAAAATTCAAATAAACTGAAGCTTGTAGCTCATCCCAAACGGGCTCTGAGTGTGAAAGGAAAAGAGGCAGCCCTTCACTAGCCAATGGGAGGGAGAGAAATAAGGGGTAGTATGGGTCTGCAAAAAATCAATCACCTCTGTTTTTTTGTAAAATGTGAAACATATATGATGATGGGTATTTTTAGGTAATTCAACAGCTCAAAAGAAATAATGAAAGAGTGCGAATAAACTTGGCCCAAATCAGTGATTGGAGTTGCTAGCCGTGTGTATAGAGGCTCTTTTGATAAGCTTGTGCTTTTGGTAGAATGTGACAAGTTTTAAGTTTGAAATTGGATATTGTTTTAGATGTTCACGGGCAGTGATTTTTTTTTTTTTTTTGGGTAGGGTGGGTGGATGAGAAAATTATCTAACTTTTTTCAATTGTAGATTCAAATTAAAACAAATAACGATCTATCACCTAAGATGTGGGTATAGTAATTTTCTATTTCAACTATATTAGTTTAGTTCTATGACATTTTGGTATTGTGTCAAAAATAGTCCCGATAAAAGTGTTGACATGCCTAATGGCCAAAATATAAAATTACTTTTATGCTACCTAAAAGCATTCACATCAGTTTGTGCAAAAAATTCCATCTATCTTAGCATAAAAACTTACTTTTTCTATTTTACATAGTCACTTTTCAAAACACCCCACATTAGATTATCTATTTTACACTACGTTACATTGAAATATCTATTTTTCTTTAATTTTTTAATTGTTTCTCTTTCTTTACATATAATAACCACCATCCCCTCACTTCATTTAGACTTCAGTCTCGAGAGATACGTAAAGAAAAGATAAAAATATATATGTAAAGTAAATAATGTCAATATAAACTTACACTGTAGTAACTTGGAATATAATATAAACTTACACAGTTACTGTAGAAACTTTGCAAATATACACATTTTTAACTTGACTGATGTGGGTAATTTTGGAAATTGAATGTGTAAAATTGATACATTTTTCTATTTTGCATTGTCTGATACAAATGTTCTAACATGCCACATGATCTAACTTGTAGAAACAGTGACTTCAAGTCAAGATAGTAATGTATTATAAACCCAGTTTAAAACACTATTATTGTTATTTTCGTGTATTTTCTAATAAGTTCAGTCTACTAAAAAAATAATAAATAAAATAAATAAATAAATTCAGGATAGTTCGGTGCACAATTGTGTGTCATTGTGTCTTATAGCCTGTGTGCACTAGTTATCAGATGAACTCGCTACGCCATTGCCCAATTTTTGGGATTTTGAAAGCCATGGAGGATGAACTCGCTAACTGGTTATCAGATATTGAGAACACCAAGTAAATGGCTTCCATTTGATCTCAACGCTGGAGCTTTTCATCCTCTTCCCACGCTGAGGCCCTTTAGACAAATCAAAGATTAATTTGGGAAGTGAATCCCTAGTCCTGACTGGAGAGGAGAATCAAATCTAGGTGTAAAAAAAAATATTGAACACATTAAAACATTGAAAGAAAAAGAGAGAGATGAAGATTTTAGTAATTTGGAAAAAGAAGGTTTTTTGTCCTCTCTTCCTGCTCTATGGAGTCTGGCTGGTTCTATCTTCCAAGATGCCATTCATTCGCTATTATCATTTATCAATATATCATATATAGCTCCAAACGCACTGATATCAATGCAAACAAAAACAAAAAAAGGAAAAAAAAAATTTTAATAAAAAAATCAACAAACAATTTGCTCTCTCCCTCTCTCTCTCAAATGGAACCTAGAGAGAGAGATTTCCCCAAATCTTTTTGATCTCTGCTGTCTCCTCTCAGATGGGCTTCTCCATTGGCAGCGTCAGCTTCGCTGTCGCCGTCAATTGAGCATTCTCAAGCTCTCTGATCTTTCCCACTCTTCTTAGGTATAGGGATTCGGTTCCATAATCAATAATCAAAAGTTTAGTTTTAAATTTTTAACTAAACTATATTTTAAAATATTAAGTGTGAATTTTGCTTTTTCTTTTTTCAACTTGTTATGGAGAGATTTGCCTGCAAGTGTTTTGGTACTTGATTAATTTTGCATTTTTATTCCAAATTTATAGGTTATTTGTTAAAATTTTGTAAAAATATTCTATTAAAAATTTAAAATATTTCATTACTTATGTAAACAAAAGAGGGTGTTAAAATTTTTTTTTTTTTTTTTATTTGATAAACAAGGGTATCCAGGTCTCTTTAAGTATCATACTCCCTCCGTCCCACCTTTTTTTTTCTTGTTTGAAAAGTAAAACTTTTTAAAGGAATATCATTTATTGTCTTGTCTACCTTTTAAAAATGTATAAGTTTCCAAAACTACCCTTAAAAAAATTTATCAAAAAATTGAATTAGTAAATTAATAGAGGTATAATAGAAACATTAATAAATTAATGTGATGTCGCGGAAGCCTAAAGAAGAGCACACACGATACTCCCTTGATGGAACAGAAACTAAACTGTTAGTTTCTGGTAGTAAACCTCGAATCCACGAGGGGTTTCCCTGAATCCACAAGGAGATAAAACTGGAATCCACCAGAAGAAACTTTGACAAAAGTCTATGTTTATTGATAATAGTCTGATTTGCCTCTGACGGCTACAAAACATATAAATACTGAGAAAAAATGTTTAAAACCCTAATTCGCACTAATTAAGCGATTAGGTGACAAAATTACCGAATTTTACCAAAAATGGCAAAATTGAGTTAAATGCAGAATCATAAACTACTGACCTTAAGGGTCGTCCCAAAACAGACGGGACCTTATTCTGACTTTTAAACTAAAAGTTATTAAGGAAAAACAAAGTTTACTATAAATAGCAAAAACACTGTTATCGGGGCCTTAATGAAGGAATTCGCCTAAATTTTGGCGACATTCATGACACATGAATCTGAATCAGAACGTCGTTTCCCTTCAACCTGCCAAATTTCATGCAATTCCGACACTGTTACCCCGATGGCCCCTACTGGTACCCCCCCTATGATCTTGCGTTGTGACTTCCTGCGCCCCTGCTGCTCAAGGAATGCATGTGCTGTCTGTTCTACATCATAATGACTTTTATTTTTAGAAACAAGACAATATTTTGGGACATCTCAAAATAGAATAGAGAACCAAAAAAGTAGGACGGAGGGAGTGTTATTCTCTTGGGAATGTGCAATCCCCTATCTCACACACGTCCGGTTATTACATGGAGGAATCCCATGTGGATGGCCCTAAGATACAAGAGGTTCGAACCCAAGATCTTATGGATATCATGAGACCTTAGTTTCAATTTCTTCAAACCTCAAGGGAGTGAGGTTTTTTTTTTTTTTTCCCCTTCCATTTAGGCTTGAGGTGGAGTGTCATTCATTTCTCTCAAACCTCAAGGGAGGAGAATGTAACTACCCCAAATTTTTATTAAAAAATAATAATAATAAAGAAAAAAAATAACAATTATCCTTATCCCCTTATCTCTCTCCTCATAAATTTTTTTTTTTTCACCTATAAATTAGGACTCAAGTTTTTAGTTTCAAAATCCTTAATTTTAGCATCAAAATTCAAATTGGAATATAATTGTGCGGACATTTTTTGTGTGATTTGTGTGTATTATCTTACCTAGTTTGTAAATGGCAGCAGTTTAATTTTAAATATGTACTAAAAATATGGTGTGAAGCATTGTGCTTCCATCCAAAGTACAGAACACCTAGGAATGTGATAAGGTGTACGAGTTTGTGGGTGTGTAATTTTTTTTGAGGTACCTCATCACACTCCTAGGTGTTTTGGTGATTGGTAAACACATAAATCTTATTGACAAAGCTTAAGCCCCAAATTTAGATGAATGAAAAATATTATTTTAAAAAAATATTTGAAAAACCTCCTAACACTTGTAGCGCATTCCGCATGCGAAGATAGTTTATAATGCTTAAATATTGCTAATGTGTGCATTGTACAATTGTAGTGCATCGATGTTATTGGATAAAGGTTTTAGTTCAAGAAGCATTCAAATTGAGTAATGTTTTTAAAACTAGTTTTTTAACAATATAGATAAACTAATACTAGCCTCACCACACACGTAAAGCTCATGCAATGAGATTCTTTTTTGGGGTTTAGTGTCATAGTTTTTCATTCATCTCAATTTGAAGTTTTCATAATTGAGATGAATGGAAAATAATGACATTAAATCCACATAAAAAAATAAAAAAGAGCCCATCGCAAGTGCGAAGCGTGGCTAGTATTTTAATATGTCTTTATGTTAGTCATGTCAATATTTTTCATCAACTACTTAATAACATGGACTATTTTGATACAAGACCAAAAGGCTAGGAATTAAAATTACACATTTAAAATTTTATGGACCAAATTAACACATAGTGCAAACATTAGGGACCAAAATAATAATTTACCATTTCTCTTTTTATTTGGTTAAAAGGATTAACAAATGTTAGGAAGATAGGAAAGTGGGAAGACAAAATATTTTAGTTTTTCATGTATGTTTGATATAGATCACAAAGTATAAACAAGTGGAAGATAAAAATTTAATTACTATTATGCTTTTATTGTAGTTTAAAACAATGAATACTGGTAGTGCTTATTTTATTTTATTTTAATTTTAGATAGAAATTTTACTATAACTTAGTTTAAGTGTATGTATATGAAACTCTCTCCTAGAGTTTGAACCCTAGCCCTTACCCCCCTCACCCCACAAGAACTTGTAATTATGAAATAATCATCACACCAATAATGCACGGTGGTATAATGACAGTACTTTTGTAAGTTCATATTGATGGATATTTTCTCTCTTATTTTCCCCAATCTAGAAGGAAAATAAATTGTGGGCCCAAAAAAAAAAATCTCCATACATCCTATTTTTTTCATCTCATTTTTTATCCCAATCAAACGGTGGAAAGCCTTAATTTCCTCTCTCTTTTCCATATTCTTTCATTTTCTCAACAACAACCAAAGGGCTACTTGTTGATTAGTTTTTCTTTACAAAAGAAAATGGAAAAGATGTTTCAAAATTTGCGAAAGTACTCTATTACTTGGCTAATTTAGAATGATAAATCGGTAAAGCCTTCTGGTAAATGATTGTTGTCTTACTTGGCTAGTTGGCTAGTGGTTAACATTTTAAAAAATGAAAAAAAAAAAAATAGAATGGAATAGGTTGTCAAAAAGGTAAACCAGTAATTTACGTTGGGAAAACTCCAATTAAGTAGTTTTTTTTTTTTTTTTTTGATAAGTCCAATTGAGTAGTTAATATAACATATATAAAAACACTACTTAACCCAAAAGCTCTTATGAGTTTGAGTTCAACTATGTGATATTAATCACAAACTATTTTCATTAGTATTCAATATAAGACTTCACTCATATATATATATATATATATATATACACCTAACAATTAAATCCTCACAATTGCCTTTATTAAAATGTTGGAAAGAAAGAAAAGTTGAAGAATAAAAACGATTTTCTATCAAGTGTGTTTGGTAGAAGATGAAAAAGTGGAAAGATAAAAATTAAATTACTATTATACCCTGTTTGTAGTTTGAAACAATGGGATAATGACAGTAATTTTATAAGTTTATGTTTGTGGCAGTTTTCTCTCTCCCTCTTTCCCAAATTTGAAAAGAATTTAAATGGTGGGCCGGATTGAAAATTCCCACTGACCTCATTTAATTTTTATCCCTTCTCATCTCAAGATTCTCGACTAAACAATGGACAATTATGGTTTTCTCTCCCTTTTCATCATAACCAAATAATGGAAAACCATAATTTCCTCTCTCTTTTCCTTTCCTCTTTTTCATCTTCTTTCATTTTTTATAACATCCAGAGGGCCACAAGTTGATTACTTTTTTCTTTAGAAAAGAAAAAGGAAAAGAGGTCTCTAAATTTGCAAAAGTACTCTATTAATCGGTTGATTTAAAATGATAAAATAGTAAAGCCTTCTTGTAAATGATTGTTTTTGAGCATTAGCATTGGGTAAGGTAAAACACCCAAAATGCTAAAGTGATCTACCAATAGCAGATCATTGTAGCGATGCTACATATTTGTTTTATTCTAAATCACTAAATTTTTTTTTTTTAGTATTCTGAATGTTAATGTTCTTACAAACCTAAATCACTATTTTAACAATGAATGGATTGATTGTGTATATATTACTTGAATGAATTGTATTTTAGACAAGTATACATAAAAATATAACATTTTATATAATTAAATTAAACCTCATATTCACGAGCTTGTTTACAAACACCGTAAGTTTGAGTTTGGCTTGTTTAATAGTCGAGCCTAAACTTGGGCTTGAACTTGACTTGTATGTTAAACAAACTAATATAAACAAGCTTTTCCTAAATCAAACTCAAATTGTTTATAAACAGCTTGGTTCGTTTATAATCCTACTTATAATAAAACAAAATTAAAAATTCTCACATATAATGGGAGCTATACAAGGAGGACATTCTTCCATTCAAACAGTAAAATCCTTGGCCCACATTTTCCATTCCCATTTTCTCTCTTTGTTTGGCTAGAATAATTGAAAAATGAAATGATAAAAAATGTTAGTAAGATATAAAAGTGGTAGGTTAAAAAAATATTGTAGTTTTTAATCATGTTTATTTGGTACAAAACATGAAAAAAAAATTCAAAAATACTATTATACCCTTGTAGTTTAAAACAATGGGATTATGACCGTCATTTGTATGTTCATATTGATCGGCTATTTTCTCTCTTCTTTTTCCTCCATTTATAAAGAGAATAAATGATGGACCTGGCTAGAAAATCCCCCAACCAGTAACCACCCCTTATTTTTTCCTCACTCTTTATCCCAACCAAACATTGAAAATCCATAATTTTTTCTCCATTTTCCTTTCTCCTTGTCTATCTTGTACCTATTAATTAACAACGACCAAAAGGTTACGTGATGTTTATTTTTTCTTTACAAAAGAGGGGAAAAAAAGGGTTTCAGAATTTGCGAATGTATTATTACTTGGCTAATTTAGAATGATGAAATGGTAAAGCCTTATCGTAGATGATTGTTTTCTTGGTTGGTTGGCTAAAGGTCAAACTTTTTCAAAGGAAAAGAAAAATGAAAAAAAAAAAATTTAAATAATCTCTGTGGCCGACAATGAACTGTAGTTATTCTAAATTTCTAATTATTGTCCGCCAAGCAACATATGTACATAAGCTGTCCAGTGTATCACGGTGATGTTATATCGTTTGTCCGAAAATCTTCTAAAAAATAAAATAAATAAATAAATAAACTACACAGTCCATGGAAGAAAGTCAAGAAACCAATGTGAGTTTGAAACTTCTGATAGACACAGAAAGCCATAGAGTGCTTTTTGCTGAAGCGGACAAGAACTTCATCGACTTCCTCTTTCACATTCTGGCCTGCCCGTCGGAACTTTCATTTCGCTTCTCACAAAGCAAGGAATGGTGGGCAGCTTGGGGAACATTTACGAGAGCGTTGAAAATTTAAATATCACTTACCTAGCTTCAACCAAACTTGAACAAAGAGACTCTCCTGAAGCCCAAAGTACACATCTCTGGTGGTGGTATTGGAGTCCCTCTCCTCTTGCCAAACGTTGAATCGTCTTCCACATCATCCAAGAAATGGTATAGGTGCCCTAGATCCTACAGCAGTAACTGTTTCTCATATTTTACTAATGACGACCGCGCAATCTGTCCTTCGTGCAAGAACGTAATGAAAATCGAGCTAAATTTCGTACACCCACCAAGCGCAACGAATGCGGGCTCTTCCTCCAGTGAGGGAGGATACGTGAAAGGAGTGGTTACATACATGGTGATGGATGATCTAGTGGTGAAACCCATGTCCACCATCTCTAGTATCACTCTGCTTAACAGGTTTAATGTCAAGGATGTAGGAGCTCTTGAGGAGAAAGTGGTCCATTTGGGCATCGATGAGGTATGCCAATCATTCTTTTATTTTTGTGCAAGAGTCCATTACTTCTGTTTTGTTTATTTTTTCATAGTTAATGTTTGTTACATACATCCATGCACACAACATTTATAAAATCGAATGTTCAAAACACGATTTCAAAATTACTTTACACACACTTACCTTGTAATAATCAACGCCTTTTGTTCTTTCCTTATGGTGAAATTTATTGCAAAAACTGAGCTATTAGTTGAATCTATTCGATTCCTAATTCCTAAACCAAGATATGAGAAAGAGACTGAAATTTGGAATTGATCGATGATCCATCTCAATCCAAACCCATATACTTCAATGCTTCATAATATCTGATGTTTCTTAGAATCATGTGGTAAGGTGAGTAAATTTACAGTCTTCTAACAATTTAAACTTTTGAAAGAAAAAGTAATTTAATGATGTTAACTATGTACTTAATTATCAAAAGTCGTTAAATCGTCCAGTTGATACATACAGGTGTTGTGGGTCATTCTCAGTCCATCTCGACTTGGTATAGTATATTGCTAAGACGATGGAGTCAATCTATTCAAAATTGAAATGCAATCATTTAACTCTAATTTCCATACTGAAATTAAAATATTGTATCCCCACTTTTTCTCTTTAGGGTCACTTGCTTATCTTCTAAAAGAGGAAGAAAAGGAACAAGTTACAAAGAAATGTAATATTGTGAAAGTTTCATTTTTCTTCTTTTGGGAAAAAGATCTTCTTTATCTGCCAATGAGATGTGTCAAATTCAAGTACAGATTTGGTATTTTACAAATTTAAATGTGATTAATTATTATTTTTCTAATTAATTTATGTTGTTTGTTTTTAGGGAGTGAAATTACTGAAGGATTCTCTGCGGTCAAAGAATGTTTTGACTGATGTCTTCCTCCCAATGTTGAAAGTTGAAATAGAAAGTGTAATGTAACACGGAAGTGCAAGAGTTCTATGCCATTGCCAAAAATTAATTTTTCTTCTGTTTTTTTGTTGCATATATGTTTTAAATGTCGGTCAAATCTGGTGTGGCAATGTGAAGGGCAATATGCTCTCTCTCTCTCTCTCTATTTGTGTGTGTGTTTTGTTGGAAGCTTGGTTAAGAAGCATTATGTATCATAAAAAAATAATATGTAAGTATACGTAAGTTTTTGTCAATTATCAATTGCTTGATAGTATAATGAGATGATTGAGGATTCTTCTAAACAAATAAATAAATAAATAAAGATGATTGAGGATGACTGAGGACCTAATTAAGGCACAACTTTGTTTACCTTACGCTTTCCGTCCCAATGTGACTACACCTTCTTCCTTCTCTTCGTTTTCCTCCTTAAAACCCCCCTCTAAAAATTTTCTTAAATTTTGTTTAAGTAAAATTTTAGTGACAACTTTTATTATAATTTTGAAATTATTGACTATGAGTGATGAGTTCGTGTAAGAGTGATTGCCCACCACTTACAATTGATGACTTCATCAAGCTATGACAAATGATGTGATCTTAGAGGAATTTATTTAAATGTCATAAAATAAATCTATATGCAACCCATTTTTATACAAGTATATATGTTCATGCTTGAGTTGACAAACAATGTACATGGATCCTCTCCATTTACAAGTGAAATGAATAGTGTCCATTTGTAGGCCATGATTTAAAGTAGAATAAATTTAGGATTTAGATTATGCCAACTCATTTAGAAATTTATAACTCTAGTTTATTTAACCATATTTTAATCATAGTAAAAGTTAACCATAATTAAATTTTAAATGAATTGGTACAATCTAAATCTTTAGATTTACTCCATTTTAAATCATGGACTTTAATTAAATACTCTCTATTTTACTTTAAAATGGAAAGGATTTTTTCCTTTCACCAAAGGGATAAGACTTACTAGTCAATGGAAATAGAAATTAAATATATATAAATTGCACTTAGGGCGTTTGGTAAACTGTAACGGTAACTACATAGGAATAAGAATAAGTATTACAAGGAATAAAAGATCGATGGTGTAATCTAATACTTATTATTGTTCATTTTTTTTTTTTTTTGTGTAACAACACAATAATTGAACCTTGAAAACAATAAAATGAAAGAATTTTAAAGATATACTTTATCCTATTTCTTTCGCTTCATGGCACTCTCATTAAAGATATAGACCAAATACATTCGGAAATATTGTGCACTAACTCCAATTGACTTCTCATTTGCTTGAAGTTATTAATACTCATAACAGTCGTTAATTTGTGGCCAAAATTGAAAGGATTTTTCATTGAGAAAGTCTGAGTCCATGCATGCAGCAAATAATTATTTTACCGTTCCAGGCCCAAGGTTCGTGAATCACGAGTGTCAATGAAAAGGGTAGCTAAAGTAGGCACCTCTCAGACTAAATTCCATATAAAATGGTAACAGCCAAGCCAAAGTAGCCACTAAACAATATAGACAATCCATTGAAAGTTCCATAACCCTTCACATATACCAAACATGGCTGTAAGCCTGAAGCTATTTATAGACAATAACAGTCACCGAGTGCTTTATGCTGAAGCTGGCAAGGAATTCATCGACTTCCTCTTCACCATTCTTGCGCTGCCTGTGGCAACTTTCGTTCCGATTCTCAATCAGGAAATGGTGGGCAGCTTGGGAATCATTTACCAGACCTTTAAGAATTTTGGTCCTACTTATCTTCAACCATACGTGTACAAGTACTCTCTCATGTGCCCCGTCGCCATAGTATATTTCCCTGGTAATGCTGGAGGCCCTCTCCAATTGCCAAGCGTTCAATCATCAACATCTAGGAAATTCTATAGGTGTGTTGATGGTCATGCATTTGTCTCTAATTTTGCAGATCAATGGGTCATTAGAAGCGCATTGTGTCCTTCGTGTGGGAAATATATGAATAGACCTGTTGATTTTGTAGACCGATCAATTGGAAACAAATTGTCCTCCTCTAATGAGGGAGGGTACGTGAAAGGGGTGGTTACGTACATGGTGATGGATGATCCTGCAGTGAAACCGTTGTCAACAATTTCAATTAGCAATCTGCTTTAAGCAGTTTCAGGTCATGGAAATAGGGGCTCTTGAGAAGAAAGTGGTCCATTTGGGCAAAGATGAGGTGGGTCAGACATTCTTTCTTTCTGTCCATGACTCTTTTTTTTTTTTAGCTCTTTAACTTTCTGTTCTTTCGTTATGGCGAATTTTACAGAATAAGCAAGCAGAGGATAATATTTGTAGCTACACCGAATCCTTATTCCTAAGCATGATATAATTAATTTTCTTTTTAGGTAGACATGCAAGTAGCAAGTGCGTGATTTAGGAAGGAAAAAAAACTTAATTTGGTTTCATATTGAAAAATGAGATATTATATCCGGGTAACATGTTTTTACCACTGACTCATTGAGGTCACTTCTATGTGTAACATACAAATATATAATAACTAATTTTGATCCTTTTATCTTTGCCATTGCTAGGGTTTGAAATTACTGAAGGCTTCTATGCTATCAAAGACTGTTCTCACTGACGTTCTCCTCCCGTGGTCGAAATCGAAAGTAAAACAAGAGGTAGAAACCTCCTAATTAATGATGTCTATGTTGAAAATGGAAAGGAAAGGAAGACCATGGGTTAAACAGCATTATGTTTCATATAAACGAGATAAAAGTGTAATGATTATTATAGAGGAATAGAATCAGTACTGCAAGGAATATAAATGGTGTAATGGACATAAAATCATTTGGATTTGGTAACGTAAGGACTAAATCTATCTTCTACAATTTTCTATGGTATAGTACGGTGGTGAAATTACATTATATTTTAATCAAATTTCTTAAAATACTTTCTTTTTTAACATTTTATTATTTATGCACCGAGCATTATATATCATTAAATACTAGTATACAATTAAAGATTGAATAGAAAAAAAAATATTATAAAATTAGATACTAGTTTTTCAAAAAATAAAATAAAATACGCAACAACTTTAGTATTCTGTAACATCCTATATATATCCCTTCCCGGCCCAAAGGTCTCCACAAAATCAAGTTTTATCTAAATTAGTTTCTCAACAAAAAAAAGTTTTATCTAAATTAAACTATCCTATATATAACCCTCTCACACTATGAGAGGGTAACTTTTAAATTTTTTCCATTTGAGAAATCTTTTAGTTGTAGATTTCTTTTTTATTGAGAAGTCTTTGTACGTATTTTTCTTATTCTATGTGTGTGTGTGTATATATATATATATATATATAGCTTGAAGGTATAATCAACCTCATGCAATTCATTTTAAAGTAATTACGTTAAATAAATGAGTAAACAGCCCTAAAGTACATTTGTGTATTTATATTTTATATGTTTAGAAAGACTTTCATTTAAATTTAATCAAACCGAAGTAGACCGAAATGCTACATTAATGTGGTTCAATAGGGACATAGTAATAATAAATATTATGCTTAATATTTTAGATATTATGAGATTAAGATCTATATATATATTTTAATAATTTTATATTTGGAATAGGTGCTCTCAATCTAAATCTAACTTTTTCCATTATGTAAGTGCACAAAAATGGATTGAAATGAACCAAGTGGAAGGAAATGAACACAAATGGACTAAAGTGGACCAAATAAGACCAAATGGACCAAACAAAACAAAATAGGACCGAATGGACTAAACTGAACTAAATTGGACTGAATAAAACCAAATTTGACTAAATAAGACCGAACGGACTGAAAGTGACAAAAATAGACCGAATAAGACCTAAGTGGACTAAATAAGACCAAATTGGACTGAAGTGGATAGAATGGACTGAATAGAACCAATGTTGACCGAATAAAACCAAAGTAGATAGAATGGATTGAATAGGACTGAAGTGGACAAAATGGTCCGAATAAGACCAATATGGATCGAATAAGACGAAATTGGATAGAATGTACTGAGTGGGACCAAAGCAGACCAAATAGAACCAAATGGAACTGAATAGGACCAAATTTGACTGAATAGAACAGAATAGGACCAAATTCGACTAAATAGAACTAAATGAAATAGAATAAGACCAAATTAGACCAAATATGACCAAAGTGGACAAAATGAGTAGAATATAACCAAGGTGGACCAAATTGGACCGAATATAACCAAAGTGGACTAAATAGGACTGTAGTGGACAGAATAAGACTAAATGGACCAAATAGGACCAAAGTGGACAAAATGGATAGAATAGAACCAAAATGGAATGAATGCAGTCCAAAATGATTGTGCTTTAACTCCAATTGGCTTCTCAATTGCTTGAAGTAGTTACTGCTACTCATAACTCTCTCATCAAATTTTAGCAAAAATTGAAAGGATTTTCAATTGAGAAAGTCAAGAGTCCCAGCTCCCATCGTATGCATGCAGCAAATGATTTACTTGTTCCAATTCCTAATTGTACACAGTACATGAATCACAAATACCAATGAAAAGGGTATCTAAAGAATCCCAGAGTGAATTCCATATATAAAGCTAACAGCCAAGGCAAAGAAGCTACTTGACATAGAGAATCCATTCCAAGTCCTATAATCATTCACATACCAAACATGGCTGACACTAAGGTTAGCTTGAAGCTATTTATAGACAAAAAGAGTAACCGAGTGCTCTTCGCTGAAGTAGCTAGGCAAGGAATTCATTGACTTCCTCTTCAACATTCTCATTCTTCCAGTTGGAACTTTCATTCCACTTCTCAAACAAGAAATGGTTGGCAGCTTGGGAAACATTTACAACAGCATTAACAGTTTAAGTATTACTGACCTTAAACCAAAAGTGCAGGAGTCTCTCCTGAGGCCAGAAGTGTACTTCTCTAGTAGATTTCCTCTCCAATTGCCAAACATTCAATCATCAAAATACAGGAAATTCTATTAAGTGTAAAAGTCATGATTACATGTCCGATGTCTGTGGCGATCCCTGTCCTTTGTGTAAGAATGCTATGTTCTTCGACCTGAGTCTTGTACTCCCATCAAATGTTGGGGTGGAAGGGGCTACGTACATAGTGATGGATGATCTGGAGGTGAAACCCCTTTCCAAATTTTCGATGATGATCCTGCTTAATCAGATTGGTGTCAACGAAGTTGGGGCTATTGAGGAGAAAAGGAAAGTGGTCGATTTGGGCAATGTTGTATGTCAGTCATCTTTGCTTTCTTCATGCGCATGACTTATATTTGTTTCTTCTTTTTAC
The DNA here is from genome assembly GCA_032727855.1 of Quercus ilex subsp. ballota. Lineage (NCBI taxonomy): Eukaryota > Viridiplantae > Streptophyta > Magnoliopsida > Fagales > Fagaceae > Quercus > Quercus ilex. The sequence goes on from CM064915.1 coordinate 62,595,152, forward strand.
TTTCTGTTCTAGTTTCATTATGAGCAAAATTGTTGCAAAATAAGCTCATTAAACTGAGGTATTAATTAATGAGTCTGGCACCCTTAAGTTATTTGCTAATAAATCATTTTAGGAAACTTTTAATGTTAGGACATATGTGATTTACTTGTTAGGAACATATGTCACTATTTTATGTAATTGGCTAATCTTTTGACAAAACGCACTTTACTTGTATTTGGGTAGATCTAGGATGTGTTTAATACTTCAAGAAACCTTGTTTTTAGTTCAAGTGTTAAAGTCATTCAAGTCTGTCCAAGATTCAAGTGCAGAAAGTGCTATTCATTAAAGCTCGACAGCTAGCTATCTATCGAGACCTGTAGAGCTATTGAAGCCCGTGGCTCGATAGTAGCTCGACAAATAGGGTATTTGTCGAGATTTATGAAAAATAGATTTTCAATTCTGTTTTGCATCCAATCTGTAATTATGTGTTTGGGCTTTTTTTTCTCACAACCTTAGACATATAAAAAGATTATTTTAAGAGTCGTTAATAGTAACACAAGTTGCACAAGTGTTGAGCAAAGTTTGTTCAAGCAAATTGTGACCAGAGATAGAACTTGCCCTAGTTCATCTTTCTTGTGAAGAATCTGCTGTGTTTGTGTACCGTATGGTTTTGTAACCAAGAAGCTTCTCAATCTTCATCGTGTGATGAACTAAAGAACTTTACAGCCAACAACCTTCTCTAGTTGGTAATTGAAGTTGTATACTGAGATCTATGCAATTTGGTTAGTCACGTACTGGGAGCCATGCATTATAAGGAGAGATTGTTACTACAGATTAAGTCCAATTGGATATTGGAGTAAGGGTTCAACTGTAGGTTGGTATAAGGTACTAGGATTCCTTTACTTGTAACCACTTATTGTGATAATAGTGAATTCTCGGGAGTGATGACCTTAAAATCACCTGATGAGATTTTACCGTGTAGGTTTTCCCCATTTAAAAATAAATCACCGTGTTAATTTATTTTCCGCAGCATACTTAGTTTAATTGGTGATTTGTTTGTACTACCACGCATTTGCATGTTAATTTGATTAATTAATAAGCTTGGCAAATTAATCAATTAATTCATCATAAGAGGTGAATACATTCTTGGTCTATCATTTAATATATACCACTTTTATGGAAAATAAAATAAAAAAAATTAAAAAAAAGTGTCAAAGAAATCAATTGCTTTTTTTGTTCCTTATAAAAAGTTTTTGAATTATTTTTTAAATCAATATCCTTAGTATAACACCCCTGATCAGCCACAAATTGAATTGACCCCTTGTGATAGAAATTAATTAATTAATTAGCCAAGTTATTAATTAATCAATTTATCATGCAAACATGTGGTAGCACAAACAAATCACCAAATAACTAAATATGCAGTGGAAATTAAATGACACGGTGATTTCTTTACGAATGGGGAAAAATCTCGCGGCAAAAACCCCACCGGGTGATTTTCAAACCACCACTCCTGAAACTCCACTATTATCAAATCAAGCGGTTACAAGTAAATGAATCCCAAGTACCTTACCAACCTACAGTTGAACCTTTACCCCAATACCCAATTGGACTTGATCTGTAATGACAGTTCCCACCTTTGATGCACGGCTCCCAAGTACGTGACTAACCAAAGCGCGAATCCCAGTACGCGACTTCAACACCAACTTGAAGAAGAGGTTGGCTGCAAAGTTTTTTAGTTTATCCTACACGATGAAGATCAGGAAGATGCTTGGTCACAAAACCCTTTGGTGCAAATACACAGCAACTTCTTCAGAGAAGATGAACTAGGTCAAGAACTTCGTCTTTGATCACAAATTGCCTGAACAGAGTTTGCTCAATACTTGTGTAACTTGTGTACAATTTGACGGCTCTTAAAATAATCATTTTTTATGTCTAGGGTTAGGAGAAAAGAAAGCCCAAAGACACATTCACGGATCCTAAGAAATCAGATTAAAAAATCTGATTTTATAAATCTCGACAGATAGCAGGTGTCAAGGAGCTATCGAGCAGGTGTCGAGCTTTAATGAAATTGCACTTCAGCTTGTTTTTCTTGGACAGACTTGATGACTTCAACACTTGATCTTGAAACTTTGTTTCTTGAAGTATTAAAAACACCTAGAACTACCCAATTACAAGTAGAGTGCGTTTTGTCAAATGATTAGCCAAATTACATAAATAAATGACATATGTTCTTAACAAGTGAAAACACATATGTCCTAACAATCTCCCACTTTGGCAATCCGTGACAAAACCAAAACAAACAAATGAACATATGAGAGAATTCATAAATCACTCAACTCATACTCACTTGTTGAATACAATAAAATCTATCCTATCACAAACCCTTGAAAAACTTTGCAAGAAAAGAGTTTATGGCAAGTAGACTTTGACAACCTGTATTTCTGAAACACTTTAAACAAAACTCATCAAGACATCTTTGTGTAAAACAGAAATAATAGATTGCATACAAGTATAAGAAACATATGTATAAAGATAGAAAAGAAACAACACATGTAGAGACAGGTGAAAGAAACATACATCCACATATAGAGAAAATAAGTACAATATATGTAAGAACTGGTCACAAGACCTCATATACAAGAACAATGTATCTAAAAAGAAAGAAAAGACAAGATACATCAAAACCTCACTACATCCCTTAAGAATCAACACTCCCACTAACAAAAATTTCCTATACTAACTCTCCCCCTAAGATTACTACTCTCATATCCAAAACTACTCCTCCTTTTTGTCACGAATGACAAAGGGTAAGAGTGTCAAGTAGACATCTCATCAGTAGAGTTAGCATCTCCATCATCATCCGAAGCATCATCGTCATCACCATCATCATCATCATCCTCAGAATTAGAAGCCGCTGGAGGAGGTGGTGAAGGAGTAGCTTCAGGAGCAAAACCACCCATGGTCGCCTGCTGTCGTGCAATACGACCAACACGAACATTCACCTGATACAACTCGGTAGAGACCGTATCAAGGCGAGCATCCATGTGCTGCAGCTGCGCCATGATGTCTCTGAGAGATACATCACCCATAGAAGAAGAAGGAGCAAATGTAGATGGAGCAGATCTGGATGGAGCGGAACAGGAGGAATGAGTGGAATCCAGCTGTCTCGACCTAAACTGTGCTGCACTATGTTTTACGGTAGCGATGTCTATGGCATAAATGTGTGTGAAGTGGTCGGACACAAGAAAAGGGATAGAAAATTGCGTAAGATCCTCGTGATAGCGGAAGGAAAGATGAGCTTTGTTAGGTTCTAAAGATTTAGGAATTTATGTATTTAGAACTCTAATGTGTAATGTTGGCAAATCATGATCAAAACAATATGGTTAGTCTTGTTTAGGCTTGCTCAAAGTTATATTTTTTTATGTAAAGTTGGAATCAAGTGGCTGCAGATACATTGGTGCATTTCGGCCTGGCTCGATCGATCGAAAGTTAGACTCGATCGATCGAATCTCGGGCAAAATGTTTTTCTGCAGAATTTTCCAACTCAGCCCTAACTCATTAAACATTTTGGGTTTTCTGTTTTTACCCTAGGTATAAAAGGTAAAACCCTAGCCACGTTTTTAGAGTCGCTCCTATTGTATTGTTGCTCATACTTTTCTGTTTTGTATAAATTTCTTGTGAGATCTAGAGGAGCTTTCCTTTACACAAAACTTAGGGTTTTCAAGGTAGAGATAGTATCAACATCTTGATGATCAACTCGGTTGCTGCCATTAGAGTTTAAAGAATAACAAGTGTGGGTGCTTGTAACTGATTGAAGAATCCAAGAAAAAAGGAGTTCGTGAATTTGGAGCTTGCACATGGTCGTGTTAGTAAGTTCTACTAGTGGGTAGCATTAAAAAGTCAAACGGGGAGCTTGTAAGTTCTTTTGTATGAACTTCGATTCTTTTGCATAGTGGATTCAGGTTTACTTTGAGGATAGCTAGGTCAAATTCTCCTCAGGTTTTTACCGTGTGGTTTCCTGGGTCATTATATCATTGTGTTGTTTATATTTCCGCTGCTTTGCATAATATGATATATTTGTGTTAACCTAGAAGTGTTTAATTTTGACTAAGTAATCACTTGGCTAATTAACTAGGTTAATCTAATTGTGTTTTAAGGGGTCTAAATTTCTAACAAGCTTATCACGGGACGCCAAATCTAAATGAACATCAATGATAGAAAGAATGAAATGAAAAGGAAAATCTATAGTAAGATACTCAAGAAGAGATAACAAAAATCGAGCACGAGGCTCTGTGATGAAGTTGTCGTGAGAGAGAGGATGGAGTACAAAGGTCATCACCATGTTTAAGAATCTAGGACCTTTAGCAAAAGGTCGACATGATGTATACTGATACTCACCCCAATTAGCGGGGCACTCACAAAAAGCAGAAATGAGCTCATCTTTGGACATAGTCCTCAGACGCTCACAAGAAGGATAATCAGGAAACCCTATCCTAGGAACCTAAAGCACATCCGCAAATAGCTACGGTGTGATAGGGATGCGTGTACCTCGAACGCGAGTGAAAAAGAGAGGTACTAAACGATCGATCCCGTGCATGTTGGAGTAAAACTCTTGAATAAGCACGAGAAGACATGTGACCGGGACGTCACACAGTGACTCCCATCCCCTACTGTGAATGACAGAGGGAAGGTTAGTGTTGGCGAAGTCCGCCAAAATGACTTGGCGTTCCGAATGAACACCTCTTCTAGAGAAGTTCTCCGAGAATGCCTTGTAGGCATTATCATCACGGAACCGAAGATTAAGAGGAACGGAATCAGAAAAGGAGGAAGCTCCAGAAAGAAGAGGGTTTCGAGCAGGAGTGGATTTACGCTTAGGTGCCATAGACACTACTAACGTAAACAGAAAAAGAAAGAAAGAGAAGGAGACAATTAGAAAAGTCCCAACATAGTTCAAATATATCAAATATAGTGAATTGAGAGTACGATGCATGGGGAATGCATGAACATGTGACATGCAAAGTAAAAAGTATCATGGGCTCAGCCCAATCCAAACCTACTAGCACACAAGCATAGTTCACACATCTAAATGCATGTAAATACCATTCTAATGCAAATGTGATGCAATGCATGAAATTTTGAATACATTTAAACGAAAACCCATCCCAAAATTTCAAGAAAAACTCATCAATTTTGAAAAACCCCAAAAATTTTGAAAAACCCCAAAACCTAAGATTCAAAACATGAAATGCATGAATAATGAAGGAAAAAGAGATCTTACTAAGTGATTTGAAGCAAGGAAGGGCCGAAAATCACGTGGGTTGAGGATTTTGAGTGAGAAAAAGGGTTTAGGGAGATGAACAGCTGTGGATAGATCGAGAGAGACCGAGGAAATGAGAACCGGATCACGACAGGAGCTTATATAGAACCTTTAGTAATTCTCGACAGATGAGGTATCTAGAGGTGTCAAGACAGCTGTCAAGGTAGGTGTCGAGAAAATGAACGTCGACAGATGAAACTGTCGAGAGGTATCGAGATTCAAGAGTCACTTTCAAAGAACAGAAGCTCGATCGATCGACAAGGTATTGAGAAGACAGAAACTTTCTCGATCGATCCACAAGGTGTCAAGGATGTGTCGAGATTGCGATAAGAAAAAGGCTTGAAAAGCTCGATAGATGACAAGGTATTGAGGAGGTGTCGAGGAGTTGTTGAGCCAACTTTTAAAACCAGTTTTTCGAGAAGAGAAAAACACATACATGAATGCAATCCATCAAGCATCTCAACCAAAGATCCAAACAACATAGCAAGCTCTCAAAATCATCTCTCAACAAAAATTTTAAGCACATGGATCCTCAAAAAACACACACACACACACACACTAAACAAGTCTAACCAATTTTATATTTAAAAAACGAGTCAAGACAGTTTAGTGAGCATACATTAGCACATGTAAACACTTGTGATGACCAAATCACATTGTACATGCACATGTATCAAACGTAGTAAAGAATATTACGTGTTGTGTGTGAAAAATATCGCAAGATTGCATGTGTATACATGTTATGACGATCTGAGATATGAGAAAATAACTTTAACTCACACACAATCATAACTGTTTAATGGGGATTATCACCTTCGAGGTACATCCTATAACTCCCACATCTCCTAGAAAACACGTTTGCAATCATATTTAAAGCATTTTTAATCTTTTTACTTTTTATTTTTCTTCGCATATTTTATTTTATTTTTAGCATATCATGCATGAGCATAAAAAAAGAGAAAAGAAATACCTAAGATGTTAAGCATTTGACATCGCACTTTTGCTATGCCGAAGCATACGAATGTCTTTGACACTGCACTTTTACTATGCCGAAGTATACAGGTGTCATATTATGATTGGCGGGCAACAGTGGTGAGATGGTTATTTATGCCTTTCTCTTAGGATTTTTTAGTCCTACCCGTCAAAAAGAGTGATACGAGTGTTAAGTTTAAGAGATAACTTAATCTTACTAATCACAAACAAGAGCCACAAAGCTCACTTGCTTAGTTGTGCATAGAGATGCTCATTTAAACTACACAAGATACAAAGTTTAGAAACTTTGTTTCAATGGCCATCCAAGGTACACAAGTACCAAAGTACACAAAACACACACTGTTTTTGTATTTTTCTAATTTTTCAATTTTTTTTTTTATATTTATATCAAAAACTACATAAACAAAACTGAAAATAAACACACAAAAACATGCTGAACAAAGCAAAGTATAAAACTAGACTAACTCAAAATAAATGCAAAACACACAAGCAATGCAGCAAACAAAAACAAGAAGAGAGAAGAAAGTATGAAATCACTTAAAGTCCTTTTTCTTCCACACCTCGGAAGAACCTTTCCTTTGATTAAACCCTTGAACCGGCGATGAGGGAGAAGAATTGAAACCGTTCAAGTTTGAAAGGAGCATGAGGGCTTTAAGAAGATCACCAAGAGGAGCAAGAGAGGATTGAAGCTAATTCTGGCTTCTAGACGCGATCATGTCGTTGCTCTGTTGAGTGGCTAGCCACTTATAGCAATTTGGTCGAGTATGACCGGTAGCTCCACAATGATGACAGAGATGCTACTTCTTTTGTTTAGACTTTTGAGAGTTAGCCTTCTTTGCCCTAGGGTTTTTAACATCTTTCTTATCCTGCTCAAGGGGTGCTCCTAAGATAGATTTACCCTTGTCTAAGTTCCGCTCCTAAGATAGATTTACCCTTGTCTAAGTTCTCACTAGCTAATTCAGTTTTATCATCAGTGTTCTCAATTTTAGTGTTATTAGCAAGAGAAACAAAAACAGTAGTACTAGTAGAAGCAATGTTAGAGGAAGAAAGACCATACCCTAAACCTGTTCGATCCGAGGCAGATTTTTGAATGCTGAGCATCTCATCAAACTTTGCACTTGAAGTCCTCTCCAGTTGAGCTCTGACTTGAAACAGCTCCGCTTCAAGCTTCTTGGTCTTCTCAGCCAAGAAATTGTTCTCAAACCTCAGCACTCCAATAGTTTGATTCGCTTCATCAAACTTTGTGGACAACTCTTCACGATCAAATTCCACATCACTGAGCTTCTTGGTGGCCAGCCTATACAGTTTCTCATGCTTCTCAGAGAGCTTGTATAGTTTCTCATAGGCTGAATGGTTATCATCTTGATCATCCATCTTTTCAAATTTGAACTCCACCAGTTCTTCTTCTTCATCCACTTCTTCAACAATCCCTTCAGTAGGATTGACTGTGGCAGTGAAGGCATTTAAGATTCCGTCATCCTCATTGTTGGAATCATCTTCAGGCTCAGTGTCACTCAAGGTTGCAGCAAATGCCTTACTCTTCCCAACGCTCTTGAGATATGTAGGGCATTCATGCTTCATGTGACCAAATCCATGACATCCAAAACATTTTGGTCCTGCAGGAACAGTGTACTGACCGACATCCTTAGCATCCTTCTTCCCTCTGTCTTGGCTCTTAAACTGAGAAGAACTGGATTGTCTGCGGTCCTTGTCGAAGCTCCTCCCATTGGCATTCTTCATAAACTTCTTGAACTGCCTTGTAACGTAGGACTTCATCTTGGAATCTTCATCATCTGAAGACTCTCTGTGTCACTGCTCTTTGCCTTCAAGGTCATGCTCTTGCCTTTACCTGACTTGCCAATCCTAGATAATCCTATCTCGTAGGTCTGCAAGTTTCCAACCAGCTCAGTTAAAGGAATCTTATCAATGTCCTTTGATTCCTCTATAGCAGTAATCTTCACATGGAATCTCTCGGGTAGATATCTGAGCACTTTCCTTACAATCTTGGGTTCAGGAATGATTTCTCCCAGATTGAAGGCTGAGTTCACTATGTCCTTGAGCTTAGCATAGAACTCATCGAATGACTCATCCTCCTCCATTTTTATTTCTTCAAAGCTTGTTGTGAGCCTTTGAAGCTTCGAATCCTTGACAGCATTTGTGCCCTTATAGGTTGTCTGGAGGATGGTCCATGCTTCCTTAGTAGTTTCAGTTGAGGATATCTTCTTGAACTCCTCATTGGTGACCACACTGAACAACGCATTCAATGCCTTACTGTTGAAGTTTGCCGCCTTGATCTTGGCTTCATCCTAATCGATCGGCGCTTCCTTTGGCTTAGTCCAGCCAATTTCTACAGCTTGCCACACCTTTTCATCTAAGGACTGCAAAAAAACTCTCATGCGTACTTTCCAGTATGCATAGTTAGTTTCATCAAATAAAGAAGGTATAATTAATGATTATCCTCTATCCATGACAAACAGGGGTTAATGGATCAAACACAGCAAAGATTAAAACCTAATCAGAGTGTGCCTGCTCTGACACTACTTGATCGGCCACAAACTGAATTGACCCCTTGTGATAGAAATTAATTAATTAATTGGCCAAGTTATTAATTAATCAATTTATCATGCAAACCCATGGTAGCATAAACAAATCACCAAATAACTAAATATGCAGCGAAAATTAAATGACACGGTGATTTCTTTACGAATGGGGAAAAACCTCGCGGCAAAAACCCCACCAGGCGATTTTCAGGTCACCACTCCCAAAACTCCACTATTATCAAATCAAGCGGTTACAAGTAAAGGAATCTCAAGTACCTTACCAACCTACAGTTGAACCCTTACGCCAATACCCAATTGGACTTAATCTGTAGTGACAGTTCCCACCTTTGATGCACGGCTCCGAAGTACGTGACTAACCAATGCGCGGATCCCAGTACGCGACTTCAACACTAACTTGAAGGAGAAGTTGGCTACAAAATTCTTCAGTTCATCCTACACGATGAAGATCAGGAAGATGCTTGGTCACAAAACCCTTGGGTGTAAATACACAGCAACTTCTTTAGAGAAGATGAACTAGGTCAAGAACTTCGTCTTTGATCACAAATTGCTTGAACAGAGTTTACTCAATACTTGTGCAACTTGTGTACAATTTGACGGCTCTTAAAATAATCTTTTTATATGTCTAGGGTTAGGAGAAAAGAAAGCCCAAAGACACATTCACGGATCCCAAGAAATCAAATCAAAAAATCTGATTTTATAAATCTCGACAGATAGCAAGTGTCAAGGAGCTATCGAGTAGGTGTCGATTTTTAATGAAATTGCACTTCAGCTTGTTTTTCTTGGACAGACTTGATGACTTCAACACTTGATCTTGAAACCTTGTTTCTTGAAGTATTAAAAACACCTAGAACTACCCAATTACAAATAGAGTGCGTTTTGTTAAAGGATTAGCTAATTTACATAAACAAATGACCTATGTTCTTAACAAGTGAAAACACATATGTCCTAACAACCCTGACCCAATTTTATAATTAAACTATGTGTTTTAATGGTTAATTATTATTTTAAGCCACGTTGTTCCTATAATTAATATAAGAGTATTTAATAAGCATATTATCTTATAATACCTTTGAATAAGAATTGTAAAGATTGTAAACAATTTAATGGCTAATTGTATTATAGATATATACTAAGTATGTACAAAACTATATTAAGTGGTTAAGTTATGAGATATATATATATATATATATAGTTGTTGGACTATATTAAGTGGTTAAGTTATGATATATATATATATATATATATATATATAGTTCTAGGTGTTTTAATTAAGCATGATGCATGAGATAGTATAGTAGAAATTCCACCACATGCAACCAATGAAAATTCAACACATGCAAGGCCAAAGTTTCATGCATGATGACAAACTCTAAAGACCAAGACTTGGCCATGCAATCACCAAGTTCCACCTCAATGCTTCTTTGACTTTTCTCAAGCAACTATAACTTCCAAGAAGCTTTTTACCTCTCCATTTCATATGGGTCCAAGCAAAATTTGAATTCCTCATTCACTTTACTCTCTTTTCTCTTAAGGAAAGAGCTAGGAAGCTCTCTTGAGTCTCCTCTCAAGTCCACGGTCCACACCTTAAAAGAAAAACAAGACTCATCTCATCTCTCATTCACACTTTCTTAAAGAAGCTAGAACAATCAAGAAACTCCCTCCCTCTCATGCCTACGGGTCCAACACCAAAAAGAAATATAACTCTCTCAAGCTCTTTACCTCTAATTCCCCTCATGAACAAGAAAATTGGTAAGGGCTAGCTACTCTCATCTTAGAATCCATGATTTCTTTAAAGAATTTTAGTAATGGTATTAGTGGTTTGTGAAATTAGGGAATCATGAACTTGTAAGTTTATATATATATACATATACATGCTGTTTTAAGAAGCTTTGAAACTATGTTGGTGAATTTTTGAAAAAGTTAGGATGAGTATGATTAAGGAAGTGAGAAAAAGTTAGGATGAGTATTATTGATGTTACTACTGGGATTTTTGGTTGTATGTAATTTTGCTCTAAATGAAAGTATATAAGTGTCACATTTTTATATGGAATTCAATCTGGGCAGTGCCTTAATTCTTTAGCTACCCTTTTCATTGGCACTCGTGATTCATGAACCTTGGGGAATTGGAACGGTTAAATTAATCATTTACTGTTTACGCCAAGTTAATTTTAGTAAGCAAGAAAAATAGAAATCATTCATTCTTCAACCTCTAGAATTGTCTCTGCTCCTCAATCATCTTCGACCTCTCTGTTTTTCTATCTTCTTTTAATCTTTATCCTCTTGTCTCTTGAATGTCTTTGTATCATATATATATATGGCAAAAATGTTTGCAGCACCTCCCATATAAGTGCAAACCATACATCTTTGATTCTCATTGCCGACTGGAGAATCCTCTTCTGTGATGTACGAGTTGTTTGCTAACTCAAACATGGACATCTCTATTTAAAAATGAGTTGGATATAGATTTATTCTTTTGCATTTAATCAGGTTCATCTAGGATTATCACACCCCATTTGTCATAACTTTTGCCATAATTTGATGAAGTTGTTGACAGTAAGTGGTGGACAATCACGTTCACATGGTCTCTCATCACAATCAATCAATTCGAAGTTATAATAAAAGTTGTGACACAAAGTGCAAATTCCTAAACTTTTTTCTTAATAAAACGAATATGAAAGAGAGTTGTTGAAATAGGGGAAGGGGTCTTCAAGGAGGCGAATGAAGAGAAGGAAGAAGGGGGTGACCTTAGGATGGTCATTGGTCACTTTGGGACCGATAGAGTAAGGCAAACAAAGTTGTGCCTTAAAGTCGTCAGGCACCCTCAAGCATCTCATTACACCGAGTAGTTGATAATTAACAGAAACTTACATATACTTGCATCACATTTATGATGATACATAATGCTTTTTAACCAAGATTCCAATACAATACACACACAGATAGAGAGAGAGCATATTGCCCTTTACATTGCCATGCGCCCCCGATTTGACAAACATTTAAAACACATACGCAACGAAAAAAAGAAGAAGAAAGAAATAAGAAAGAAAGATTAAAAAAAAAAACATTTTGGCATGGCATACAACTCTTGCACTTACATCTTTTACTGGACTTCTGTTTCAACTTTCAATGTTGGGAGGAAGACATCAGTTAAAACACTCTTTGACTGCAGAGAAGCCTTGAGTAATTTCACTCCCTAGTAATAAACCACGGAAATTAATAAGCAAAAATTATTAATTACTCTTAAATTTGTGAAATACCAAATCTTTACTTGAAATTGACATATTTCAAAGGTATGAAGAAGATCTTTATTTCAAATTGACACTTTCACAATATGACATTTCTTTGTAACTTCTTTTCCCCCCTCTTTTAAAAGATGAACAAGTGACCTTAAGGGAAAGAGAGGGGATGCAATATTTTATTTCTCAATATGAAATTAGAGTCAAATGAAAGTATTTGAAATTTGAAGGGCAATTATTAGTTTACATGAATGGTACAATATTGTAAAATATACATTTTAGACCAAAAATGTGGAAAATGTTAGCACTTTCTCTCAAAGTGGCAAATATTTTGCCCGCAATGTACACTTTACATGGTACTATTCATATAAATTAATAATTTTCTTTGAAAATATTGACTACATAGTTGTAGTAATCTACCATATAAAGGAAAGATGAAATGAGAATTGACATACAACAAATGTAAGTACCAGTTGAAAGACTTAATTTTTGATTATGAGAAAGTTTAGAATTATAATAAAATCTCATAACATTTTTATAATACTTTGGTTTTGAGTTATGGTAGGTCCATTTGAATCTTTTTTATTTATTTATTTATTTATTTATAAAATTCTATTTCATTTTATTTCAACCTATTGGCCAAAAAAAAAAAAAAAAAAAAAATTCAACCTATCGTGTGTTGACATCTAACTTGTGAATATGTGACCGTGGGAGATTTCTTTGATAATTAAGTACTCCAGTTGACAGTAGACATCGTTAATGTACATGGCCTTGGGATTGGGACAATCAGCAATCAATTCCAATTCCAAATTTCCTTATATCAAGTTTTAGGAATTGAGACTCAAATAGATTCAACTAATACCTCGATTAGAGCATTTTATTTTGCTATAATTTTTTTTCACCTTAACGAACGAACGAAATAAAAAAAAAACGAAACAGAGAAGTAACAGACTCATGCACACGCAGAAAGCAAAGAATAAATGACATACCTCATCCATGCCCAGTTCGACCACTTTCTCCTCAAGAGCCCCTATTTCCTTGACATCGAACTTGTTTAGCAGAGTGATACTAGAAATGGTGGACATGGGTTTTACCTCTAGATTATCCATCACCATGTATGTAACCACTCCTTTCACGTACCCTCCCTCACTGGACGAAGATCCCGTACCCACTGCGCTTGGTGGGTCTACGAAACGAATCTCGCGGGGCATAACATTCTGGCACGAAGGACAGATTGCGTTCTCATAATTAGCCACATAATTGAAACAGTTGGTGTTATAGTGACTTTCACATCTATAAAATTTCATGGATGTAGATGATGATGATTCAACGTTTGGCAATAAGAGAGGGACTCCAGTACCACCACTAGAGATGTGTACTTTGGGCTTCAGGAGAGTCTCTTTGTTCACGCTTGGTCGAAGGTATGTAGTACTTAAACTTTCAATGCTCTCGTAAATGCTCCCCAAGCTGCCCACCATTCCTTGCTTTTTGAGAAGCGGAATGAAAGTTCCAACCGGCAGGGCTAGAATGTGAAAGAGAAAGTCGATGAAGTCCTTGCCCGCTTCAGCAAAAAGCACTCTATGGCTTTCTGTGTCTATAAGAAGTTTTAACCTCACATTGGTTTCTTCCATGGACTCTGTCTAACCTTAGTTTTTACGAAGATTTTTGGACAAACGATATGGCATCACTATGATGCAATGGACAACTTATGTACATGTTGCTTGGCGGACCATACTTAGAACTTAAGAAATCCTGAAAAGTCCTATTAGTGAACCACAGTTCAACGTCTGCCACGAAATGAGGACTTAATGGAAAGTTCATTGTAATTTTCTCTTAGCTTTTCTTATTCTTCTTTTACCTTTATTTTAAAGCAATTATGTACGACATAAATTTTATATCTGACACCTCAGTTCTTTCTTTTGTATCAGCACGTATCAATTTGAAACCTTCCTTTATTCTCTACTCAATTCTAGTAGGGAAGCCTTTTCTTTTTTCTCTTTGTCAAAAGGCAAATAAAGCAATAATTCATATGAAAAAGCCTATATCTATTGTTGTAAAATCCTCTCCCACAATGAACCTTTCAATTTCTGCACATTTTTATTTTGATATAAGACTTGAATTTATATTTACGTTCAGTACATTTACAGATGGTATAAATTGAATTTGAATAATAAGAGGATAAAGATAACTAGATAAATGAATATAAATTCTCCTAAGATTTTGCTGGAATTATCTTAATCTCTCTTCTTTGATTTAGGAATTTGAGTATGAGTCAGTTGTGTTGGATTGTCTAGTCTATTATCCGTAACACTTTCAATGGAAAATAAATTCTCCTAAGATTTTGCTGGAATTATCTTAATCTAATTCTCCTAAAATTTTCCTAGTCAATGGATTGTCTAGTTTGGTGGCTACTTTGACTTGGCTGTTGTTAATAATTTCAGGGTTTTCAGACCCGGACCGTTCATTGAACCGTAAAAGGAAGAAGTTCAAGGTTTTTGAGGTCGAACCGAGGTTAGACCGAGGTCGAACCGTGATGACGTCATAATTAATTTAATAATTATTTTAAATATAAATAAAAACATTAAATTAATAAAAATAAAAAAATTAACTAAAATAGTCTAATTTAATATAGAAATCTATATTTCAAATATTTTTTATATCATAACTTTTACAAGACAAATAAGAAATGTCAAATCCTAAGCAAATATAAATAGAGTATATCTTTATTTATTTACATGTTAATCAGTAAAACTTGTGATAATAGTAATAATAATGATTATAATAACAATATAATAATGATTATAATATAAGAATGAGTAGGACACTTACTTCAAATAAAATAAAATATTTAAATTATCTAATAATTTAAAAATTAAAATAATTATTTAATAATTATAATTATAAGTATATCTATTTCTAAAAAAAAACTTTAAACATTATAGCAATACTAGTATTATAATATTTCACACAACTTTTGCCGCAATAAGTTGTGAGTGGTGAAAAAAATTGTGGGTGTACATGGGTTTACATTTTCATCACTTACAACCCTTCACACAACAAATTATGACAAAAATTATTTAAAATATTGTAATATTAACATGGTACTAAATATAAATTTGTTGCAATACAATGATAATCCGGCAATACATGCACATTAAGTCACATCACATGGGCACATGGGCTCAAAGGCCAAAGCTGAAAAGAAGTAAGGATTCAGCTCACCTTTTATTCCAAAATTAAAAGTTTTTCATATTTCCAAAGCTCAGTGTCAGTAATCACGTGAAGAGCTTAGGAAACTTAAAAAAGAAATACAAAGCAAAGAAAGAAAAGTGAGAAACCACATACGTTCAGCAAAAAAAGGAGAGGGTAAAGTCATTACAGAGCAATGGAGCCACTGGAGACGAACAGAGAAGAAGAGTGTTCAGCCAAGAGAAGAAGAGTCTCCATTACAGAGTAGTGGAGTCGGACAGAGAAGAAGCTGTTCGTGGTGCCACCCCTGCTTCCTCGTCTTCTTCCTTTTCTTCTTCTTCTTCTTCTCTGTTTTCTTTCCTTATAAATGAGTTTCAAATCTGAAAAAATGAAACCGTGCAAACCGCAACAACCGGCCACGGTTCATAGAACCGTACGGTCCGGCCACGGTTCGAGCGGTTTCATGTTTTTTTCACGTTGAGAGGTTCTTAGTTCTAATAGAACCGCAACGGTGAGAGGTTCACGGTTAACCGGGTCGGACCGTACGGTCCGGTCCGGGTATGAGAACTATGAATAATTTAGTGAATCATTTCAGTATGTATTGACCATTGGGTCCATATCTTTATATATATATATATATATATATATATATATAATAATAATAATAATAATTAGTTATGGGGAGATGGGAATTGAACCCCTAATGTCTCCAAAAAAACACAAAAAAATGTTAGTTGAGCTACAAAATTCCTAATTATTTCTTTATTAGTGTTCCAAGAAAATAGTGAAATCATTCCTAATACTACCTTCATCCCATATTATTGGTTTGCAGATTTGCATCGTAAAGCAACTCTTTTCACACCATAGATATATGATGTGCAATTTTTTACCTCTTTGATTCCCATTACTGGTAAGGCCTCTTTGGTGACATAAGTTGTTCGTCAACTAAAACATGGACTGTTTAAAAATTGGTTGGATATAGATTTATTTTGAGGTATTAGAAAAAGTTTTTATAAGATCATACCATTTGTTATAATTTTTTTGCCATAAGTTGACGAAGTGAAGTGATAGACAATCACTTTCACATGAATTCATAACTAAAAGTCAACAATTTTAAAGTTATGGTCTATGAAGCATAGGTGTATTTCCGAATTCGGGTGTAGGTGTGAGTGTGGCGATTAAAAAATTATTAAAAATATTTTTAAATAGTGAATTTAATATTTCTTATATAAAAAATTTAAATAAAGGGAAGAGTTTATTATTAATAAACAATTACTTATGATTTTTTTTTAATAAAATCAATATTTTTGGTAATTGTAAACAAAAACCACCTTTCAAGAAGGTTCCTTTACTCATTTTTCAATTCCCAAACCCATCCACGTGAAACAATTGACTTTCCCACCTACTTAATTTATATTCTTTTGTTATATACCTTTATTCTTCTTCCACACATGTTCTAACCATTTCTTTGTGTCTTCTCATCTTCTTCTTCCTTCTCTCTCTCTTTTTTTTTTTCCTCTCTCACAAGGCCACATGAAGTGGAAGAATGGTGACCAGCAGCCCATTCCGGCCTGTTTTGGCGGCTGTATTGGTCTGTTTTGGCCAGAATTGGGCCGAATCGGCCAGTTTCAGGCAGAATCTACGCGAATTGAAAAAAAAAAAGAGGCAAAATGGCGCGTCGGACGCCACGCCGAGATAAGTCTGATGCGGGTGTGGTAACCTTGGAGCCACACCCATGCTTTCTTGGTTATGGTAAGAGTTGAGCCATAAATTTCCTAAAGAAATCTGAAGAGAGTTGTTGGAGGGTTGGTCAAAATAATGGAACTCGGTTACTCCTTTTGTCTATGAAGAGCTTCAAGCTCACTTTGGAAGGTGCCATAGCTGTTTGCGTTTTCACTGATTATGAAAATTTGATGTGGCTGTGTTGATAAGGGCAATGACACCTCACACATGGGGAAGAGGAATGGTCAAAATAATGGAAAATTGGGCAAAGTTCATTGAGATGAATGTGTAGGAAGGCAGCAACTAGGGGGTCCATGTCTTGTTCCCTTTTATTTTTACCTGAATGTAAGACACGTAATATTTATTTGATTTTTAAATGTTACATGTCTTATATTTAAATCAAAATGCGAGGAAGTTGGAAAATTCAATAAGAGAGGATTTTATTGCAATGCTATAAATGTAAGCTTTTTAATATGAACTATTACTTTATTTTCCTTTTGACAAAGAGAAAACGAAAATTCCCTGCTAGATCATCAACTAGAGATTAAATAAAGGGTATGAAGCTTATTGCTTTTTCTTTACAAAAGTAAAAGAAACGAAGTTTTCAGAATATGAAAATATTTTTCGTACATAATTGCTTTAGCAAACAAACCCTAGGAGAAGTCTTAAAGGGAAAAAGAAAAGAAAAAGAAAAGCTAAGAGATAATTACAATTAGAACTTTTCACTAGTCCTTAATTCATGGCTGTATGGAGAGAGAGAGAGAGAGAGAGAGAGAGAGAGAGAGAGAGAGAGAGAGAGAGAGAGAGAGAGAGAGAGAGAGAGAGAGGTTTGAAATGAAACAGGGGGGAGGGCCGGATGGGAGATATTTCACACCAATGAAAGCATGACATGAGTTAAAAAAAAAAAACTACGTATTACATTTTATTGGTTGGATCAATTTCGATGTATCAAAGTCCCCGAACCCACCAATTGACTCAAACCCAAAAAAACCTGAAAACTTCACCTAATTCTACTCAAATGAATTGGCCAAAATCGTTGATGGCCTTTTAGTTTGGGTTGAGTCATCTAGGTGGGTTTTTGGATAACCCTAGCGGTAACGTGTGTTTGAGTTTGTTAACATGGCTTAGGCTTTTCTATCAACTGTGATTAACAAAAGGTCCTAGGCCAGATGGTATACCTCGGTTATTCTTCCAACAAATTTGGCCATGTACTGGGTCTATAGATAAAACTTGAATTTGTGGAGACCTTAAGGCTTCGTTTGGGAGTTCATAAGAGAATGAAATGGAATGATCATAAGGGAATGAAAATGAATAGAATGTATTTAAGTAAGAGAAATGAATGGAAAAGAATGGAATGGAATGGAATTAAGTAACCTTGATTGGATGTTTTAAAATAAAGAAATGAAAATGAATGGAATGTAAGTAATCTTGTTTGGGAGCAGCATGAAGGGAATGTAATATAATCATTTTATGATAATATTACTATTAGACCCATATTTTAAAATAAATGGTTCAATATATATGAGTATTTTGAGAGTTTTAGTAAAAAAATTATTAAATTTAATTTCATTCCCTCTCATTCTTCTCACTTTCATGAGAATGAAAATTTGAGGTTTTAAAGGAATAGAGAGGAATTAGTATTCCCTCCTACTTATTCCATTCTCTCCCACTTAAACTCCCAGACAAGGGAATGGGCTTTCCATTCATTCTATTAAAACTCCCAAACAAGGGAAGGGAAGAATATTCTAAAATTATTCTTTCCATTCTTAAAGTTGTGTATTTTTTTTTTTTTCTTTTGAGAAACTAGTATCTAGTGTTATAGTTTTTTTATTTTTTATTTTAATTACACACTAGCATTTAATGGTATATAATGTTTGTATAGATAATAGAATGTCAAGAAAGTATTTTAAGATTTTTGACTAAAACATTCCATCAAGAGACTCTTTGTTCACGCTTGGTTGAAGGTATGTAGTACTTAAACTTCCAATGCTCTCGTAAATGCTCCCCAAGCTGCCCACCATTCCTTGCTTTTTGAGAAGCGGAATGAAAGTTCCAACTGGCAAGGCTAGAATATGAAAGAGGAAGTCGATGAAATCCTCGCCCGCTTCAGCAAAAAGCACTCTATGGCTTTCTGTGTCTATAAGAAGTTTTAATCTCACATTGGTTTCTTCCATGGACTCTGTCTAACCTTATTTTTTTTACAAAGATTTTTGGACAAACCGATATGGCATCACTATGATGCAATGGACAACTTATTTACATGTTGCTTGGCGGACCATACTTAAGAAATCCTGAATAGTCCTACTAGTGAACCACAGTTCACTGTCGGCCACGAAATGAGGAATTACGTAAAGTTTTTTTTTTTGGGTTAAAAGGGGAATGCATTAATATTAACTAGCCAAAGCTGGCAGAGTTGTGGCTGAAAACCTTAAAGAATAAAGAGTACAAACCAGCAGCATCTGAATCCAAAATAATACATAATTCAGCAGAATGAGGATTATCTAAAACAACAAAATCAGCTGATGAGGAGCAGCCTCCCTTAGCGAGCTTGTCTGCGTATCTATTCGCTTCATTGTAATTATCTCTTAGCTTTTCTTTTGCTCTTTTTACCTTTAAAACTTGGTTCGTTTGCTAAAGCAATTATGGACGACATAAATTTCATATTCTTCGTTTGCTAAAGCAATTATGGACGACATAAATTTCATATTCTGATACCTCAGTTCTTTCTTTTGTATCAGCCCGTACCAATTTGAAACCTTTCTTTTGTAATTACTCAATTCTAGTGGGGAAGCCTCTTTTTTATTTATTTTTTATTTTTTTATTCTCTCTTTGTCAAAAGGAAAATAAAGCAATGATTCGAATGAAAAAGCCTATATCTATTGTTATAAAATCCTCTCCCACTATGAACCTTTCAATCTTCGCACATTAATTTTTATTTTGATATAAGATATTTGACATTTATAAATTATATATATATATATATACACACACACATATGTCTCACAGTCTCACTCTCATATGTAGTTAAAAATGAAAGGTAATTAAAGGAACTAATTTGCATAGTAAAGTAACTCCTTTCACACCATACATATATATATTGCAGGAATTTAAATAAGATATTTGCACCACGCGTCATACTCATGGCCGAGGAGGTCACACGCTAAAACAGTAAGGCCACGTCAGCGGCACGGTACCAGAGGAGGTCATATTGTAGGACAAGAGCTTCAGGGAGGGGGATAACCCTGGCATGACTGAAGGGATGGTGGCTGCCACCACATTTAATGCATTCCACCAAACCTCCTAACTACATTTATGTGAAAAATACCCCTGAATAATGCTGTCTTGGTTGCTGCAACTCACAAAAGGTTTTGGAAGGTATTTGAAGGGACAAGCACTCAAGTAGTGGCCTGGATGATTAACAAATGGAGGGCCAAGATCATTTAAAGGGAGATATATAATGTAAGAGACCCTCCAGGGAGAGGGGATCGAAAAATCTGTAGAGAATACATTGTAGCAACAAGAATTGAAATCGTATCCAAATGTAACGAAACTATATTCAAGAATCATTTTCCTCAAATTTCACCAAAGAAGGATTTCCTTGCTTAGAACTTGTCTTTCCTTGTTTTCTAAATATCTTTAATCCACTGTGCGTGTTGTTTGACCCATCAAAGCCTAGCTTTGAGGTCCACTTTCTACAAATTCATTGTACTGGGGTCTTTGGGCCTTAGTCCATTCATCTTTTAGGCTTCAGAACCAAAACCAGCCCCTACATATATGATGTGCAATTCTTACATCTTTGATTCCCATTACTGACAGGTAAGTCCCCTTTAGTGACATAAGTTGTTTGTAAACTAAAACATGGACATTTAAAAATGGGTTGGATATAGATTTATTTTAGAGGCATTTAATTTTTTTTTTTATAAGATCATACAATTTGTCATAATTTTTTGCCATAAGTTGACAAAGTGATCGATGATGGTAAGTAATAGACAGTTACTTTCACATGAACACACAATTCAAAGTCAACCATCTTAAAGTTAATGTAAAAGTTTGGGCATAAAAGTCATGTTCCTAGCCAATTTTCCTAAACAATTGAAAAGAGTTGTTGGAGGGTTGGGGGGCTTCAAGGAGGCAAATGAAGAGAACGAAGACGGGGGTAGCCTTTAGGATGGGCATTAGTCACAATGTAAGGTAAAGAAAGTTGTACGTTGTTAGGTTCTAAAAATTTAGAACAATTGGCAAATCGTGAACACAAACTTGTCTAGATATAAATCCTAGAGTCTATAGGTATTATTAGACAATGTTCAAAGGGATATAAGTCAAGATTCAAAAATATACAAGCTATAGAAAGAAGAGTTCAAAAACTGCCTTGTTCGATTGATTGAGCGTCGATCGATTGAAAGACAGGCTCTATCGATCGAAACACGTATATGTAGAATTCTATTTTAGCCCAAACTCTACTTAAACGTATTGGGTTTCAAGTAAAATACTATTAGTATATAAAAGTACGTTTTTATAAAGTTTTTTAAAGAGAAAAGAGTATGTCTTTTTTGTATCTAGGGTTTTTTACCCAAAAAGTTCTCTCATGTCTTCCACTAGTGTTTTTCCTTAAAGAATCTCAAGATCCGGTGTTGTAGAAGTTGCTGCTTTCTCTAGTCATCAAAGGTGCTGATGATCTAAACCTTCAAGTGTGGTCTTGGAGTCACAAACATGAGAGTTTTTGTTTTTTTATCACAAGTGTGGGTGCTTGTGTTGTAAAGGCCTAATAGAAAAGGAGTTTATGGTTTCGAAGATTGCACGTGGTCGTGTCAATAAGTTATAATTGTGGTAGCAATAAGATGTTAGTGGTCTAAGTCTTTTTGTAAACTTCGATTCTCTATAATCGATTTACTTTTTACCTTGAGGATAGCTAGGTTAAATCCTCCCCAGGTTTTTTACCGATTAAGTTTTCTTGGGTTATCATATTGTTATGTTCTTTATATTTCCACATTATTTACATAATATGATTTTATTGTGTTAACCTAGAACTGAATAATTTATCTAAGTAATCACTTGGCTAAATAACTAGATTAAACAACTTGTATTAAGGGGTCTAAAAACATACGTGCATGCCTTAGGTCCTCAATGAAGTCTCTGGCTCAGCAACTTCTTTGGTTTGGCTGTTACTACATTTTTAGATGGAATTCACTCTAGGAAGTGCTTCTTTAGCTACATTTTTTATTGGCACTCGAGATTCCTGGGAATTGGGGGATTGGAACAGTAAGCAATATACTCAATTGCTGCATGCATGGACGGTAACAAGACTAGTTTAGCTTGAAAATTGTTAGGTAAAAATGAAAATACATTTTATTGTTTCAAATAAATTAGTTTTAATTTGGATTAGTGAGATTCGTTTGAATTAGGATAAGTTTTATTGATAAATTATAGGAATTTTATACGTATTTGTATTTATTTTGAAAAAATTAGGTCCATATCATGGACACTTATACTCTCTCAATGGAAAATCCTTTCGATTAGGCCACTAATTAATGAGGGGACTATGTGTGGTAATGACTTCAAGCAAATTGAGTCCATATATTTCTTGTCGGCGTCAAGAAGCGGAAGGATAAAGGAAAATAAGGAATCGCGGAACCATCCCCGATACTAGTAATTTTTAGTTTGCCAATCTGCATAGTAAAGTAACTCTTTTTAAACCACTTTATTTTTTATTCTTATTATTAGTAATTATTTTTATAGAAGAGGAGAAGATATATCATATACCATAACATTAATTGAGTATTTATTAAACCATAACTTGTGTCATTTTATAGGATAAAAGTGAAGAACCAACATCACTGCTAAAACAAAATTTAATCATAATTTTATTTTATATTTAAAATATGATGATGCAGTGAAATTCAACCCATTTATTCTAGTACATTGAAATAACCAAAAACTTCAAACTTAATAACATCATACTTGAGAGCTTTGATTAAATTGAGGGATCACAGCAACATTGAGAGAAAGACATCAGTAAAAACACTCTTCGACTGCATGGAGGACTTGAGCAATTTTACACCCTAACAATAAACCAGATAAGAGAGCCAAATAGTTAATTAATGTAATAAAAAAAAAAGGAGCACTTTCCCAATATGTCATCACAATATTCGGCATTAGGACTCGTATAGCTACTATTAATTAAGGAAAAAGTTAATAGACGCCCTAAAGGTATTGATTTAATTAAAAAATAATTCAAAAACTTTTTATAAGGAACAAAAAAAGCAATTGACTTCTTTGATACTTTTTATTTTTTTATTTCCCATAAAAGTGGTATATATTAAAAGTTCCCTAAAATGATTTATTAGCAAATAACTTAAGGGTGCCGGACTCATTAATTAATACCTCAGTTTAATGAGCTTATTTTGCAACAATTTTGCCCATAATGAAACTAGAACAGAAAGTAAAAAGAAGAAACTAATATAAGTCATGCGCATTAAGAAAGCAAAGAATGACTGACATACCACATTGCCCAAATCGACCACTTTCCTTTTCTCCTCAATAGCCCCAACTTCGTTGACACCAATCTGATTAAGCAGAGTCATCATCGAAAATTTGGACGGGTTTCACCTCCAGATCATCCGTCACTATGTACGTAGCCCCTTCCACTCCAACATTTGATGGGAGTACAAGACTCAGGTCAAAGAACATAGCATTTTTACACAAAGGACAGGGATCGCCACAGACATCGGACATGTAATCATGACTTTTACAATTATAGAATTTCCTGTATTTTGATGATTGAATGTTTGGCAATTGGAGAGGAAATCCAGTACTACTAGAGAAGTACACTTTTGACCTCAGGAGAGACTCCTGCACTTTTGGTTTAAGGTCAGTAATACTTAAAACTGTTAATGCTGTTGTAAATGTTTCCCAAGCTGCCAACCATTTCTTGTTTGAGAAGCGGAATGAAAGTTCCAACTGGAAGAATGAGAATGTTGAAGAGGAAGTCGATGAATTCCTTGCCTAGCTACTTCAGCGAAGAGCACTCGGTTACTCTTTTTGTGTATAAATAGCTTCAAGCTAACCTTAGTGTCAGCCATGTTTGGTATGTGAATGATTATAGGACTTGGAATGGATTCTCTATGTCAAGGAGCTTCTTTGCCTTGGCTGTTAGCTTTATATATGGAATTCACTCTGTGATTCTTTAGATACTGATGTCGCAGAAGCCTGAAGAAAAGCACATACAATGCTCTCTTGATGGAACAAAAACTAAACTGTTAATTTCTGGTAGTAAATTTCAAATCCACGAGGGGTTTTCCTGAATCCACAAGGAGATAAAACTAGAATCCACTAGAAGAAAATTTTATAAAACATCTGTGTTTATTGATAATAGTCTAATCTGCCTTCTGATGGCTACAAAATATATAAATACTAAGATAAACGTCTAAAAACCCTAATTCGCACTAATTACGCGATTAGATGACAAAATACTGAAATTTACCAAAAATAGCAAAATTGAGTTAAATGCAGAATCATAAACTATTGACCTCAAAGGTTGTCCCAAAATAGACGAGACCTTATTCTGATTTTTAAACTAAAAATTATTAAGGAAAAATAAATATTATTATAAATAGCAAAAACACTCTTATTGGGGCCTTAATGAAGGAATTCGTCTAAATTTTGGCGACGTTCATGGTATCATGAATCTAGATCAGAATGCCGTTTCTCTTTAATTTGCCAAATTTCATACAATTCCGACACTGTTACCCCAATAGCCCCTACTGGCACCCTTCTTTGATCTTGCGTTGTAACTTCCTGTGCCCTTGCTGCTCTAGGAAGGCATGTGTTGTCTGTTCTACATCAGATACCCTTTTCGTTGGTATTCGTGATTCATGTACTGTGTACATTTAGGAATTGGAATCGGTAAATTAATCATTTGATGCATGCGTGGGACGATGGGAGATGGGACTCTTGACTTTCTCAATTGAAAATCCTTTAAATTTTTGCTAAAATTTGATGAGAAAGTTCTGAGTAACAATAACTTCAAGCAATTGAGAAGCCAATTGGAGTTAAAACACAATAATTTTGGACTGCATTCATTCCATTTTGGTTCTATTTGGTCCATTCTATCCACTTTGGTCCTAATCGGTCCATTTAGTCTTATTTTGTCCACTACAGTGCTATTCGGTCCACATTGATTATACTCGGTCCAATTTGGTCCATATTGGTTATATTCGGTCCATTTTGTCCACTTCGGTCATATTCGGTCTAATTTGGTCTTATTTGATTTCATTTAGTTCTATTCCGTCGAATTTGGTCCTATTCAGTTCCATTTGGTTCTATTTGGTCTGCTTCGGTACATTCTGTCAAATTTGATATTATTCGATCCACATTGGTCTTATTCAGTCCATTCTGTCCATTTCATTCATTCTCAATTCATTCTGTCCACTTTGGTTCTATTCGGTCCAATTTGTCCACTTCAATTCAATTTGGTTCACTTAGGTCTTATTTGGTCCACTTTGGTCCTCTTCAGTCCGTTTGGTCTTATTCGGTCCAATTTGGTTCAGTTCAGTCCAATTTGGTTCTGTTCAGTCTATTTAGTCTTATTCGGTCCACTTTGGTCCATTTGTGTTCATTTTAGTCCATTTTTGTGCACTTACATAATGGAAAAAGTTAGATTTAGATTGAGAGCACCTATTCCAAATATAAACTTATTAAAAAAAATATGTAGATCTTAATCTCATATTAAAATCTTAAGTATATATAACATTTAATATTACTACACTCCTGTTAAACCACATTAACGTAGCATCCCAATCTACTTCGGTTTGATTAAATTTAAATGAAAGTCTTTCTAAACATGTAGAATATAAATACACAAATGTACTTTAGGGTAGTTTACTCATTTTATTTAACGTAATTTCTTTAAAATAAATTACATAAGGTTGATTGTACCTTCAAGCTATATAATAATAATAATAATAATAAGAAAAATACGTGCAAAGACTTCTCAATAAAAAAGAAATCTACAACTAAAAGATTTCTCAAATGGAAAAAATTACTTTATACACTCATACACACATACGTATATAAAAGTTGAAGATGAGTGACCCTTTTTTTATTTAAATCAAAATGATATTCTTTTGGTGTTATTATTTTTAATATGCATGCTCAACAATAAACATGTCTGCTTAGTTTAGAATCAATACGATGTTTCTTTAATTCTTTTGGTGTTACCCATTTTTACCAAAAAAATATGATTATATGAATAATTCATGGACTACTTGATTTGTTGTGTCATATTTTGATTATGTGGTTGAATGCACAATGTGCTTAGTACAATATATTTAACTTACAGTTAAATGATAATTTTTTTTTTTGTACAGGTGTAAATTTTTTTTTTTTTTTGGGGAACAAACACACACATAAAGAAGAGGAAAAGGAGTTCTAAATTTGAGGGTAAATTGAGGGTTTTGATTAGTTTAGAGTAGGTATTTACAAAATGTTTTGAATGTAGACAACCAAGGACTACAAAACCACCTCAATTCATTGCCTTTGGGATATAGTTGCAAGAACATATCAAGGATACATTATTAACATAACAATAATTACAATGAAAAATCAATTAAAAATTAACAAATCCTTAATAATAAAAAGTACAAGCGCATTCTGCTGACATAGTTACACGAGAAATGTAACTAAATGATAAAAATAGAAAGTAATTACAAAGAAAAACCAACTAAAGATTACCAAATCCTTCTAATAAAAGTTACCCTCTCATAGTGTGAGAGGGTTATATATAGGATAGTTTAATTAGATGATTTTTTTTTTTTTGGTTGAGAAGATAATTTAGATAAAACTTGATTTTGTGAAGACCTTTGGGCCGGGAAGGGATATAGCAGGATGTTACAGAATACTAAAGTTGTGTATTTTATTTTTTTTTGAAAAACTAGTATCTAATTTTATAGTTTTTCTTTTATTCAATCTTTAATTACATACTAGTATTTAATGATATATAATGCTCAGTGAATAAATAATGGAATGTTAAGAAAGAAAGTATTTTAAGAAATTTGATTAAAATATAATGTAATTTCACCACCGTTTTGTACCATACCAAATTGTAGAAGATAGATTTAGTCCTCATGTTACCAAATCCAAATGATTTTATTTCCATTACACCATTTATATTCCTTGCAGTACTGATTCTATTCCTCTATAATAATCATTACACTTTTATAAATCTCGTCAAACATAATGCTGTTTAACCCATGGTCTTCCTTTCCTTTCCAGTTTCAACATGGACATCATTAGGAGGTTTCTACCTCTTCTTTTACTTTCAATTTCGACCACGGGAGGAGAATTTCAGTGAGAACAGTCTTTGATAGCATAGAAGCCTTCAGTAATTTCAAACCCTAGCAATGGCAAAGATAAAAGGATCAAAATTAGTTATTATATATATGTATGTTACACATAGAAGTGACCTCAATGAGTCAGTGGTAAAAACATGATTACTCGGATATAATATCTCATTTTTCAATATGAAACCAAACTAAGTTTTTTTTCCTTCCTAAATCACGCACTTGCTACTTGCATGTCTACCTAAAAAGAAAATTAATTATATCATGCTTAGGAATAAGGATTCGTGTAGCTACAAATATTATCCTCTGCTTGCTTATTCTGTAAAATTCACCATAACGAAAGAACAGAAAGTTAAAGAGCGGAAAAAAAAAAGAAAAAGAAAAAGAAAGCACAGAAAGAAAGAATGTCTGACCCACCTCATCTTCGCCCAAATGGACCACTTTCTCCTCAAGAGCCCCTATTTCCATGATCTGAAACTGCTTAAGCAGATTGCTAATAGAAATTGTGGACAATGGTTTCACTGCAAGATCATCCATCATCATGTACGCAACCACCCCTTTTACGTACCCTCCCTCATTAGAGGAGGACAATTGTTTCCAATTGATCGGTCTACAAAATCAACAGGCCTATCCATATATCACACGAAGGACACAAAGCGCTGCTAATGAACCATTGATCTACAAAATCAGAGACAAATGCGTGACCATCAACACACCTATAGAATTTCCTAGATGTTGATGATTGAACGCTTGGCAATTGGAGAGGGCCTCCAGCATTACCAGGGAAATATACTATGGGGTATATGAGAGAGTACTGGTTCACGTATGGTTGAAGATAAGTAGGACTGAAATTCTTAAATGTCTGGTAAATGATTCCCAAGCTGCCCACCATTTCCTGATTGAGAATTGGAACAAAAGTTACGACAGGCAGGGCAAGAATGGTGAAGAGGAAGTCGATGAATTCCTTGCCAGCTTCAGCATAAAGCACTCAGTGACTGTTATTGTCTATAAATAGTTTCAGGCTTACAGCCATGTTTGGTATATGTGAAGGGTTATGGAACTTTCAATGGATTGTCTATATTGTTTAGTGGCTTCTTTGGCTTGGCTGTTACCTTATTAAATAGAATTCAGTCTGGGAGGCCGGAGGTGCCTACTTTAGCTACCCTTTTCATTGGCACTCGTGATTCACGAACCTGCCTGGGCAACTGGAACGGTAAAATAATCATTTGCTGCATGCATGGACATACTTTCTCAATGAAAAATCCTTTCAATTTTGGCCACAAATTAACGAGAGTTATGAGTAGTAATAACTTCAAGCAAATGAGAAGCCAATTGGAGTTAGTGCACAATATTTCCGAATGTATTTAGTCTATATCTTTAACTAGAGTGCCATGATGGGAAAGAAATATGATAAAGGATATCTTTAGAATGAATGCTTTCATTCCATTGTTTCAGGGTTCTATTATTGTATTGTTATCAAACAAATAAATAATAATAAGTATTATATTACGTGGGTTCCAGTTAGCTCAACTGGTAAAGTCTTTGATGGTTGTATAAGAGATCTAGGGTTCAATCCCCCGCCTACACTAAAAATTGATTGGTGTCTTGGTTTGATGATAAAGAGCGCTCATCAGGAGCGGACGCCATAGGTTGAAACTCTCTCTAAAAAAAAAAAGTATTATATTACAACTTCTTGTATTCCTTGTAATACCTATTCCTATATAATTACCATTACAATCTACCAAACGTGCTCTAAATACAATTCATACATCTTTAATTTTCATTGACTAGTAAGTCTTCTACCTTTGGTGATAGGAAAATGATCCTTTCCATTTTTAAGTAAAATAGAGAGTATTCAATTAAAGTCCATAATTTAAAATGGAGTAAATCTAAAGGTTTGGATTGTACCAATTCATTTAAAATTTAATTATGTTTAAATTTAACTATGATTAAAATATGGTTAAATAAACTAAAGTTATAAATTTCTAAATGAGTTAGCATAATCTAGATCCTAAATTTACTCTACTTTAAATCATGGCCTACAAATGGATACTATTCATTTCACTTGTAATGGAGAGGATCCATCTACATTGTTTGTCAACTCAAACATGAACATACTTGTATAAAAATGGGTTGCATATAGATTTATTTTATGGCATTTAAATAAATTCTTCTAGGATCACATCATTTGTCATAACTTGATAAAGTCATCAACTGTAAGTGGTGGATAATCACTCTTACATGAACTCATTACTCATAGTTAACAACTTCAAAATTATAATAAAAGTTGTTGAACGGTTTTAGACCCCTTAAAACAACCATATTAACCTAGTTAATTAGCCAAATAATTAACTTAGTCAAATTATGCAATTCTAGGTTAAACACAATCAAACAATCATATCAAAAATACAAACCAGCGGAATAATAAATAACACAATGATATGATCACCCAGGAAACCACACGGTAAAAACCTGGGGAGGATTTGACCCACTGATCCTCAAGGCAAACCTGAATCCACTATGCAAAAAAATCGAAGTTCATACAAAAGGACTTACAAGCTCCCCGCTTGAGTTCCTAATGCCATCCACCAGTAGAACTTACTGACACGACCACGCGCAAGTTTCAAATCCACGGACTCCTTCTTTCTTTCTTGGATTCTTCAATCAAGTATAAGCACCCACGCTTATTTTTCTTTAAGCTCCAATGACAGCAATCTTGTTGATCATCAAGATATTGAAATAATCTCTATCTTGAAAATTCTAAGTTTATGGGAAGGAAAGCTCCTCAAAGATCTCACAAGAGATTCACATAAACAGCAAATATGAGCAACAAAGACTTAGAGAGGTTTGGGTACAAAACCCTAGATACAAAAGAGGCACTCTCTTCTCTCTCTCAAAAGTCTCAAAAACGTTCTAGGGTTTCTTTTATATATAGGAGTGTTTTACTTGAACCCCAAGACGTTTAAGTAGAGTTTGGGCTGAGTTGGAACTCTGCAGAAAACGCAATCTGGCCGACTTTCGATCGATCGAGTCTAAGCTTCGATCGATCGCGTCATGTCGAAATGCACCAATACATCTGCAGCCTCTCGATTCCAACTTTACATCAATTACACAACTTTGAGCAAGTCTAAACAAGACTAAACATATTGTTTTGATCATGGTTTGCCAACATTACACATTAGAGTTCTAAATACATAAAATCCTAAATCTTTAGAACTTAACAGTTGTTGCATAAAAGTTGTCCCTAAAATTTTACTTAAACAAATTTTAAGAGAATTTTTAGAGGGGGATTTCAAGGAGGAAAACGAAGAGAAGGAAGAAGGCGTAGTCACATTGGGACCGAAAGCGTAAGGTAAACAAAGTTGTGCCTTAATTAGGTCCTCAGTCATGCGTCCTCAATCACCTTTTTTTTAGAAGAATCCTCAATCATCTCATCATACTATCAAGCAATTGATAATTAACAAAAGCTTACATATACTTACACACACACACACACACATATATATATATATATATTTTTTATGATACATAATGCTTCTTAACCAAGCTTCCAACAACACACACATACAAATAGAGAGAGAGAGCATATTGCCACACCAGATTTGACCGACATTTAAAACATATATGCAACGAAAAAAAGAGAAGAAAAATTAATTTTTGGCAATGGCATAGAACTCTTGCATTTCCGTGTTACATTACACTTTCTATTTCAGCTTTCAACATTGGGAGGAAGACATCAGTCAAAACATTCTTTGACTGCAGAGAAGCCTTGAGCAATTTCACTCCCTAAAAACAAACCACATAAATTAATTAGAAAAATAATAATTAATCACACTTAAATTTGTGAAATACCAAATCTTTACTTGAATTTGACACATTTCAAGGGCAGATGGAGATGATCTTTTTCCAAAAAGAAGAAAAATGAATTACTTTCACGATATTAAATTTCTTTGTAACTTTTTTCTATTCTTTCTCTTTTCTTTCTCTTTTAAAAGATGAGCAAGTGACCCTAAAGAGAAAAGAGTGGGGATACAATATTTTAATTTTCATATGGAAATTAGAGTTAAATGATTGCATTTGAATTTTGAATAGAATGACTCCGTCGTAGCAATATACTATACCAAGTCGAGATGGAATGAGAAGGACCCACAACACCTGTACGTATTAGTTGGAATATTTAATGAGTTTTGATAATTAATTACATGGTTAACATTGTTAAATTACCTACTCTTTCAAAAGTTTAAATTGTTAGGAGATCGTAAATTTACTCACCTTACCACATAATTCTAACAAACATCAGATATCATGAAACATTGAAGTATATGGACTTGGATTGAGATGGATCATTGATCAATTCCAAATTTCAGTCTCTTTCTCATATATTGGTTTAGGAATTAGGACTCGAATTGCTTCAACTAATAGCTCAATTTAATGTTATTTTGCAATAAATCTCACCATAAGGAATGAACAAAAAACGCTGATTATTACTATGTACAGCGTGTAAGATAATTTTGAAATCGTGTTTTGAACATATGATTTTAACTAAGAAAAAAATAAACAAAACAGAAGTAATGGGCTCTGGCACAAAAATAAAAGAATGAATGGCATACCTCATCGATGCCCAAATGGACCACTTTCTCCTCAAGAGCTCCTACATCCTTGACATTAAACCTGTTAAGCAGGGTGATACTAGAGATGGTGGACATGGGTTTCACCACTAGATCATCCATCCCCATGTATGTAACCACTCCTTTCACGTATCCTCCCTCACTGGAGGAAGAGCACGCCTTCATTGCGCTTGGTGAGTGTACGAAATTTAGCTCGTGGTTCATAACGTTCTTGCACGAAGGACAGATTGCGCGGTTGTCATTAGCCACATAATTGCAATTGTTACAGTCGCCGCCTATAAAAGTAATCCCACCATGACGGGACCTGTTGTTTCCAGCACATTTATAAAATTTCAGAGATGTTGATGATGACGATTCAACGTTTGGCAATAGGAGAGGGAATCCTGTACCACCTCCAGAGATGTGTACTCTGGGCTTCAGGAGAGTCTCTTTGTTCAAGTTTGGTTGAAGGTAAGTGATATTTAAGTTTTCAACGCTCTCGTAAATGTTCCCCAAGCAGCCCACCATTCCCTGCTTTGTGAGAAGCGCAATGAAAGTTCCAACGGGTAGGGCCAGAATGTGAAAGAGGAAGTCGATGAAGTTCTTGTCCGCTTCAGCAAAAAGCACTCTTTGGCTTTCTGTGTCTATTTCAAACTCACATTGGTTTCTTCCGTGGACTCTGTCTAACCTTATTTTTTACGAAGATTTTTGGACAAACGATATGGCATCACTACGATGCAATGGACAACTTATGCACATGTTGCTTGGCGGACCATAGTTAGAACTTAAGAAATCCTGAAAAGTCCTATTGGTGAACCACAGTTCAATGTCTGCCACGAAATGAGGACTTAATGGAGAGTTCATTGTAATTATCTCTTAGCTTTTCTTTTTCTTCTTTTACCTTTATTTTAAAGCAATTATGTACGACATAAATTTTATATCTGACACCTCAGTTCTTTCTTTTGTATTAGCACGTACCAATTTGAAGCCTTCGTTTAGTCACTACTCAATTCTAGTGGGGAAGCCTTTTCTTTTTTCTCTTTGTCAAAAGGCAAATATAGCAATAATTCATATGAAAAAGCCTATATCTATTGTTGTAAAATCCTCTCCCACAATGAACCTTTCAATTTCTGCACATTTTTATTTTGATATAAGACTTTTGAATTTATATTTACGTTCAGTACATTTACAGATGGTACAAATTGAATTTGAATAATAAGAGGATAAAGATAACTAGATAAATGAAAATAAATTCTCCCAAGATTTTTCTGGAATTATCTTTATCTATCTCTTCTTTGATTTTGGAATTTGAGTATGAGTCAGTTGTGTTGGATTGTCTAGTCTATTATCCGTAACACCTTCAATGGAAAATAAATTCTCCTAAGATTTTGCTGAAATTATCTTAATCTAATTCTCCTAAAATTCTCCTAGTCAATTATCCGTAACACTTTCAATGCACTGTCGAGTTTGGTGGCTACTTTGGCTTGGCTGTTATTAATAATTTAGTGAATCATTTCAGTATGTATTGACTTTTGAGTCCATATCTTTATATATATATATATATATATATATACACACACATGAAATTAGTTATGGGGAGATGGAAATTGAACCCTGAATGGCTCCAAAAAAAACACAAATAAATAATAATAATAATAATAATAATAATATGTTAGTTAAGCTACAAAATTCCTAATTATTTCTTTATTCCAAGAAAATAGTGAAACCATTCCTAATACTACCTTCATCCCATATTATTGGTTTGCGGACTTGCATCGTAAAGTAACTTTTTTCACACCATATGTATATGATGTGCAATTCTTACATCTTTGATTCCCATTACCGATAGGTAAGGCCCCTTCGGTGACATAAGTTGTTTGTCAACTAAAACATGGATTGTTTAAAAATTGGTTGGATATAGATTTATTTTGAGGTATTATATAAAATTTTTATAAGATCATACCATTTGTTATAATTTTTTTGCCATAAGTTAACGAAGTGAAGTGATAGACAATCACTTTCATATGAACTCATAATTAAAAGTCAGCCATTTTAAAGTTATGGTAAGAGACGCTGAGCCTGTTGGGGACATATATTTATGTAATTGGCATATCCTTTGACAAAAATCATGTTACTTGTATTTGGGTAAATCTAAGTAGGTTCAAGATGATCATCACAAGTGGTTAAATTGAAGACATGAAGATTACTCAAGAACTGTTCAAGAAAAGTGCAATCTGCAGGTCTCGATACCTCATCGACAGAAGCTCGATCTGTCGAGATTCATTAAAGCTCGATAGATGTCTCGATCGATCGAGCTTACGGATTTTCATATTATAGCCAGCAATGTTTTTATTCTCTAAGGCTATTTTGTTTATGGGTTTGTATAATCCTTATTGGACTAGGAAAGCCTAAGGTTTGTGTAAACCTATTTGGAATAAGAGAGCCCATTAAGCTCCTATTTAAAGGAGTTGGGAAAAAGAAAAACCTAACCCTAGAGAGTTTCAAAAATTTTTCTTTTTGAAACCCTAGCCTCCTCCTACAGAAGAAAGAGTTCTTGCTGCGTTTCTTGTACGCCTTTGGGTTCTGTAACCAAGCAAAGTTTCTTGCACTAACATTGAAGATCTTATTAGTGTTTTTATGTGAAGCTGCTGCAAATCAACTACAACAATCAAAGGGTTGCTGTGGAGTTAGTCACGTACTGAGATTCGTGCAAAGGAGTAAGCTGCGTACTAGGATTCGCGCATCAAATTGGTTAGTCACGTACTTGGGAGCCGTGCATCAAAATGGGGAACTGTCACTACAGATCAAGTCCAATTGGGTATTGGGGTAAGGGTTCAATTGTAGGTTGGTAAGGTACTTGGGATTCCTTTACTTGTAATCGCTTGATTTGATAATAGTGGAGTTTCGGGAGTGGTGACCAGAAAATCACCCGGTGAGGTTTTTGCCGTAAGGGTTTTCCCCATTCGTAAACAAATTACCGTGTTATTTAATTTCCGTTGCATAGTTAGTTTTAGTGATTTGTTTGTGCTTCCACGCAATTGAATGATAAATTGATTAATTAATAATTTGGCTAATTAATTAATTAGTTTAATCACAAGGGGTCATTCAGATTGTGGCCTATCAAGTGGTATCAGAACAGCCACACTCTGATTAGGTTTTAATCTTTGCTGTGTTGATCTATTGACCCCTGTTGTCATGGAAACTCTTGATTGTTTTGATTTGCATGATCTTATGTTGAATGATGATGATGATATCCAAGATGCCTATTGCAAGCTTTATAATTTTTGTATGAAATCTCTTGAATATTCTACAAAATTAAAAGCTAAATTTAAAAAGGTCAAGCTTGAAAAAGATGATTTGATTGCAAAATTGGATGAAGCCAATAATTTGAATGAGAATTTTAAAAATCAAATTTCATCTCAGGTGGACAAAATTAAGAGTTTGGAAGAGCAACTAGTTGAATTTAAAACTGAAGTTGAAAAATTAACTAGTGCCAAACTTGTTGTTGAGCCTAACTCAAAAGAAAAAGATTTTTATGTTCCCCCATTTAAAAAGAATAATGAAGAGTTGAAGGCTAATATTGCTAGGATAGACAATGGTAAAAATTTTGATGTTAACGGTGAAGTTTCTAAACCTATGTCTAAAACTCCTCCTAGGTTGAATAAAAATTCTGAATTTGTCCTCACTTGTCATCATTGTCATATTGTTAGTCATATTAGGCCAAATTGTCCTAAGTTGTCAACCTCTAAGGTTAGACCTCCTTCTAGGAAGCTGAGTAGCTCTAAAACTACTCATGTTTGTCACCATTGTGGTGATTCTGGTCACACTCGCCCTAATTGTTTCAAGTTGTTTCCTCATAAGCGAGTGTCCAATAGGTCTCACCCTTTGTCTAAAGACTCTGTACCTATTCTTGGTGAGTTATTAAAAGTTTTGAGCTTTTTGACTCAATTTTAGGGGAATTCTTATTCCTCTATGTCCTTTAGTAATCATACTAGGACACGTGCCTTTTCATCTTCACGGCCAAAGACTCGTGCTATGTGGGTGATAAAGGATCCTAAGACTTAATTGTCTTTTTTATTTGTCCTCTGCTTTAATTCTTTCTATCTAAAGTAGGACTTTCTTTGCTTGATTTCTTATCTGCTTTTGAAATCATGTTTTCATGCATCTGCATCTCTCTATCATGCCTTCATGCATAAGCATCTTTCTTTCATGCTTTCATGTTTGTTTAACATGTTTTTGTTTGTTTATTTTCAGTTTTATTTTTATTTTGTTTTTGATATAAAAAAAATAAAATAAAATAAATTGAAAAATTGAAAAATACAAAAACAGTGTATGTTTTGTGTACTTTGGTATTTGTGTACCTTGGATGGCCAATGAAACAAAGTTTTCTAAACTTTGTATCTCTTGTAGCTTAGATGAGCATCTCTATGCACAACTAAGTAAGTGAGCTTTGTGGCTCTTGTTTGTGATGAGTAAGATTAAGTTATCTCTTAAACTTAACACTCATATCACTCTTTTTGACGAGTAGGACTAGAAAATCCTAAGAGAAAGGCATAAATGACCATCTCACCACTGTTGCCTGCCAATCATAATATGACACCTGTATGCTTCGGCATAGCAAAAGTGCAGTGTCATAGACACATGTATGCTTCGGCATAGCAAAAGTGCAGTGTCAAAGACATCCGTATGCTTCGGCATAGCAAAAGTGCAATGTCTATGCTTAACATGTTGGGTATTTCTTTTCTCTCTTTTTATGCCCATGCATGATATGCTTAAAAGAAAATATGCAAAGAAAATAAAAAGCAAAAAGATTAAAATGCTTTAAATATGATTGCAAGCGTATTTTCTTAGAGATGTGGGAGTTATAGGATGTACCTCAAAGGTGATAGTCCCCATCAAACAGTTATGATTGTGTGTGAGTTAAAGTTATTTTCTCATATCTCAGATCGTCATAACATGTATACACATATGCAATCTTGCGATGTTTTTCACACACAACATGCAATATTCTTTGCTACTCTTGATACATGTGCAGGTACAATGTGATTTGACCATCACAAGTGTTTACATGTGCTAATGTATGCTCACTAAACTGTCTTAACTTGTTTTTGAAAAATAAAATTGGTTAGACTTGTTTAGTGTGTGTGTGTGTGTGTGTTTTTGAGGATCCATGTGCTAAATTTCTTGATTGAGAGATGATTTTGAGAGTTTAAAATGTTGATTGGATCTTTGGTTGAGGTGTATGATTGGATTACATTCATGTCTGTGTTTTTCTCTTCTCGAAAAACTGCTTTTAACTGCTGTCTCGACACCTTCTCGACACCTTCTCGATACCTAGTCATCTGTCGAGATTTTCAAGCTTTTTCTTATCGCAATCCCGACACTTCCTCGACACCTAGTGGATCGATCAAGAAAGCTCCTGTCCCCTCGATAGCTTCTCGACAGCTGGTGGATCGATCGAGCTTCTCTTTAGCCTTTTGTTGATTTGTCCCTCGACAGATCCTCGACAGCTGCATCTGTCGATGTCTTTTATGCTCGACACCTGTCTCGCCACCTCTCGATCAATCGAGATTCCCTTGCATGCATTTCATTTTTTTTGTTTTGCATTTTTTTTTGTCCATAGCATCTTGTTATTCTTTTTCTTGTAGGTCTATGGTTCCTTGTTCTGCTCGTTTCCCTCTTTGTCAGTTTTCTGACTGTCTCCTGTCATGTCTTTTGGCTTTTTATGCCCTTTGACAATCGTGTCAAAAAGGGGGAGAAATTTGAGAATTGAATGTCATTCTTCAGGGGGAGTAATAGACTTAGGGGAAGAACTTCATGTTAAAGGGAAGAATGTTTTTGATGTGACTAACTTAAGGAGAGAGTTAATTTGATACACATTGATATTGATATATTTTTTGTGTTGTGTAGTTTTTGGTTTTGTAACCATTTACATACATTATGTGTTGTTTCTATATTTGATAATGATGTATGTGTTTCATTCTTTATTTCACATGTGTTGTTTCTTTTCTCTCTTTATACACATGTTTCCTGTTTATTTAACTTGTCATTATTTTCCACATGGTACCTTGATGTGTTTTGTTTAGTGCCTTTCAGGAAAGACAAGTTAAAACCAAGTCAAGATTCCAAACCTTCTTCTTGCAGCAACTTCCAAGGTTCAGATCTTTTAGACTAGGCTTATTTATTCTGTAATCTTGAGTAGAATGTATTCTAGGACATTCAATGTACTCTTGTGGTTTTGTCACGGATTGCTAAAGGGGGAGATTGTTGGGGACATTTATTTATGTAATTGGCATATCCTTTGACAAAATGCACGTTACTTGTATTTGGGTAAATCTAAGTAGGTTCAAGATGATCATCACAAGTGGTTAAATTGAAGACATGAAGATTACTCAAGAACTGCTCAAGAAAAGTGCAATCTGTAGGTCTCGATACCTCCTCGACAGAAGCTCGATCTGTCGAGATTCATTAAAGCTCGATAGATGTCTCGATCGATCGAGCTTACGGATTTTCAAATTATAGCCAGCAATGTTTTTATTCTCTAAGGCTATTTTGTTTATGGGTTTGTATAATCCTTATTGGACTAGGAAAACTCAAGGTTTGTGTAAACCTATTTGGAATAGGAGAGCCCATTAAGCTCCTATTTAAAGGAGGTGGGAAAAAGAAAAACCTAACCCTAGAGAGTTTCATAAGGTTTTCTTTTTGAAACCCTAGCCTCCTCCTATAGAAGAAAGAGTTCTTGTTGCGTTTCTTGTATGCCTTTGGGTTCTGTAACCAAGCAAAGTCTCTTGCACCAACATTGAAGATCTTATTGGTGTTTTTATGTGAAGCTGCTGCAAATCAACTACAACAATCAAAGGGTTGCTGTGGAGTTAGTCACGTACTGAGATTCGTGCAAAGGAGTAAGCTGCGTACTAGGATTCGCGCATCAAATTGGTTAGTCACGTACTTGGGAGCCGTGCATCAAAATGGGGAATTGTCACTACAGATCAAGTCCAATTGGGTATTGGGGTAAGGGTTCAACTATAGGTTGGTAAGGTACTTGGGATTCCTTTACTTGTAACCGCTTGATTTGATAATAGTGGAGTTTCGGGAGTGGTGACCTGAAAATCACCCGGTGGGGTTTTTGCCGTAAGGGTTTTCCCCATTCGTAAACAAATCACCGTGTTATTTAATTTCCACTGCATATTTAGTTTTGATGATTTGTTTGTATTTCTACGCAATTGAATGATAAATTGATTAATTTATAACTTGGCTAATTAATTAATTAGTTTAATTACAAGGGGTCATTCAGATTGTGGCCTATCAGAGCCATAAATTTCCTAAAGAAATCTGAAGAGAGTTGTTGGAGAATTGGGGGGCTTCAAGGAGGCAAGTGAAGAAAAGGAAGAAGGGGGTAGCCTTGGGATGGGCATTGGTCACAGTGTAAGGTAAACAAAGTTGTATGTGCCGTAGGTCCTCAATGGAGTCGCTGGCTCAGCGGCTTCTTTGGTTTGGCCGTTACTAAATTTTTACATGGAATTCACTCTAGGAAGTGCCTTCTTTAGCTACGTTTTTCATCGGCACTCGAGATTCCTGGGCATTGGGGGATTGGAACAGTAAGTAATATTCTCAATTGTTGCATGCATGGACTGTAACAAGACTAGTTTAGCTTGAAAATTGTTCGATAAAAATGAAAATACATTTTATTGTTTCAAATAAATTAGTTTTTATTTGGATGAGTGAGATTTGTTTGAATTAGGATAAGTTTTATTGATAAATTATAGGAATTTTATACGTATTTGTATTTATTTTGAAAAAATTAGGTCCATATCATGGACACCTATACTCTCTCAATGGAAAATCCTTTTAATTAGGCCACTAATTAATGTGGGGGCTATGTGTAGTAATGACTTCAAGCAAATGGAGTCCATATATTTCTTGCCGCTGTCGGTGCCAAGAAGCCGAAGGATAAAAGGAAAATAAGGAATCGTGGAACTATCCCCAATATTAGTAATTTTAAGTTTGTCAATCTGCATCGTAAAATAACACTTTTTAAATCACATTATTTTCTATTCTTATTTATTAGTTTTTTTTTTGGGAAGTGTTAAACCACATTATTTTTTATTCTTATTTATTAGTTTTTTTGGGGGAGTGGCTCCTCTTCTGTTTCAAAGTCTCTAGTTTTTTGTTTTGTTTTTTTGTTTTTGTTTTTGGTTTTTTTTTTTTTTTAAGATTAAAGACACATGGAAACTAAATAATCCAAGTGTCAGAACATTACACTTGGCCCACTTCAAAGGTAAGCCTGAAACTGTTTATAGACAATACGAGTCAGCTAGTGCTTTACGCTGAAGCTGACAAGGAATTCATGATATTCATCGACTTCCTCTTGTCTATTAATTAAATAGGAGTCAACTAAATTTATTTCGTGATAACATGAGGATAATCCTAAATCTATCTTCTACATTTTGGTATGGTATATAGTACGGAGGTGGAATTACATTATGTTTTAGTCAAATATCTTAAAATACTTTCTTGACATTCTAATATCTATACAAACATTTTATACCATTAAATACTAGTGTGTAATTAAAGATTGAATAAAAAAAACACTATAACACTAGATACTAGTTTCTCAAAAGAAAAAAAAAATACACAACTTTTGCATCTTATACGCCTTCCTAAAGGTCTCCACAAATTCAAGTTTTATCTTTAGACCCAGTACATGGCCAAAATTGTTGGAAGAATAACCGGGGTATACCGTCTGGGCCCGCCTGGGACCTTTTGTTAAATACATTTGATAGAAAAGCCTAAGCCGTGTTAACAAACTAAAACACACGTTACCGCTAGGGTTATCCAAAAACCCACCTGGATGACTCGACCCAAACTAAAAGGTCATCAACGATTTTGGCCTAATCATTTGAGCAGAATCGGGTGAAGTTTTCGGGTTTTTTTGGGTTTGAGTCAATTGGTGGGTTCTGGGATTTTGATACATAGAAAAACGACCCAACCAACAAAATGTAATACGTAGTTTTTTTTTTTAACTCATCTTATGCTTTCATTGGTGTGAAATATCTCCCATCCGGCCCTCCCCCTGCTTCATTTCAAACTTAAATCTCTCTCTCTCTCTCTCTCTCAACATACAGCCATGAATTGAGGACTAATGAAAAGTTCTAATTGTAATTATCTCTTAGCTTTTCTTTTTCTTTTTTTTTCCTTTAAAACTTCTCCTAGCGTTCATTTGCTAAAGCAATTATGTACGAAAAAGATTTTCATATTCTGAAAACTTCATTTCTTTTACTTTTGTAAAGAAAAAGTAATAAGCATCATACCCTTTCTTTAATATCTAGTTGATAATCTAGCAGAGAATTTTCTTTTTCTCTTGAAAATTTTAATGCCACATCATTGGTCACAACATTGGCCACAACTCGCTATGTGGCGAGTTGTGGTTGGTGGAGGGGTGTCCCCACCATCACCCTCCACCAACCACAACTTGCCACATGGGTGAGTTGTGGCCAATGGTATAGCACCAGAATTACTCTTTTCTCTTTGTCAAAAGGAAAATAAAGCAATAGTTCATATTAAAAAGCTTACATCTATTGCATTGCAATAAAATCCTCTCTTATTGAATTTTCCAATTTCCTCGCATTTTGATTTAAATATAAGACGTGTAACATTTAAAAATCAAATAAATATTACGTGTCTTACATTCAGGTAAAAATAAAAGGGAACAAGACATGGACCCTAGTTGCTGCCTTTCTACACACTCATCTCAATGAACTTTCCAATTTTCCATTATTTTGACCATTCCTCTTCCCCATGTGTGATGTGTCATTGCCCTTATCAACACAGCCACATCAAATTTTCATAATCAGTGAAAACGCAAAAAGCTATGGCACCTTCCAAAGTGAGCTTGAAGCTCTTCATAGACAAAAGGAGTAACCGAGTTCTCTTCGCCGAAGCAGGCAAGGAATTCATCGATTTCCTCTTTAACTTTCTCGTCCTGCCGGTCGGAAATCTCGTTCCACTTCTTAATCGAGAAGTATTGGGCAGCTTCCAAAACATTTACCAGAGCATTCCAAATTTTGGTGATGCTTACCTCCAACCAAATTTTATCAAAGACACTCTCCTGAAGCCCAAAGTTTATGCCCCTGGTGGTTGTTCAGACTCTCTCCAATTGCCAAACGTGGAATTATCAGCACCAAGGAAATTCTCTATGTGTTGTAATAGTCACAGGTACGTGTCTAACGATAAAATTTTAGTCTGTCCTTCATGCTGGAATCCTATGAACTACTACGCTGAAATTGTAGACACATCAATACGAGAGGAAGGGTATGTGAAAGAGTTGGTTACGTACATGGTGATGGATGATCTAGAGGTGAAACCGTTGTCCTCGATTGTGTCTATCGGCACTATGCTTAACAAGTTTAATATCAAGGACATAGGGTCTCTTGAGGAAAACGTGGTCAATTTGAGCATGGATGTGGTTTGTTATAATCATTCTTTTCTTAAATTTTTATCACAGTACCCATTCTTTTTACGTAATAATTTATGTTCTTTCCATTGTTGAAAATTATAACACGCTCTTTATAATTGAGAATGAGGGTACAAACAGTGATATAAAAATAAAATTATGGCATGGGCATTGACATTTTTTCAGAGTCAAAATATTAGGCATGGAGTTTTTCTTGTTCAATTTTGCATCTCAAATTATTTGCTAAAAAAAATAATAACAATGGAATAGACAAATTTGGTATTGATGTGCATCATTATTTCAAGATGTCGAAAAACTTAATTAACAAAAGATCATTAATTCTACCTGTTACGTACACATGATTTGTGTGTCAATTCTCATTTTTTGTTGCTTTGATATTGTATATTATTGCTATGACTTTTGGGCAAAATTGTTCAAAACCTACCATTCTTACTTAAAAACATATTGTTGTATATACTCTCTTTCGTCTTGATCCACTCACTCATAACAGACTGAAATCCCTTATTGTGAAAGTGTCACTTTTCTCTTTATATAATAACTATTTTGCTTGTTCATCTGGTTTATTTTTAGGGTTTGAAATTGCTCAAGACTTCTTTGCATTCGAATAGTGTTCTGACTGATGTTTTCCTCCCCATGTTGAAGAAGGAATTCAAGATGGAGAATTAAATATCAATTTTCTGAATTCTGTGGGATTGCCAAATTTTTGTAGTTTTGTTTTGTTGCAGAAATGATCTTAATGTCGAATTTTGTTTGGCAATGTAATGGACAATGTGCTTGCTCCTGTTTCTTCCCCTTGTGTTTGTTAGCCAATTTATATGCTCAACTTCTTTTGGTGAAAAATGTTGCTCTATTTTTTCTTTTAAAGAAAAAATGCAGTTTTGAAAGCTATTCGGGAATGATCTTGATCAACATATTCAAATCGTGTCTAAAATATATCATTTTAAAAAAATAATTTACACTTACTACTACAATTATCGATAAGATCGGCTCTGGAGGTTAAAAAAACCCCTTGCAAGTAAAATATTTTTTAGTTGTAACTAACTAAAAAATTATATTAGATTTTAGTTATATAATTATATTCCTATTATTCTGTTCCAAGTGTTCTTCTAATTCTACTCTTATTAGTATTTGATATCAAGTATTTTTAGATTAAAAATGTTTAAATTTTGTATCAAGTGTCATTTTATCTCTAATTTTTTTTTCAAATGTTTTTCCATAAAAATAAATATCACTTACAAAAACATTTATAAATTAATTCCAATATCCATTTAAATTAATCCATGTTTTTTTAATGAAATTTTACTATTAGATTTTATATAAATTTCAATTGAAAGTTTTCTCATTTTCTTAAAAAAAAAATTAAAAAAAAAATCTTCATTTTGAATATATTTCCATGACATATATGCATAGTCTTCAATGATAAATTGTATTTTATTATTTAGTACTCAATTTCGTCATGTTAACTCAATTACAACTGAAAGTTCAATATGTGTGTAAAACACCATTAAACGTTTAGACCCTAAATTATAAATTATCAAATCAAGCTTATAATCAAACAATTAATGTGCGGAACATGAACATAAGCCAATCACAGAATTGATAACTAATCTATGCCAAATATAAACACATCCACAGCAGTAAATATAAGGCAAAAATAAAGGGAAGGAAGATGCAAACACACGAACAACACACAATGTGTTATCGAAGAGGAAACCGAAGTCCTCGGCGTAAAACCTCTCCGCCGCCCTCCAAGAAGTCAAATAATCCACTAAAGAATGTAGTTAGGATACATGAACAGCAGAAGACCCTCTAAGCCTAATCTACCCAAGTACCTAAGCCCTCCAAGCTTCTTGCTCCA
The DNA here is from genome assembly GCA_032727855.1 of Quercus ilex subsp. ballota. Lineage (NCBI taxonomy): Eukaryota > Viridiplantae > Streptophyta > Magnoliopsida > Fagales > Fagaceae > Quercus > Quercus ilex. The sequence goes on from CM064915.1 coordinate 62,639,428, forward strand.
ACGAAGTTACACCGAACCTATTTCTTCTTTAGCTTCCCGAATTCTGCTACTAGACCATAATATCAACCAATGTATATTGGTTCCTTCCAAACTGCTTCCCTTAGCACCAAATAAACCTTCTCACAGACGTAGGTGTGGTGAGAAAAGGAGTTGGTCAATCACCTCTCAAGAGTATGACAATGGAGAGGAAGATAGTAGAGGAATTTATAGAGTCTCTAAGGTAAAGATTGTGGATGAATCAATCTTGTATTTCTCTAGGGTTTCTATCACAAAATTCTCTCTGGAAGCTCTCCCAATTTAGTGGGTATAAAGGTCTATATATAGTAGTGTGTATTTGGAATACGAAGAGACAGTTTTTGCCAAACAAGGCTGGTTGGCGGCTTGTCCTTGCGGCTTGTCCAAGTCGCGAGTTCAAGTCGCGACGTAACGGCCTGGCCAGCCTGGGACTTTTGTCCTGTAATGCGACAGCTGGCGCGACCCTTCAGCTCCCTTGTGTGCATCTCACGTGCCTGCATTTGGCGGCTTGCCAGTTGCGAGTCAGCTGCGAGTCCTAGCCGCGAAAATCTGCTTCTTTGCACATTCTTGAGTTTTTCTTCACACACTACCCTTACATGAATCCCACCTAAATACAGGGTTACTAAGTGCTAAATTACAAGCAAATTGGTACAGAATAAAGCCAACAAGATGGTTGATAAATTTCAACCTTACAACAATGGTAGAAGAGAGAATATTAGAATCTTAGATATTTCTGTTGAAAACGTAAAAAAGTACTAATTAAACACTTAAACTATAATATTCTTAGAAAAAATTAATGATATTTAAATATTAGAAAATAGATCAATTAAAATTAGTACAATAGGTCTCAAATTATATTGTGTCAACCTTATATATTATACCTTTAAATTTGTGAAATATTAAAAATATACTATACCTATCAAAATATATATTAATATATATGCACACACTATGGGTTAAACCCTTGTTTTTAACCAAAAAAGATTATGGATATCGATGTTCTATTGTCTAACCAAAAGAGATTAGGAAAGTATATGGATACTGGTAAATTTTTTTTACGTAGAGCAAGCATCACCAGTGTGGTTATGAAATTAATATATATCTTGATTCTCGTGACACCTTAAGCCATCTCTCTCTCTCTCATAATGTTATTATTCATCTTAAATTTTTTGTTATAAATGGGTAATATTGGATTTTACTCTTTTGTTTTACTACATCATCAATGTTTTAAATATAAAAACAAAATTCTGTTTTTTAATAGATAAAAAATAATGTTAGTTACTAAGGAAAGAATTTGCTATATAAAAAGATACGTGGCAGCAAAAAATAAAAAATGGACATGTGTTCAAGGATCATGTGCAATGCACATGACCAAGTGGATAGGATGATGTCGTAAACTCAAACCAATTGAGGTGAATATGTGCAGCAATTAATATTTGTGTAAGTAGTAATGATGTTGTAAACTCAAAATAACTCAATTGTAATATTTAATTTAAATCATGTAAATTGATCCATTTAAAGTGGATAGGATGATTTTCCACTAAGTTATCAATGAACTGATTGACTCGAGTTACCCAATAACCCTAAACAGTCTAAAAACCTACTCAATTGTGGTAATATTTTATCTAAATTGTGAAATATTCATTTCAAATAGATATGACCATTTTCCACTTATCAGTGAATTGGTTGAATTTTAGAATCTCGAGTAGTTAGCTTAAATATTCTGACACCGAGTCACCAACAATCATCTTCCAGCTAGTAGTATACTATTCCAAAAAAAAGGTTGGCTAAGTAATTCTAGTCACTCTTTCCCGTTAAGCATTGCCATAATTGGCCCCCAAAAGCAAAAACATTAAATACTTTCACGGGAAAGCCAACATTGGCATCCATGCAGCAATACTCTATTTCGACTCTTTCTCCAGCCATATTATATATAGAGCTAGCTACGTGTTCTTAAAAGCACAGCCACTAATTTCAATCAGTGTTATTGGCAATGGCATCCTCCAAAGTGAGCTTGAAGCTCCTAATTGACACAAAGGGAAACAAAGTCCTGGAGAAGCTGGAAAGGACTTTGTAGACTTCCCTTTTAACCTTCTTTCTCTGCCAGTTGGAACTGTAATTCGTCTACTGACCAAGAATAGCATGGTGGGTTCCCTGGGCAATTTGTATGAGAGGGTTTAAACTCTCAGCGAGGTGCACCGTGGACCTGACTTAGCTAAATAAGATTGAGTTTCCATGATAATCTAACATAAGAACTAAGAAAGCAACATGTTGAATATGCAACTGAGAAAGAAGGCATGAAGCAAAGTAATACAGAAACGAAGAAAGAAGAATAGCACAGATGTAGTGATGATCAAAACGACAAAGTTTACAAGCAAAAGAAGAAAGGAAAGTTGAAAGCAAACGACAGCGTTCCACTTAAATGATTGGCACGTGAGAATGATTAAGTGGTGTATAGCTGTAACATTACAATTGGTTAGTTTGTTAAAAGTTAGTTAGATTAGTTTTGATTCCCTCTTTGCTCTGTGAACGTGTATATAAGACAGAGCCTTAGTGTAACTTAATAAATCAATTCATTTCTAATCAATACAAGTATAGTTTTCTCTCAAAGCAGTTTCCAGAAGTTTTCTTGATATGGTATCAGAGCTTGAATAGCTCATCAATGGCTTCCGTCTCTAACACTGCTTCAGATTCTAAAACTCTTCCAAACACTTCTGATACTGCGAATCGTAGATCATCCAATCAAGCTCCTCAAATGGATGATGTGAATACCAACACTTCAAGCCCTTATTTCATTCCACCATCTAACGTTGTTCTGGTTTCCCAACCATTGATTGGTCCAGAGAATTATCTCAGTTGGTCAAGGGCTGTGTTTCTATCTCTCAGTGGTAGAAACAAATTTGGCTTCCTTGATGGTTCAATCCCTACATCTGATCTCTCCCATCCTCTGTACAATGCATGGCACAGAGCAAACACCAACATTCTTTCATGGATGGTGAATTCCTTGTGTCAGACCGTGTGCCTTACTGATCCATCCAACGACCAATTGGTGAAGGATGAGGGGGCACAAATCTTTTATAGCATTCGATCGCAGACCAAGCCCATTGGTATTGGAGCGAATTGTGAAATCCCTCACACCTTGAGCAAGGATCTAGCTACCAGTGTCATGTACATTCACACTGCAAAGGAATTGTGGATTGATATGCGTGATAGGTTTTCACAGCCAAATGTTCCAAGATTCTTTGAAATTCAGAAAGAAATTTCAAAGCTTGCACAAGGTTCCTTATCGGTGAGTTCTTATTTCACAAAATTCAAGATTTTGTGGGATGAACTTATGCATTATCAATCTTTTTCTGCTTGTACCTGTGTTTGTACTTGTGGTTCCCAAAGAAATCAATTGTGTGCTCAGCAAAAGGATCAAGTTTTTCGATTTCTTATGGGACTCAATGACAGTTATTCCACTGTTACTAATCAAATCTTGATCACTAAGCCACTACCTGCTTTGAACAAGGCGTATTCTTTAATCCTACAAGAAGAAAAACATAGGCAAGTTGGTCAAGCTGATTTGGTCATTGAACCAACAGCTTTATATGCTAATAATTCTAATTCTAAGGGGATTCAAGGTCATCAAGGATGGAATCAGGTTCATCAAGGTTGGAATCAGGGTATGACTCATGGCAATCAGGTTATGATTCATGGTAATCACGGTGGAAAGAATGGCAATTCAAAGAAGGAGAGGCATGTGTGTACCTACTGTGGGATTGTTGGCCATGTAGCAGATAAGTGCTACAAACTGCATGGGTACCCTTCAGGATATAAGCACAAAGAGAAGGCATCTGCTAATCAGGTTTCTAGCTATGGCAGTGGCTTGTTTGGAAGTTTCTTTTGCAACAATGGTGGTTTTGGGAATATTGCCTCTCAGCCTATGCAAAACCTTCCCAATCAACCTGATCAAATGCATTATGCTCCACAATTGACCATACCACAGCCTCAATTCAGTGCACCTCAGTGTCCCATCACTCAGAGTCAGTGTGAGCAGTTGCTTTCTTTCCTTGCTTCTCAGTCCAATGCCTCCCAACCTTCTCACCAAGCTGCCCCAGTTCTGTCTCCTTTGAGTGGTGCTAATGCTGCTACAGGCCCTAGCTCTTCCATACCTTACCTTGCCAATTTTTCAAGTAACCCCTTCTGGTTGCCTCCTAATTTTTCCCATTCCATTTTTTCTGCTAATATAGTTGATAGGCATGCTCACAAAGCCAATGAATGGAACATTGACACTGGTGCTTCAAACCATATGGTCCATTCAGTGTCTTGCTTATCCTCTATTACTTCCACTATTAATACTTTTGTCTACTTACCCAATAGAGAAAAGGCTTTAGTTACTCACATAAGCACAGTTCATATCTCAGATCAACTCACTCTTTATGGAGTTCTTTGTGTCCCTTCCTTTATTTTTAATCTCATCTCAGTCAGTCAACTCACTAAAACATGTTTTTGTTGTCTTGTATTCTTTGGTTCTTTTTGCTTTGTCCAGGACCTGGCCAATTGGAACATGATTGGACTGGGCAAAGTATCAAAAGGCCTTTATCTTCTACAACAAAGTCCTCCATCATCATTTGTTTTTGCTGCCTCTTCACAGATACCTATTTCAATTCCCTCTGTTAATAACAGTTCTGTCAATAATGTTGATTTGTGGCATTTTCGTTTAGGGCATCCTTCTTATGCCAAAATGTCATTACTCAATAAATTTGTATCTGGTATAAACTCTAATAAAACAGCTTGTTGTGACATTTGTCATTTTGCCAAACAAAAGAGGTTGTCTTTTCCTAATAGCACTCATGTCTCTCATTGTCTATTTGATCTTATGCACTGTGACCTTTGGGGACCCTTTTCAATTCCAACTATTGAAGGTTACAAATACTTTCTTACCATTGTGGATGATTACTCTAGATGTACTTGGGTTTATTTACTTAAATCTAAGTCAGAAACACAAGCTCTTATTGAACAGTTTTCTAACATGGTTGAAACACAATTTAGTGCAAAAATCAAGTTTCTTAGAAGTGATAATGGCACAAAGTTCTTTATGAAGGACTTTTTTAAATCAAAAGGTATTTTGCATCAATTAACTTGTGTTGAGACTCCTCAACAAAATGCAATTGTTGAGAGAAAGCATCAACACATTTTAAATGTTACAAGAGCCTTGAGGTTTCATTCTTCCTTACCTTTGAAAATGTGGGGTGACTGCATTCTTATTGCAGTCTATCTCATCAATAGGCTACCTTCCAAACATTTACAAAATAAAACTCCTTTTGAAATGCTTTTTCAAACATCTCCTTCATATGGTCATATCAGAACTTTTGGTTGTCTGTGCTTCACTTCTACTCTCTATCAAAATAGACACAAATTTGCACCAAGAGCAAGAAAATGTGTTTTTTTAGGATATCCCAGTGGTATTAAAGGGTACAAGGTCATGGATTTAGCAACCAATTCCATATTTGTCTCTAGAGATGTGATTTTTTATGAACATATATTTCCTTTTGCTTCTGGTTCTTCTTCTTCCACAGTGAATCTTTATGATTCTGCCTCTTTTGATTCAACTTCATTTGTTTTCCCTCTTTCTGTTCCTAATTCTTGCATTTCAGATTGCAATTTTTCCAATGAAAGTGGAGTTGTACTTCCTGATTCTGCAGATAATGTTTCTGCAGATCAGCTTCCTAGTCCTCCATCACCTTCACCACTTCCACTTATCACTCGTATTGTTGTTGATTCTGAACATGATCTTGTTCCTATGCCTATTTCTAGACCAAATTCTCCTTTACCCCTCCGAAAATTCAATAGATTACACCAAACTCCATCATACCTAAAAGACTACTCTTGCAAATCTGTCACTTCCAACCCTCACAAACCTTCTACTGGCCTACCTTATGACATCTTTGCTTGTCTCACCTATTCTAACCTCACTAAACATTACAAGCAGTTTGTCATGGAAGTTGATTCCACCTCTCCTGACCCTACTTCCTTCGATGAGGCTGTTCAATTCCCTGATTGGAGAACTGCTATGGATAAGGAGATTGTAGCTCTAGAACTTACTGACACCTGGTCTTTAACCACTCTCCCTCCTGGCAAGATTCCCATTGGCTGCAAATGGGTCTATAGGACTAAGTATAAGTCTGATGGATCCATTGAAAGACATAAAGCTCATTTAGTTGCTAAGGGGTATACCCAGAGAGAAGGCCTTGACTACACTGATACCTTCTCTCCTGTGGCCAAGTCTGTTTCTGTCCGAATGGTTTTATCTTTAGCTACTGTGAAAGGGTGGGTTCTTCACCAAATGGATGTGAACAATGCCTTCCTCCATGGTGATTTGGATGAAAATGTCTATATGAGCCTTCCCCCTGGTTTTCACAGCAAGGGGGCATATGCTGCTACCTCAAATTATGGTCCTTTGGTTTGCAAACTCAACAAAAGTCTCTATGGTTTGAAACAAGCCTCAAGGCAGTGGTTTGCCAAATTCTCTTCTACTCTGTTGAATTTTGGTTTTGTCCAATCCAAGGCAGATTACTCTCTTTTTACATATACTAAAGGTGCCTCTTTCACTGCCTTGCTAGTGTATGTAGATGATATTCTGCTCACTGGCAATGACCTTGGCTACATAACTAATAGATATGGCAAAACGGGTCAGAATTTTTTGACCCGACCCGACCCGACCCGAAAAATACCCGACCTGAACCCGATTTTTTTGACCCAAAGCAAAAACGGGTTGACCCGTGACCCGACCCGTGTTTTTTGCGGGTCAACCCGACTCGACCCGAACCCGAACCATTTTTTTTGGGTAAAAAAATTGTAAAGCTAAGACAATATTGGTTTAATTGTTTATTGTGAACTTTAAGGAAACAATTGATACATTTACATAACTATATGCAAATTAATTGAAAGATAAATGGTTGAACATTCTGTAATGAGTAAATATTTTTAGATATCAAATAGCAAAGTACATGCCAAGATAATCTGGTTACAGTAGAGTTAAAAACATAGATTTAAAATTGTAAACATATGAGAAATATTCACAAGTGTGAAAATAGTGAAGCTAAAGTATCAAATTAGCATAAATTATGAATACTTAGACCTATTTTTTAATAATTTATGTCCAAAATAAACGGCTTTTCAAAATAAATTATGATATTTTCTAGAGTGTGTGTTGCTTAACAATAATATGATATTCATAAAAGAGACCATGTATAAATAAGTAAGTAATCAAATTTTAAAGTATATCTCAAATTGAAATAGAGTGTCAACCACAACTGATAATAGATTATAAAATTAATTTTCAAGATTGTAAATTTCTTATATATTTTTATTCTTTATCAAATAGTTATCCAATAAGTCATTTGTAATTTTGTTTTATATTTGAAATGTTGATATTGTTTAAAAATAAAACTTGTGTATTTGTTTTACTTATCTTTGTGTTATTTTGTTTTAGATAGTAATGTTAGGATTTGTATAATTTTAAAATTGTTGAATAAGTATTAATAAGTTTAACTGAGTTCATTCTTGATATAAGTAGTGAATTCAAAATAATGCACTTTATATCAAGTAATTTGTTGCATAACTTTCCAAATGACAGATACATGTTGTTTTCTTTATTAAAAAAAAAAAAAAAGTGAAAAATACGGGTCAACCCGACCCGATTGACCCGAATCCAATTTTGACCCGCTTAAAATGACCCGTTTTTGACCCGTGACCCGTTTAACCCGTAACCAGATTGACCCGACCCAAACCCGACCCGACCCGCCCGTTTTGCCATGTCTAATAACTAACTTGAAGGATTTGATTGACACTAAGTTTGGGCTAAAAGACTTAGGCTCATTGAAGTATTTTTTGGGTCTTGAGGTTGCCAGAAGTGACAGAGGTATAAGTTTGAACCAAGGAATTATTGCTTGAAGATTTTCCAAGATACAGGTTTCTTGGGGTCTAAACCACTTAGAACTCCAATGGAACAAAATTTGCATCTTTCAAAGGATGTGGGAAAGCTCCTTCCAGATGCAAGTCAGTATAGAAAACTGATAGGAAGATTGCTCTATCTCACTCTGACCAGACTTGACATCACTTATGCAGTGCATAAGTTGAGTCAGTTTCTAGCTGAACCAAGAGAGCCTCATATGTTGGCAGTCAATAGAGTGCTGCAATATCTAAAAGGTACTCCAGGTAGAGGATTGTTTTTCTCCAGCAACCCCACAATGCAAGTGAAGGCCTTCTGTGATGCTGATTAGGCAGGCTGCCTGATACCAGAAGGTCAATCACAGGTTACAGTGTGTTCTTAGGAGATTCCTTAATCTCATGGAGATCCAAGAAGCAAAGTACAGTCTCTAGGTCCTCAGCAGAGGCGGAGTACAAATCAATGGCTACAACAACTTGTGAAATCGTGTGGGTTCTTCAATTACTGAGAGACTTAAGAGTTGATCATCCATCCAGTGCTCAGTTTTTTTGTGACAACCAGGTTGCATTACATATTGCAGCTAATCCTGTGTTTCATGAGCGAACAAAACACATAGAAGTTGATTGTCATTTGGTCAGGGATAAGATAACAAAGGGTGTGATTAAACCTTTTATGTTTCAAGCCAATTGCAAACAGCAGACATTTTTACCAAAGCTTTAGGACTTCCAGCCTTTAGCAGATTGGTAAATTGTTTGGGTTTGATTGATATTTACTCCCCAAATCTGAATACTTCAACTAGCAAGTCAATGATTTTGGGAATCATGACTTGAGGGGGAGTGTTGAATATGCAATTGAGAAAGAAGGCATGAAGCAAAGTAATACAGAAACGAAGAAAGAAGAACAACACAGATGTAGTGATGATCAAAACGACAGAGTTTACAAGCAAAAGAAGAAAGGAAAGTTGAAGGCAAACGACAGCGTTCCACTTAAATGATTGGCACATGAGATAGTAGGCATGTGAGAATGATTAAGGGGTGTACAGCTATAACATTAGAATTGGTCAGTTTGTTAAAAGTTAATTAGATTAGTTTTGATTCCCTCTTTGCTCTGTAAGCGTGTATATAAGGCAGAGCCTTAGTGTAACTTAATAAATCAATTCATTTCTAATCAATACAAGTATAGTTTTCTCTCAAAGCAGTTTCCAGAAGTTTTCTTGATACAACATCTTATTAGCTCGCGCGTACTCCACGAGCATGATAGTCTAGAAGGGCACCCCATGATTTCATATTAGGTAAGAGACGTACACCATCAATAGCATTAGACCTCTCACTCTTGAAAAAAAAAAAGGGGGGGGGGGGGGGGGGGTGGGGGGGCGCCAGAAAGATAGATCTCTAGCTCCAATTTCTAAAGACCATGGATGCTGGATCTTTGTTCCAAGATCTAAATTGGACATAAATTAGAACTAAATTGTACATATTAGATCTTATAGGTGTGACACCTAAAGTTAGTAAACTGATGTGATGTATGTGATGGTTGGATATGTTCGAATTTTTTTTTAATTATTGGTGAATTTATAAAATTTATATATCAAATTTATAGTATCTTAATTAACATCACTTATAAATTTAAAAAAAAAAAACGTTAGGAGGTTAAATTGTACTGTTTAAAATGATAATGTTTAGTTTTAATTTATGAAGTTTTAAATATTAAAAGTCCAAATTTCTCACCTAATTACTAAAAAAATTTAAGTTCTTAAATTATAGAGTTAAAAATATTATTTAAAAAAAAAACATATAAGGTTATGAAAAGAAAAAGAAAAAGAAAAAGAAAGGTGGTAGCCAGTCAGGGACAGACCCAGGTGGGGGCCTAAGGGAGCCCGCCCCCCCCCCCCCCCCCCCCCGCGTCCCCGGGCCTAAAAAAAAAAAATTAGTAGGTAAAGTTATTCAAGAAAAAAAAAAATGACTTGGGCCCCCCTATCCCAGCCGACTAGCCCAGTCAAGAGCCCATCAACCCATGTAAGTCTAAAAAAATGTTAAAAAAAAAAAAAAAAAAAAAAAGAGGCAAGACTGAGGCTCCGTTTGGGAGTTCATAAGGGAATGGAATAGAATGATCATAAGGAAATGGAAATGAATGGAATGGAATTGAATTAAGTAACATTGATTGGATGTTTTAAAATAAAGGAATGGAAAGGAATAAAAATGAATGGATATAAGTAATCTTGTTTGGGAGCAACATGAAGGGAATGGAATGGAATTATTTTATAACAATATTACTATTAAACCCCTATTTTAAAATAAAGGGTTGAATATATAAGGGTATTTTGGGAGTTTTAGTAAAAAATTCATTAAATATAATTCTATTCCCTCCCATTCCTCCCAATTTCGGGGGGAATGAAAATTTGAGGTTTTAAGGGAATAGAAAGGAATGAGTGTTCCCTCCTACACATTCCATTTCCTCCCACTTAAACTCCCAAACAAGGGAATGGGCTTTCCATTCCCTCCATTAAAACTCCTAAATAAGGGAATAGAAGAATATTCTAAAATTATTCTTTTCATTCCATTCTATTCCCTCCTCCCAAACGAGGCCTCAGGTGAGACAGACACAGTGAAAAAAAAAACTCACGCCGCCGTTCACCGGTTCACACCACCGCTCACACCTCGTGCTGCCACCGGTTCCCGTCACATACCCAAACGGGAAAAGGCCACACCAACGCCGCCATAATCGCCATACCCACGCGAGACCCATATTGATTCTTGCCGCCGGTTGCTCAATCTGCCCAGCCCAGCTTCATTGCTCCAACTCAACTCACAAGTATTTAATCTATCATTTCCTAATTTCCTTCAAAACCTAATATAATATTTGTGAATCTCAGAATCTAACAATCTGTGCTTGTGGACTTGTGGTGTTTATTGATGAGTGATGAACTGAGTTGTTGATTGTGAATTGAATCTGTGCTTTTTTTTTGGCTTTTTGGCTTTGTGACTCTCTGTGACTCTGTGTTTATGACTCTCTCTTATATTATATTGATAAGAGAGATAAGAGAGAGAAAGAGTAGAGTTTTTAGAGTTTAGAGAATATATTAGTGTAGTGTTTGACTATTTGTTCTTTATTGACTGGCTGTTGCGAAATAATAGGGACAACTGGACAAATGACAGAAAGAAAGGAAAAAAAAAAAAGGATTTTACTAATGTGTGAGGGCACACAATAGTAAAACCAATTTTGGAAAAAGTTTATCGAAAATTGACCCAATAAAACTTTTTCAAAAATAGATTTGTTAATGTGTGCTCTAAGGGCACACATTAACCAGACCAAAAAAAAAATGGTAAAGTTAGGAAAAGTTTACATAGTGTCGGTAGTGGGATTGGGTAGGGAAAAGTTTTTGCTGCTAGTGTAGAATAAAATCATAGTGTTAGTAGTCAGATTGGGTGAGTCTGTGAGTGTCAGAAATATGGAGACAAGACAAAGACAAAGAGATAAATAAAGGCAAAGACCAAAGACAAAAGACAAAAACAAATCATATAATATAGAAAATTGTCACACAAATTTAAGAAAATAACAGTGATTCACTTGCGCCTATTATTAACTCATAATGCTAAATTAGATAAATTTATAAATTGAAAAGAAGTGAGAAATACTAAATTTATAATTAAATGCATCATGCATATTACCATTTGTGAGATAATATATATGATTCTTATTTTATTTGTAGATCATGAAAAAACCAACTACAATGTTTGATTTTTTTCAAAAGAAAAGATTCAAATTCTTCAGAAGTCAATGTAGGATTGCTAACAACTAATCTTGCTATTCCAATTCCAGAAAATGTGGATGTTCCAATTCTAGAAAATATTCATTCCCCAATTTCGGAAAATATCGATGTTCCAATCTCAAAAAATATTCATTTCCCAATTCCAGATAATTGTATCTTAATAGTGTTTCGTGTGTTTTATTTTTGTTGGTAGATGATTGTATCTTAATATATTAAGAAACAATGATTTTTGGGTATTTGTCTTGGTTGATAGTTTATTAATACTATACGAATGCGTATTTGAAATTTTTTTTTTTTTTTTTGGCTTATCTCTGCCCCCCCCCCCCCCCCCCCAGCTTGAAATCCTGGGTCCATCCCTGTAGCCAGTACTTAACCTTGGGTTCCTATTGCATACAAAAGCATGACAAATTTCCAGGGGACATAACTTGGTCCATTGTGGAAATATGAAACAAGAAAGGAAGAAGGCCTTTGAGGGGAAATGAAATTCGAGAAATGCAAAAGCAAATGGGCAAACATGAGATATAGCTACAAGCTAGCAATAATTCACACACAATTCAAAGAAAATGAGAGAGAAAGCAATACACTTTCTTTTTACAGTGGACCGTGACATAATAAGACGAGTAGGGTTTTTGATTTTCAATCAAATGTTATCTATCTATCTAGAACAAGTCTAGTGCCTCAACTTCTAGAACGACTTGTGCCACAACTCGCCCATGTGGCGAGTTGTGGTTGGTGAAGAGGTGATGGTGGGTCTATGTGGGGACACCCCCTCCACCAGCCACAACTCGCCACATGGGTGAGTTATGGCACTAGACTTATTCATCTATCTATATCAAGGGTCTATGATTGTGTAGGCCACAACAAAACAACACAATTGCCTTTAGGCCCATGGGCGAGTTGTGATTGGTGAAGGGGGTGATGGTGGGTCCATGTGGAGACACCCCTCCACCAACCACAACTCGTCACATGGGCGAGTTGTGACACAAATTGTGGCACTAGACTTATTCATCTATTATCAAGGGTCTATAACTGTGTAGGCCACAACAAAACAACATAATTGCCTTTAGGCCCTATTATTCTTGGCCGTACGCTGCCGATTGTGAGGAGTAAAGGTAAAGATTTTATGTTGATTAGATGGGATGGCTTAGGTTTTAGCAATGTGAATGTGAATATATATACAGAGCATGCTTTAGTATGACCAACTCAACATTCATTTTGGTGTTTTTTACCCAATAAATGACTGACATCTGTTTCAAAAAATCACATCGAATTACTCCATTAAGGGTCTATTTGAATACCGCTTATTTTGCTGAAACTTGAAACTTTTTGCTGAAAGTACTGTAGATAAAGGTAAAAGTTACCTGAAATAGTACAATGGAATCCATGAATTGTACCAAAAAGTGCAATGAGGCCCATGAATAATAGCAAAAATAAGCTGAATAGTGAAATAATTTTCATTTTTCATTGGTATCCAAACGGAGGCTGTGTATATTTGGCTCCAAATTAAAAAGTTAGCTTATTTTACTAGTCAGCTTATTTTTGCTATTATTTATGGGTCTCACTGCACTTTTGGTACTATTCATGGGTCTCATTGTACTATTTCAGATAACTTTTACATGTTTCTACAGTACTTTCAGCAAAATGTTTTCCATTTTAACAAAATAAGCGGATCTCAAATAGACCCTAATCCAAACAAAATGACGATCTTGACGAGAGATTGATTGGTGGACTTTTTGAGTGATTCACTAAAGCTCTTTCTGTCACTGTGTGTTTCTCTCGCAACAGCGGAATGGCTCTCGTTTGCTTCAGCTTTTTCTCAGAGCCATGTTATAAAAAAAAATTTAAAAAAATTAAAAAGTTATTTTGACAAAACAAAACATTATTTTACTTATTTTAATACACAACTTTACAATACACATCAAATATTTTATTATTTTATCATTTTAATTAAATATTTTATTTATTCTTTTATTCTTTTTTTATGCTTTCTTTTTTGTTGTTTCGGTGGAGATATTAAGGTGAGAGAATGTTTGAATATTATTGATTAAAGGAAAATACTAGAAACACAAAAAATTTAATAAAGTTCATTACAACTCGCTACTTGGCGAGCTGTGAATGATGAAGGTCAAATGGTGGGTTCATACTTCCACCACTTATTACTCACCATGTGGTGGATTATGGCAACAGTTGTGAGATTTTTTTTGTCCCTAACATTGCTCTTAATTAATCCCCAAGTTCCTTACAGACATCAAGAGAGAGAATTTTGAATGATTACTCATCAGTCTCTACAATACTATTAGAGCACTCACAACAGTGAAGCTAAATAGCTATATAGCTATTTTAGCTTCACCAAAACACAAAAATCCATACTACAGTAGTGGAGCTAAAGATAAAATTTTTCCTTCATTGCTACAATGCATAGCTATATATGGTTGTGTAGCTGAGAGCTAAAAAAAAAAAATTGATTTTTTATTCTCCACCCTGACTAAAATAATATTCTCCACCCGGATTTTTTATTCTCCAGCTATGCTCTCTGAAGACAAAGCTAAAGATAAGTTTTAGAACAAGAGCCTCTGTGAGCAACAGCAATGGCAAAACTGGGAACTGGGTCAAGTGGATACCCACCAGAGCTTTCTCTATCTCCGCCAACAAAGTTTTCAGGTTGATTTCCAGTGCCACCGCCAGTCCCATTTACCAGTTCATTTCGTCTCCAACCACTTTTCTTCATTCTGTGGACCCCAGGATCAAATTGGTGCGTTTTTGTTGTTCTGGGTACTTTTTTCATTTTCTGGGTTTGATTGAGATTGTCTTGTAGTGAAATAAATTTGGCTTATTGTGTTAGATTCAATTCATGGGTAAATTTGTTGTTTTTTTTTTTTTTAAACTCCTAAGTGAGCAATGAGAGCGTATTGGAACATTTTATAATGTCTGAATTTTAATTTAGGCAATCAAGTTGGAGATGATTGTTTTGATGGGCACAGTGAAGTTGTGGTTGTGCAGTGATTTTTATGGGTTTGATGGTGGTGTGGTTGTGTGTTGGTGGTTGAATGAAATATTATTTTATTCAAGTGTTTATATTATTTTATTGTATTAAAAGCTAAAATAGCTCCCCTGCTGTAAGATGTGAGAACGTAAAATAGATAAAGTGACTTTTTGTGGTGCTAAAAAGTTAAAAATTGTGATGCTAAAAAGCTAAAAATTTAGCTCCACTGCTGTGGATGATCTTATTGACACATATCATGAATGTGAATTTTTTTTATATTTGGTGTGCTTAGAGGTATTGGCATCATGTGTGCCAAATGCTAAATTTTTAGCATTTGGTACACCAAACACCAAAATTCTTGCCTTATGAGATGGGCCAAATCTCAAATATTTTTACAACATGCTAAAAAATTTTATTATTTTTTAATTCTCTCTCTCTCTCTCTCTCTCTCTCTACTAATATGCCTCTTTCTCTTCCCTCTCATCTTGCCTCTCTTTGCCTCCTTCACCGATCAAAGCCACGGTTTGAACCAATCTCAGCCACGTTTTGAAGTCACACCATCAATCTCAACCGTGTTTAAAGCCACACCGTCGATCTTAGCTACAATTTGAAGCTAGTCTGAAGCCACACCGCCAATTTGAAGCTACGCCGCTGATCTCAAGCACCACCGTTGAAAAACGCCTCCACCACCGATTAATGCTACCTCTCTTGCCAACTTGTTTTGATTTTAATCTAGTTGTGGCTTCTTCTTTTTTGGGTTTTCTTTGGCAGTTTGGAAATCTATTCCAAATATTTATTATTAAAATATAATATTAGTTAAAATATAAATTGAAAATTGAAAATTTTTATTATTTTAAAAAAAAAATCATATTCAGTATATTTTGGTATTAACTCAATTTTCGTAACTTATTTTAAGAAAAGCAACATGATTTAAATTTATTTTATCAAAATAAAGAAATTAATTTAAGATAAGTAACAAACTATTTTTTTCTAAAATTTAAAAAAAAAAATTAAGAATGAATAATTTGCATAATTTAATAAATAATATCCTTACAAGATTTTTTCAAAATTTGACATAAAAGTAAAAATTGTCAATCATTATATTTAACTTAAGTGGGAATTCAGGAATTCTAATATGCATGGTGATGATGTTGTAAAGTCCAACCAACTCTGTTGTAGTATTATTTTATCTAAATCGTGAAAGGGATTCATTTCAAATGAATATGACCATTTTTCGCTTCTCAATGAATTGATTGAATTTTTGAATCTCGAGTTATCCTAAAAACCCTAAACATTCCAGCTAGTAGTATACTTTTCCAAAAAAAATTTGGCTAAGTAATTCCATTTCGTTTCTTTTCTGTTAGGCATGGCCTTAATTGGCCCAATAAAACATTAAGTACTTTCATGGGAAATCCAACATTGGCATGCATGCTGCAATACTCGATCTATTTCGACTCTCTTCCCTAGGTATAAAAGCCTCTCTCCTCACCCATATTATATTCGATCAGTGTTAATAGCAATGGCATCCTCCAAAGTGAGTTTGAAGCTCCTAATTGACACAAAGGGCAACAAAGTCTTATTTGCAGAAGCTGGAAAGGACTTTGTAGACTTCCTTTTTAACCTTCTTTCTCTGCTAGTTGGAACTGTAATTAGTCTACTGAACAAGAATAGCACTGGGGGTTCCCTAGGAAATTTGTATGAGAGCGTAGAAACTCTCAAGGAGACTTACTTGCAGCCAAACCAGAGCAAGGACGCCATACTGAAGCCCAAAATTCCTATCAGTGCTTCTGATCTCCCTCTCCTGCTTTCGGCTAATGAAACTATGATCCGAAAAAGGTTTTACATGTGCCCAAGTTTCCACAGAAATGTGGCTGATGATCCACGTGCCGCTTGTCCAAATTGCAATTGCTATATGAACACTGAAATACCATATAGGGTGGCTATGTGAAAGGGGTGGTGACTTATATGGTGATGGATGACTTGGTAGTGAAGCCTATGTCTACTACATCCAGCATTGCTTTGCTCCGGAAGTTTAGTGTCAAGGAAGTTGGTGCACTTGAGGAGAGGGTTGTTGATTTGGGCATGAATGAGGTATATATATATATATATATATATATGCTATTTGTTTTGTTTCTCATTATCTTACAAACCGTATTTTGTTCATTTTGATTTTAGCTATTAATGTTTCTTTTCTTTTTTATTGATAGTGTTTGAAGTTGCTGAAAGCCTCATTGCAGTCCAAGACTGTTTTAAGCAGTGTTTTCCTTGGGAATATGGGAGCATAGGGACGTTATGGTTGCACCTTGGTGGAAATCCAGTTCGTTAATTTGGGGGTGGATTGTGGGTATGATTTGAATGAGAGCATGTGTTGGGAAATGAAATATGGTTTTTGTAATTTTTCTCAACTATTTTGAAATTTTTTGGGTCGTTAGAAAGGAATTAATGAAATGGTTATCTTGGTTTGAACTTTGAAATTAGAATTATGCATTATTTATTTGCGTCTCTTTTTTCTTTTTCCTTTTTCCCAATTATTATTATTATTTTTTAGGATAAGTTCAAGCGCCGGCCATTACCATCTCTCACTTTATATATATATATATATATATATATATATATATATATATATATATATAAAACTTAAATAAAAATAAAATAAAAATAAAACCTCCTATTTACTATACAAAGAGAGAAGATTTTATTACTAGAACTAGGTATCTGGGATTTGATTTGGTTGATTTCAAGTAATTTTCTAGAACTCATGTTATAAAGCAATGTGATAATAGCAAGTCCTACTAATTAGATATGGGTCATACTAACGGGTGTTCTTAGGGCAATAATTAACAATCTATTTTAGAAAAGTTTTGACACCACTTTTATGTGAAATGAAAAAAGCTGTCAAAATATTAATTATTTTTTTTTTCTTTTCCCATAAAAATTTCTTTTAAATGGATTATTAACCATTACCCTGAAGGCATCCGTTAACATTTTCCATTAGGTATATAGTGTGATGTACCAATTATGTGAGACGATGAAGTTCCATGTTGCTGTATTCTAGAAGTACCAGATACTTTCTCGTAAAGTTAACCCTAATTTCCTCAAAGGTTATGTTAATAGGTACTCTTAGTGAAATTGTTAATAAATTATATTAGAAAAATTTTAACACAACTTTTACGGAAAATATAAAAAATTGTCAGAAAAATTAATTGCTTTATCATTTTCCCATAAAATGTTTATAAATTTAGTTTTAAATCAATACCCTTAGGGCATTTGTTAACATTTTCCTTTCTTCAATTGCTTAACAATGTTATATGTTATCAAATTCCAGAATTCATGAGCAATCTGTGTTTTGTTTAAGATTTCATATCTTAGCCATATTAGTGAAAATAAAGAGAAAATGAAAATAAAATAAAATAAAAAACTACACGGTTCAACAATGTGCTATCCACAAACACAAAGAAAGCTCACCATATATAAAAATAAAGGGTCTAACAATAATTTTATAATGCTTAAAAAAAAAAATTAATCTTATGCATTGCAAATCAATTATCAATGAACCATTTGAGAGGAGTAATTACATAATTTACATCCATCAAATTACTATCGCGAGTCAAATCATGTGGGGAGCTTGGCATTGCAAAAGGAGTACCTTGTATTAGAAATGCAACCTCAACCTCTTTTCAAGTTTTCAATTTCTTTTAAAACAAGTAAAAACATAAAGCCTTTTGGTGGGTTTTTTTTTTCCTCCCTTAAAAGAAAACAATATATTGATGTTAATGATTTTGGTTGGATGCATAATTTGCTATTAATGGAACCCTGTTACCAAATTTTTATAAAAGTTTTTAAAAATTTCTCCGAATTTACTTGTAGTATCAAAAGTTTCTAAATTTTCATTGGCAACATGAGTTGTACACTAGTATAAATCTTTACAATGTTACTCTTACGTGGCGTTTGATACAGGATAATATTTTAAGATTTCTAGAAATGTTTAAGGATTCTCATGTTTGGTTGCAAATTACGCTGGGGAATCAAATGCCAGGGGAATCTGGATTCCCCCTTTAAACCCCTCTTAACAAGAATGTGGATTCCATTTAAAACATGTGAGTATCTAGATTCCCGAGTTTAAAAGAATTGTATTTTTTTTATAAATTGACAATTTTAACCATTTTTCCTTATTATTTAAGCAATTAAAATAAAATATATAACAAATCATCAATATTTTTTCTCTTGTCTTATAAACCTAAACATTGTCAGGTTGTTTTGTTATGGATTAAGCTCTTTTAAAAATTATTATTAAGAATAAAACATTTGAGAATTTAAATAGTTATTTTTGTAATGTACTTGTCATTTTAAAATGTTAGATTACAGTTTTAATGAATTTGTCATAATTAATAGTTTATATTTTGTTTTTCATTATTTATTTAGAGGAAGATTTTTTTTTTTTAAATACTTGATAGTTCACATTCAAATCTAAAAATAGAATGGGAAAAATAAATAATTCATTTAAGATTCCTAGGAATAAATCAAACATTATCATCTCACATTTCTAGAAATCTTAAGAGATTCTCAATAAAACCAAATATAGGAATAGTTAAATTTCTAGGCATCCAAATTACAAAGAATCACATTCTTAGGAATCTAGATGTCAGGAGTAATGTGGATTCCTCTGTACCAAACGCCACATTAATGGCTCACCTTTTTAACATTAAGTTTATGATAGAATTTAATTTAGTCTCTTAGTTTTCACTTAAATCCTCAAATTAGCCCTCAAAATTTCATTTTTGTCAATTTAGTCATTAATTTAATAAAAATTTTAATTCATCTAATCATTCTACCCAAATTCCTTAGTAATTGAAAACGTTTTCACAATTTTTTTAAAAAATATTTTTTAAATAGTTATAATCAAACATCAATAGCTATTAAATGGCATATCACATAAATGATTTCAGTTAAATTTTTAATAAAAAATAATAATGGTTAAAACTTAAAAGGCAAAGCATACAACATGGGCCTAGAAATAGGCACAAAAGGACAACATATATCCAACAAGCCCAAATACGTTATACAATATCCAAAGCCCATCCCAAAGCGTCTGCTAGGGCTTATGCTAAGTGCTCAACGCGACAAGGTTATATCGGTAATTCTGTTATCTATATAAAACAGCATTCATCGTCCCCGCTTGAAAACCCTACTCAGCCGCTCTCTCTCTCTCTCTCGCAGGTTACTATCTCCTAAAACCCCATTTTCACTTTGCTCTTAGTTCGCTTTTTCTGTATCTAGATCTGAAAATCGAAGTGGGTATTTGACAATATCAAAGACTAACCCTTTTTTTCGTGCTTTTGTTTTTGCTTTGGTTTTTGTATTTTTTAGGTAAGGAAGTGATTTTGGGTAGAGTTTTCTTCATTTTGCAATGGCTCCTGCTAAAGGTACATTTCTCCTTCCAACTTGATCTTTTTATTTTAGTTTTTGGGTTATTCCAATGTTAATCTATGTATGTTTTGCTGAGTTTTCTATCTAGATAAGGTTTAAGTTTTTTGGTTTCTGCTTTTTTCTATGGTGAACAATCTACGTTTGTATTATCTTACAGGTGCTAAATATTAGATTCTGATGCGAATGATTTGTATATTATTAATAATAAAAAAATGGTGATGGGTGTATGTAATCTAATAATCAAATTGGCAGTATAAATTTTTAATGGGTGTATAGCACATATATGTATCTGGTGTTCCTATGGTTATGCTATAGGCTAGCACAACGCTGGAGATCCATAAAATTAATGTTTTTGCTGTAAAATTGGTACTTGGTGCATTATAATTTCCTAATGCATACATATATATTAGTGTGGAGGGAGGTTATGAATCCTGCTTTCTCTGTTGGAAACATTATGAAATGCCATTTGACCTAAAGGTCATTGGCTATGTTTATGTATTCTCGGGTGGGCGACGAGGTGGGGTGAAGGGGTGAGCTTTGAAAATCCTCTTCTTACATTTAACAACTTAGTTGGGCATGTTGGATCTGTGTGCCATATGGATTATGGACTAGAGCATTTGGGGTCCTAATTTTTTATTTTCATTTGGAAATGAGGAATCCAATACTCAGCAATGCACTCTAGCTCAATTAGTACCTCCTCCCCCTTGCTAGTGTTAGGTGGATGGTGATGTCACGGGTTCAAGACCCATTGGATATTAATGCAACTTTACCGAAAAAAAATGAGGATGCTGAAACTCCAACTTCAACGGTATGCTTTAGAGAAAATGTGTGGAAATCTCATGGAGATAGTTTTCTCTTTGATATACTTTTTGCCCATTCATTATTTGTGTTAATTGTTAAACATCAGGGTATGGAAAGTAGTTTTGTTAATAGGGATTCCTGTACTAATCAGTGTTTCTGTAAATTTGTTACTGTAAAGTGTTTCTGTATAGTTGATTTGTTTAGCACACATGAGCATAACTCCTAGTCTCCTACCATGTTACACAATGAAAATGTTCACAGTATTCATGTTTATACCTTCTTGCTGTACTTAAGATTTGAAGCCTTATCTTCTACAGCTGACAGCACAAAGAAGTCTGATCCAAAGGCTCAAGCCTTGAAGGCTGCCAAGGCTGTGAAGTCTGGAGCAACCTTTAAGAAGAAGACTAAGAAGATCAGGACATCTGTCACATTTCATCGGCCAAGGACATTGAAGAAGGCAAGGAACCCCAAGTATCCTCGCATCAGTGCTCCCCCTAGAAATAAGTTGGACCATTATCAGATTCTCAAGTTTCCATTGACTACCGAGTCTGCAATGAAGAAGATTGAAGACAACAACACCCTGGTTTTCATTGTGGACATCCGTGCTGACAAGAAGAAGATCAAGGATGCTGTGAAGAAGATGTATGATATTCAGGCCAAGAAAGTGAACACTTTGATCAGGTAAATTTCAGTAATTCACACCTAAGATCAGCTAGCAAGTTTTGTTGGTTTACTTGTTGTCTGTTGACAAGTTTGACATGATATATAAGACAAGAAATTTGGTTTGTTTTGTGATAAAACTGTCTTTTATAGAATCCTATTACTGAGATTTTGGTGATGGTCTACATGGGATAGAGAGTGAGCTGTCTACAAAACCACTAATGATTCTGCTGTAGATTGAACAATCTGTGATACTACACCTAAAATCCAAAGCTTTCTTCATTCTTGCACTTCTTATTGTTCTTATACACTGTTTACTATTTGCATAGACAAGGTTGGAAAATTTAGAGACTTTGATTTTTTTTTTTTTTTATGCAGGCCCGATGGAACTAAGAAGGCGTATGTTAGGTTGACACCAGACTACGATGCATTGGACGTGGCAAACAAGATTGGTATCATCTAAGATATAACTTTGTATCCAGTGTCTTGAGCAAAGTGACTCTGTCCTTCCTTGCTATGACAGTTTTGATAGTAATGAGGCATTCTGTTAGGACTACAATATCAGTTGGTTTTTTAAATTTGTATTGGGATCCATATTTTCTTTATAACTTTTGCAATTGGATGCTGATTAGGATGATGTGAGTTATTTGTGGTGATGATTTGCCATTGGTTACCTTGTGTTTTCTATTTGCATTGCAATTTTTTTGTTTCATAGAACCATTTTCTTTACAACCTGTTTTTATGTTTACTCATCTTGTTTGCACTGTTCTATAAATGGTACCCCCATTCGATACTACAGACAAGGGAGCTATGGCAACACGAAGACAGTTGATGTTTCATACATGGGCTTGCGATGATTTGTATGTATTCTGCTAATGAATGAGATTATACATGATGGTAATAGCAGAGAACTTAGGGACTATCTTCGGTTCGATGATTAAATTCAAAATTTAACCATGTGGTTGCATTGACTATAAGTTTATCTTAAGGACCCATTAAATTGAAGTATGTGACTTACTGTTCAATATAACCTCGTAAGTAAGAGGGAACCTAAGTTCCAGTGCTTGGGGAAATGTATCTAGCAATTTTAAGTTTCTCTTTAAGGACCATTAAATTGAAGTATGTGACTTATTGTTCAATATAACCTCTTGAGTTATAGGGAACATTAAGTTCCAGTACTTGGGGAACTGCATCTAGCAATTGGCTTATTTGGTAAGAGATTTCTAATATCGATTGTATTTTTGAAAAATATGTGTGGGTGAAAAAGTGTGTAAAAATACGTGTAATGCTATTTAAACACTGAAAACTATTGTTTAAACAATAATAACAAACGAGTTTTATTTTTAGGTCCCAAACATCGTTATGGAGACCATTATGGCTTGTTTGAATTAATTGAGGTGAGAGGGAAGGAAAGTAGAGAAGATTCGGTTAGAAATTAAGTATTTGCAGAAAATAGGCTAATTGTTAGCTAAATTTACTCTATTCTCTTTACTTTCTATTTCTTTCGATTCAATCGAACCATTAGGATTTTAAGAGGATTTTACGATATGGCACTTTTGCTGTGAAATGCAGTGACGTGCTGACGTTCGCAAAGCATGTGGGATTGGTCCTTATTGTGACAAATCTCAATCTCTCTGTCGGCGAAGCTAGTTATTGTACTAGGGTTTGTTTGAGATTCGCTTATTTTGTTGAAACTGAAAACTTTTTACTGAAAATACTGTAGATAAAAGTAAAAGTTAACTGAAATAGTATAGTGGGCTCCATAAATAATACCAAAAAGTGTAGTAAGGCTTATGAATAGTAGTAAAAATAAACTGAATAGTAAAGTAAGTTTTTTAATTTGGATCCAAACACACACTAGGGATGTATTTGGATACAGTTTATTTTGCTGAAACTTAAAACTTATTACTAAAAGTACTGTAAATAAAGGTAAAAATTAGCTGAAATAGTGCAGTGGGGTTCATAAATAATACCAAAAAATGAGACATATGAATAGTAGAAAAAATAAGTTGAACTCACACTAGATCTCAATCTATCATCTATAAAGTTAAGAACTCACTATATGAGTATTATTATCTTAAATTCATGCATAAATGTATCAGTCAATATATCCACAAAAATTAATAATTTTTTAAAGAGAAAAAAGGGAATATATATTGTGATATTATTTCTATTTTATCCGTTGAACATCGGATAATAAAATAAATTAAATATCGGTTGCCATGAAAAGCTCTGCGCCTAACTTCAGAATATAAAAAAGCAGCCATTGCGGCATTCCCCTCCACTATTACCAGAATTTTGGTAATTTAAAATATTAATTTCAGCACTCCTTTGGTTCCAAAATACCAACCCCTGTGGGAACTGAGACAGGAAAGATACCAATTTGTATCAAGTGTATAAAATAGATCACAAAGGACCCATTGTTTAAATAAAATGATTTAACAACTCAATGAAATGTTAATATAGTCGTCTTGACCAATTATTTTTTTTAAAAAAAAAGTCATTTTAGGGTATTGGGCCCAGGGGTTCATTACCTATTTATATTTTGGGCTTGTGGCCCAAGCCGAGGAAGAAAGGTTGTCCGAGCAGGGAAAATCTTGGTCAGAAGAGACTGTGTTAGTAAATAAAGAGGTTAGTTTTGGTCATAATGGCTTGAGAGGGTGGGCCGAGGATAAATGACTCCTCGACTAACCAAAGCCGGGGCCCAAAGAGGTGGCCTGTCGCCCAAGGTAACGTTCCAGGAAGTTCTGTTGGTATGGATAAACATTGCAGAGACATCAGACAGGGAGGAGTCCTAAAATATCTTAGGAGAAAGCTGCTGTCATCGCATTAAATGCTCTGCAGCTAACTCTCTAACCGCATTAATGTGGATGTGATACCTAAACAGTGGTCTTCAACCTTACACCTACTACACAAAGACTTATGGAATGTGCGGTTGGGACAAGTATCAATAGCAGCCATCTAGCATGCACGTGGAGGAAAAAAATGAAAGGGGGAGAGAGCATAAAAGGAGGGAGGAGTAATGGGAGAGAGGGATCGAAAAGAAAAGAGAAAAAAACTGTAACATTAAGAACTGACTTTATAATCAAACCTGACAGAAATATACAGGAATAGATCTCCTTGAACTTTGCTGAGGACTAGGAATGGCAACGGGTCGGGTTCGGGCCGGGTTTTTTCATACCCGTACCCGACCCGCGGGCCAAGACTTGCGGCCCGGACCCGGCCCGTTTATTAAACGGATTTTTTTCCCGGGGCCCAGACCCGCCCCGCCAGGCCCTGTAGGCTCCACGGGCCCAGCCCAGCTAGTGGCCCAATCAAAAAAAAAAATATTTATGTTTTCCTGAGGAAAAAAATCACAGCAGCACAAACAACAAATCCAAGTAAATCTCAAATCAAATCCACCATACCCATTCATATTTCAAATTCACAAAAACCAAATACATTTGAAATCAAACTATTTATTTATTTTTGGTTAAAAACGCTGATATCATTAAACTAAACAACTACATCCAAATCAGTACAAAGTCTGTTGAAATAAACTCCATTACAGTCATCCTTTAAGGTCTTAAGCAAGTCCACAGGTGAACTAGAAAACAAAAGGAAATTTGCCTCTTGATTAGCACCTATTCTAGCTAAAATCAAACTATTTACAGAAACCAAATACATTTGAAATTAAAATCTAAAACAAGCACATGCAAGGAACATCAAATCTTAACAACTAAATCTAAATCTCCAAACCTACAGGTTAAACAAAGAGAATCTAAATCCTCAAACCCACTAATCAAATAAAGAAAAAATGGAAGAAGAACATCAAAAATCATTGCCGTAATCACTGTGGTTGTGGTTGTTGGCTTCAGCTATCATTAAACTCGTTGCAAAGCAAATATAGGGAGATCGGAGAGGCTCTGAGGTGAGAATCTTAGATTTTCGTCTTCGTCTTCTTGGGCAAAGAGAGTGAGACCAAGAGGTTGAGAGCATGAGCGAGGGGCGGCTGACATTCGGTGGCCGACGGCGTGAGACATGAGAAGAGAGTGAGTGAGAGTGGGAGAAGAGAGGCGGCTAGGGGGCTGAGTGAAATGAGAGAATGAATAAGTTAGGGTTTATAAGTTTATATATATACGAGGGTTTTTTTGGTAATTTAATTTTTAAGCGGGTCGGGCCGGGTCCGAGTTCGGGCTGGGTTTTTGTAAAAACCCGGACCCGGTTCGGGTTTTTTTTTTTTTTTAAACCCATACCCGACCCTATTTTTAATCGGGCCGGGTAAAATCCGGCCCATTAGGGTCGGGCCGGACTAGATATCTGCGAGTCGGGCAAAAATTACCGTCCCTACTGAAGACGATTTTCTTTATTATAAACCTGTCTATTTTCATTCTCTTGTCATCTGAATCTATTTTAGTGTTTGTCTGATTCATTAAAGTCCAGTTTTCCAACTCATTTCTCTACAAATTCATTGTTTTGGGCTTTTTGGACCTAGGTCCATCCACTTTTTGGGATAAGGACTCAAATCTGGTCCTTACAGTCATCCTGACCTTCAATAGGAATGAAAGATTTATGTGCATCATAAATTCATAATGTTCACTCATTTGGCAAAAATGCTTTCCTGCACATAGATTATATAACTTTCAATGTAATTTCATTTGGAACAACAAGTTGTCTGCATTATAGCCATTTCTCATCAATGCACTGCTTCTTATTATGTAAAAATTGAACAGTACTAGTTACTAAACTAGTATTGGCTCTTGGACAATTCAGGAAAATGCGCTCGCAGTTCAGAAAATGGTTTCTTCCTAATGGAAATGAGAAAATTGAATGATAACATCAAACGTTGAAAAGTTGGAAGGAATCGACAATCGTGTGCAATTTGTCTTTCATCTTCTCCCACCTCCTCTCATTGGCCCCTGTGGTCAAAGTGTAGAACTTACCTGCCAGTATCAATGTGATTCTCAATTAAAACTGAAAAGCAGACTTTTTTTACCAGAAAGAAACTTAATTTATCAGTGTTACCCTAAGTTGATGGTATAATAAGTTGTTTCATGTGGGATATAGTCTTAAATTTCCTAGTGAGTAGTGGTTCTGGCCCAATAATGTTGTGAGGGAATAATTATGTGGATGTGAACCTGTCCTCAATCCACAATCACTCTTTTATTTCCCAAATAAGTAGTAAATCTATTAGGAACAGGCAAGGGTCTGGGGCAATGATAATGACTAATCTCTACAGTGATGCTTTCTCATGCATCTAAAAATCTTAACATATCCAAATATAGTAAGTACACCATACCATTGCCTATGGAGACTGTGCTGAGCGCATGGCGAGTGAAGTTTGGAGCCTTAGCAATGAACTCAAATGTGTAATATGCTTTCCCATCAACGTCATGCTGTAACATACAAAGAATGATCAATCAATCAACAATTTTAGAAGTAATAGTTGAAAACTTGCTCTATTCTTATGTGTGCTCTATTCTTATTTTAGAAGTATGGTTCCAGAATGGTAGAATTTTCCTCCCCTAATGACCTTAGCTGTAAAATATACAAGTAGATGATAAAATGGCAGCCAAAAATGCAATATTGAGGGCAGCCTCATTGAGTCAGAATGGAATGAAAGTAGACTGGCATCTGTAATTATTACATAAACAAACATTTCATTATCTCTCCCTTATGTATTTGTACTTGGCCTAACTTATTGGGGTTTAAGGTCATAATTCTTTTCAACCAACAGTATAACTGTATTGTTGACATATGTGTACTCTTTTAGTGAAGAAAATAGAAAATTGATTCTATCAAAAAAAAAAAAAAAAAGATGAAAGAAAATTGACATATCATTGACTTATGGAGATAAATTTGGATTGGAGTTAAAGACAAACTAAGTATAGTAATCTCTGAGACTAAATTCAAACTGTAGTAGAAATAAACTTGCCACCAAACTTTTTTTTTTTTTTTTTTTGAGAATAACTTGCCACCAAACTTAAAAATGACCAAGTCTCAAAAAGAGGAGACTAATATAACGAATTTCCATATTACAGGGAATATTATATATACATTGCGGTGTATTAGCCATGAGCAAAACTATGTAAAGCACAATTCTGAATAATAAAGCTTATTAATGGAGTCAAACCTCTGCTGCCTCAATTAGCTTTGTTTTTTGGGAAGGAGGGGCCAAGACCTTTTTGATCAATGTTTCGGCAATCTGTGATAATAGTATGATGAGTAATTGAAACCTTATCATACACCAATATACACAGCAATTTAAGGAATGGACAAAGTAAGAATGGTTAAAGATGTTAATTCTACAGATTATAAGGCTAACCTCTTGTGCTGACCCAAGTTCTCGAATGTCCTGTTTGCTTGTTGGGATCACATTCACACTAACAGTTTCTAACGGTTCAATGACATCTTTAAAAACCTTGTCTTGACCTTCAATCACTACTTCCTGCCAACTCCCAATACAACAGAACATAAAGGAAGCTACTCTTAACTTATGGTATTTAGTAGTTTACTGATAGACCAACCAAAAAAGGCTGACATGAGATACATACATTATAAACAAAAAGGAAGCACATAAAATGTGGCAAAGCACACCTGCCACCCAAATGGATAAACAAAAGAGTATCCATCTTTCTTGTCCGTGACTGACAAATATCCCTTCTTAGTTTCTGCAGCAACTGAGCCATATCAAGGGTGTACTCTTAGGATATCAGCCATCATTATTTAAGGAAACCAATGCACTGCACAAATAGCAGGCATTGCTTTCCTGGATGAGCACTACATTAGTACAAAGATGTGGAAAACCCAAACTTCTTGAAAGGAAAACTTTAAAAGGGGGGCTTAAAAGAAGGTAAAATCCACAGCATATTGAGATTAATAATTCTTACAGGATTTGGAATTTTGATTGACTAGAAAAATCCCAGGGGCGACTGCCCCAATAGCTAGCACTTGGCGTCTCCCGGGTCTATCTGCCAAAATTTAAAATGCAAATTAAAAGGATATGTAGTCAATGTTGTATGTTTGAATGAACTTATTTATATCAGCTTATTTTGATTATTATTCAAAAGTACAGTTGTTCATTGAAAAAAGAGAGATGCTTTAAAAAAACTATACTATTAAACAAAGTATAATGTGTGTGTATTTGACTTTGTATACACTCACTCATACATAACAAATACAAACTCAAAAGAACAAACTAGAATCATGACAACCAATTACATTCATGTGCCAAAAGCCATCTAGGCTAGAGAAATAACAATAACCTATAAGCTAATTGTATAAATAATTGACCCATTGGCCTAGGTACAAGGTAAAAGCCAAGACACTTTTAAATTAAATTAAATTTAAGATGGAGAAGTTTCAAACAACTCAAGAGCATTAACAACTCCAGTTGGACTCAATGAATTTATGGGGTTCTTTAGCATTAAATTAAAGAAAAAGAAAGTGCAAATATTGATTACTTGTACTGGATTTCCACGTGCATATCTAATAGAAACCACATTGAGCCACGGTTTCATGTCTAATTTTTAAATACAAAGCAATAAATTATAATAATGCACATTTAAATTCAAGAAAAAATTAATCAACCTTGAGAAAGAGACCCAGTTGAGGACCTAGCTGCTTGTTCAGCTTTAATGAGAAAAGAAATGCCAGCTCTTCTACAACAAGGTATCGTGCTGTGCTTCTGTGACCAAGCCATAATAACATTAATATAAACAAATAAACATGTGAAGAAGACAAAAAAAAATAAACAAAAATTGAGAGACAAAGATAATGAGAGAGAGAGAGAGAGTGAGTGAGAACCTGAGGGAAAGAGTTGAGGAACAATGATGTTCTGTGGACCGAGGGTGAGTTTTGCAGAGACACCATTGTTGGTGCTGATGGGGTTGTTGCTTGTGAACCTTCTAGGACTCAGAAAATCTTGGGTGTCTATGGACTTTGTGGTGGAGACTTTATGTTATCTATTTTTCTCTATCTTGGTCTACTTATCTGTTATAGTTTTGGTACTTGGTAGTTGGCTTCAAACATTTTGGACCCACTGACAACAGTTCTCCTAGATATGACACGTCTAGTGGCTACATCATTAAGGTTTTTTTTTTTTTTCATGGAAAGAAATCCTTTTCTCTCATTTGATGTAAAAGGGCAAAAAAGGTTATTAGTTCTTTGAATCTTTAGTTGGATGGTTATCGTTATGTTCAACAAATAATGGAGGCCTTTTTGATAACAAGCAAAATAATTGAGGCCTTCCTCTCTTTTTTATATATATATATATATATATATATATATATATTTTTTTTTTTTTTATTATCTCCATTACCATCTTACTATAAAAGATTGGTATCTTTTCTTTCGGTAACATAAAAGGTCATGAATACATAATCTTGTTTATAAGATTAGACATCGTTGCTTTTGAATTGAATAGTTTATTGTGAATTGTCAAGTTAAATTAAGTTCTTTTTATGTATCTTGATTCCAAAATTTGTTGTAATCTCTCAAATAAATTTGTGAAGACATTGTTTTGTCATCATCACCTAATTTATTATTAACTAACTTAAGAATATACAATATTTTTAACTCTACTTTGGATGAATTTGTTTTCATCAATTTATTTAGCTTGGGGAATTTTAATTTCAAACCATACAGTTTCAGAGGTGTAACAAAATAAATCTTACTATTTCAAAAAAAAAGTCTTGCAGTTTCGAAAGCAATAACTTAAACCTTTGACTTAAAAAAAAAAAAAAAATTTAAATCCTATAGTTTCAAAAGTAAAAAATTAAACCCTCGACTAATATTAAACCTCTGTGGTAGGCCTTTTTGTAATGCTGGGCTAGGCTGCCTCCTGTCGTATTGGGCCCAGGTGTTCTGAGTAAGGGAGTTGAGACCAGTCCAATTATAACCCACCTTGGTTCGGCTTGTGCACAAACTATGCTCAGCTTGCCAAGACTTTGGTCACATGCCCGTGATAGGCAAAACTGCTATAGGAAAATTATGGCAGACAAATACAATAAAAATAACAAAAGAAACATGTTTGCTACTAGGACAAAAATGAATAAAGGGCAGCGACGAGAAATTCCTTGTTCATAAAGTGGCAGAAATAAATGGGAAAGAAATAATATTGAGTTTATTAAATCAAAGAGGAAAATGTCAGTCTGCCGTGCCAAGTTATGTCACAAGGCCGAAGTCAAGAAAGGAACCATTCCCTCAATGCGAATAATCTCCCCAAAAAGAAATTAATTGCTTTGAGGGAGCGGGACTAAATGACTTGTGCCCAGAAGAATCTTTTGCCTTTAACAGAGAGCATGGGCTTTAGAGGGAGAGAAGAGATTAATCTATTGGTGCATGCTTACCGTTCTAACTCTCTTTGTTTTCTTTCATTCCTTTTTTTCTAATTTTTCCTTTTCTTTTCCCAATACTTATTTCTGTTTCGTGATTCTTCTCTAGAGGTTACTACTACTGTGTTTGTGATCGTGATTGTGTCCCCTTGTTGTGCACGGCAAGGGTCCTTTATATAATGCCTGCCGTGATCGGATTTTATTATTTTAGCCTTTAACCACATTTGTTTGGTCTGGGTGTCCTTTCGACTACCACTGGTTTGTCAGTCATCCAACCACCACCACTTACTTATGCTGTTTGTGCCACCAGACAAAGAAATCTATTTTGTTTGTTTGCTTATCGTGACACTTTTACCTGCTACGGTGTGGGTGCTCTCTCTCTTCCTATCCCTCATGGCATACACTTAGTGGTTCCAGCTCATCCTTACTTCTTTTGGGTGATATGTCATCCCAGCAAGATATTTCTCCCAAAAGAGCCTGAGTAGGAACCCTAGAATAGACTTTCCCTTCTCCCCACCTCCAGACCATGCCCTCTTACCTCTGACCCATGATCTCACCACTTCCTGTATTGGCTGTGTACAGGCTGGTGACGTCTGGGCTTTGTGCATACTTCATTTCTATGTATGTCCAAAATCTGCCTACTGCTCATGCGTTCATCGTGGTCTGGAGGCTTGTCTGCACATTCTGCCGCCCATCTTTGGCTTCTTATGGCGTGAGCCATTTTCTAGCTTCTCATTCTTTAGGGTCTGCTCTGTTCGGGGGCTAGGCTTTTCTTGATTGTGAGCTTTTCCTTTTTCAGCCCATTCTTTTGCTCGTTTCTACAGTCTTTGCATTTCTCGTTGTACTGCTCTGCTATTCCTGCAGTGATGTTATTTGACCCAATCCAACTAGGCCTCTTTGGGTTTGTTGCTTATTCTTCTCTCAATAACTCAGCATAGTCATTGGGCCTTTGGTTATATTGCTTGCGGGCTCCTGTGTCCCATTTTCCTTTTGGGCATCCTTGGCTCATTTAATTTCCTTAGGCATTTTTGGCCCTTTCTAATTCTGTGTTCCCATGGAATTTTACTAAATACCTTAGGCTTCCTTGGCCCAATTACTTTATCATTCATCATTGGGGCTCATGGACTTTCTATCAACTCCTTACTTTCTTTACTTTCATTACTTCGGGCCTGTTGTGACCCATTCTCACTTTTCTACATCACATATTGCCTATGAGTTTGCTACTTCTTTCTTTCTGGACTCCTTTAGGCCTATTTGCTTCCTCAAGGCTCATTTGTTTACTTTATGGCCCTATGATCCATTATTTTTGCCGCTTAGGCTTAATGACTTTTCTGTCCAATTACTAACTCATTTCTGCCCATGTTGCTGGGCTTCTCCCTTCTACTGGGCTTCCAAAAATGAGCCATCAACAACCTCAAACATAATGGGTTGATGTTTATTTTATTGCTTCTAAAAATTTCATGATTTAATTTGTTACATTCCTAAATTATAGAGTTTAAAATGTAAATTTTCGCTTGTGTTTATTATGTAAATGTACTATTGTACATTAAAAAGTATGATACTTAAAAAAAAATGTATATTCTCTTTTAGGATGAAAATATCTCATATGAACAAACCCTAATGTTGTTAACTAGGTAACATTTTGTGGAGCAATATCATATAATTTTTTTTTTACCCAAAATAGACTAATCACTTATATTGAAAATAAGAAGAAATTTTACACCTATCATACGTTTTGAAGATCATCTTAGTTGATATTGTTAATTAAAACACAACCTTGATTGATTTAGACATTTCATTCTCAAATTCAATCAAATAACATCAAAGAAGGAGTAAGTATTAAATGTTCTTTCAAATACAAATATTTTTTTTTTTAAGAGAGAAATTCAATTTATGGTGTCTGCTTCTAATGATACAAACATTAAAGCTCAATTTCATTGACAACTTTATACATTTAACAAACTAAACATGGTATAAGATTTCATCCTTCTCCAATAGGCATTACATGACATAATATCTTTTGAATTTGCCCATTTGAAAATTGAAATGCTTTAGCAAATCCTAGGAAGTTTTTTTTTTTTTAATTTTTTTTTAGATAAATAAATCGAAAGCTTAATGGGTTAAAATATGACAAATGAAAATGTCATTTTCAAAGTTGTTGCAAACACATTTTCTTATGCAGTCATGTCTTAAAAGAGCAATACTCCCATAGAGGAGAAAAAAACAACACAAAAACAGATTGAGCAATTTACATGTCTTGTTTTGTGTATGCATGGAGATGTATTTGATTAAAAAAAAAAAAGAATGAAATAAACAAATACAATACAACCCACATCCAAAAAAGGTAAATTATAAAAAATTGAATAAAAAAACAAAAAAACCAAAAAGGAAAGGCGTGGAACAGAGCAAGTGGACTGGCAATAAAAAAAAAGTTCCATCCTCATGTTCCCTCCCTCTCTCCTGGCATGTATAATGCTAAAACTATAATTTTTGTCACAATTTGTTTACCTGATAAATTGATAGATGTAAAATTATGGACCTACTTTTATTTCACCGTTCATGATTTATCGCATAAGCAAATTGTAGCATAAAGTATGTATTTAGCATTTAGTGTCAAACACAACAATTTATAAATATTTTTTAATTTTTAATTTCCCATAAATTAATAAAAATGGTCGACTAAAAAAACACCAAGTGTCACCACCTCTCACAACCTAAAAAGGACATAAACGTAAATTAAGATTCACACCCACTTCCTCATACAGCTGTGAACACATTTACCAACACCCATCATTGGTCACCGAATTTACCAAAAACACCACCAAACATTTTCAGGTTAACCAACTCAAATACCGTTTCGCCGGCATTTGACCGTTAACCATAATTTTATTTATTTTTTATTTATTTATTTAAAAAAAAAAAACAGAGAGAGAAAGAGAGAGAGAGAGTTTCAGAGACTTTTTGGTGTCCCCATGGGTGAGTCAAAAATTCCACCCTCTCAAATCTTCTCTCTCTCCGCTTTCTTTCTTTGACTGAGTCACACAAACCCACCCGCCACGAGTCACGACTCTCATTTCTCTCTGTTCTTCTTCGTTGTTGTTGTTGTTGTTGCTGCTGTTGCTTTTAGGAGAGAGAAAATAAACAAAAAACGCGAAGAAGTTTTCAATTTTTTTGAAAAGAAAATATTTGTGCGTTCGAGAAATCAATCGGTCCTCTAAATTTAGCAGATCTGCTAAATTTAGAGGGAAAGCGATTCAGATAAGATTTACTGAGTTAGATAGTGTGTGTGTGTGCGCGCGTGCGCGCGCGTGTAAGTGTGTGTGTGGGGAAAGATGATGATCTCTAGGGGACTGTTCGGGTGGTCCCCGCCGCACATACAGCCGTTAACGCCCGTGTCCGAGGTGTCCGAGCCGCCCGAGTCGCCGTCGCCGTACCTCGACCAGAGCGCGGACACGGCGGGGCAGCAGCTCGAGCAGGAGGACGAGATCGACGAGCCCGAGGAGATCGAGCCGCCTCCGGCCGCCGTGCCTTTCTCCAAGCTCTTCGCTTGCGCCGACAACCTCGACTGGGCGCTCATGTTCGTCGGCTCCTTCGCCGCCGCCGCTCACGGCACCGCCCTCGTCGTTTACCTTCACTACTTCGCGAAGATCGTCCACGTCCTCAGTATCCGTCCTCACAGTGATGGAAATCAACAACTACAGCTCGATAAGCTTGGGGAGGTAATTTTTTTTCTTTATGCTCTTTTTTACAGTTTCCGAAACCCTAATTTTGGAGCTACACATTAGTTTTTTGGTGATATCGAGCAAATTAGGGTTTTTGTTGAGCTTTATTAGGTTTAATTAAGCTTAACTTTACTAATTGTGTTTAGCTTAGCTAACTTGACGAAATACTGAATAAGAAATTCAAAATTTTGGTTTTTTTATTTATTTGCTTATGCTATTTGATTGGTAACTATGAAGTTCATAGTTTTGGTTGCTGAGTTTTTTTAGGTTATTGCTTTTAATGTATTGTATACTGTTCTATCACTTTGCGAAGAATCAGTTTGGTACGGATAACGATTGCAAAAGGTTCTGTGAATTTTGTTACGAGACGTTGCTAGGCTGAAACTCGACAATTCATTCCTTATATATGAAGGAAAGCGAAGGGCTTGCACGACTTCACTGCTTTAATATCATTCTTTTGTTAGCGAAGAGAACAAAGGATTGCTGAAGTTTGTTCTTTGAGTCTCGTGTTCCCGCTGTTTTGTTTTCAAGAATTGAATAGTGTTAAGGCAACTTAGCTGAATAGTTTTACCTGGGCTTAGATGAGTGTAGTTGGTACTTTTTTTGGCTGGCTCTAAAAGACTAAAGTTGCCATTTCCTACATATATGTTGCACTTAGAGGGAAGCCTGGATCAATATGGACTAGAACAAGCTTACTAGATGCTTAGACTAATTTTATAAAGAATTAATCAGACTACAATTTTATTTTGGGCTGGAGGTTAATAATGGCAATTGGCACTTGACTTTCAAGTGGTTTTTGAAGGACGCTCTCTTAGTATACTTTTTGTGTAGTGAGGCTGTGAGGGGTTCTTTTTTATTCAATTCAATTTCTATTATTAAAAAAAGAAAAGGTTCTTGAAGAACTCATTTGACATCGAAGGCCCGCTATGTGAGCTGAAATAGAAAGATATTGATCATATTGAATGTTGTTCTTAGTTCTCAAATATTTTTGTGTATTATTATCATTTATCAGTTTAGTCTTCTACAATCTCTAGAAGGTGTGACTATCAGATATTTGGATGGGCTATTGTTTGTTTGCACCTAGGGATTTTAAAAAAAAAATTATTATTATAATATTGGTAATTACACTTTACAAGGAGAGGAGATGCCATTTGAGCCAGAGCTCATTGGCGGTTTGCGCCTAAGGTCTTTTGCCATTTGAAGAACCATTTTTGGCATTAAAAGTTGTACCTTATTTCAAAAATTCAACATTCTTTTTTATTCAGATTCCAAGTACATTTCTTCACTATGAAGAATAGAGCATGCTTACGGAACTGGTAGTCCAGAGGGAGGATGTTGTGCCAGTCTGATATATTGATTGGTTTTCAAATAATGATGATAGTGCTATAGCATTTTATGTGAGGACAGAATTGGTGGTCATAAATCTACTTGGAGAGTGACATCTTGTTACACTCGTGCTTTGTTCATTACTGGAATTGGCTAACCACTTAATGGCTTCATGTTTGAATTTGTTTGTCAATTAGGGTATTATATGTTGTAGCATCTTTGTTTTGGGGCTAGACATCTTGTTGAGGATCCACAGCCCAAAACATTCGAGACTAAGGCTTTGTTGTTGTTGTTGTTGTTATTGTTTATTTTGGGGCTGGAGCAGGGTAAACGCATATATTATTTCTTTTTTGCCTAAATTATTCTCTTCGTTATAAAGTTATTATTATAATTATTTTTTCTCCCTCCCCCCTTTTTAATGAAAATTATAAGGGTTTAACTAAGAAAGATACATAAAATTGATTTAGTTGTATTTAATTATTGGGAAAAGGTCTAATAAAAAAATCCATGTAGTATGGATTTTCATTTCCCTGTGAAGTGATGGCCTAAAAGTAATTAGCAATATTATTCTGTCAAAACATTATAACAATGACTAAGATACATGTAAACTGCAAATACAACTCAGGTCCATGACTTGTGAGGTTCCTTCAGTTCTGAAGTTTCCATCTGAAAGAAAAAGTATCTTATTTGACCATATTACCACTTTTTAGCCATAAAAAATGAAAAATCATTTCTGTGGCAGAAAAGTCTATTAACTAATAGTTGGCTTTTGATTTTCTTTGGGGCTTAGATTCTCCCGCCATGCTTTTCCTGTTCTTTCTGTTTTAATTAGTAACAGCTGTCTGTTATTATCATTGGCATATTTTGTGTTTCACCCATCCTTATTTGGTTAGTTCTCTTTGCAATTTAGAAGTTGAAAATATGAATTTTACATTCATTCTTTCATATGTAAACTAGAATTCTAGATATGAGCTTATTTTCATGGACTATTTTATTGTTTTGCTGCAGCTTACTTTAACAATCCTGTATATTGCTGTGGGTGTTTTCGGTGCTGGTTGGATTGGTAAATTATCTATCAGAATTAGTCATTACATTATTCCTGCTTTTGTATCATGTTTGCTGCCTTCAATATTAACTTGTTCTGTGTAATAGAGGTTTCATGCTGGATTTTGACTGGGGAAAGGCAGACTGCTGTCATCAGGTCAAATTACGTGCAAGTATTACTTAACCAAGACATGAGTTTTTTTGATACCTATGGGAACAACGGGGACATTGTGAGTCAAGTATTGAGTGATGTGCTACTTATTCAATCTGCTCTTAGTGAAAAAGTAAGTTTGTCTCGCATGTATTTTTGTTTTGTTTTGTGAATTCTCCTTACAATAATGATTTTCTCTGCATGCATTATTTTGTCTAATCTGTTTATTGGCCTCTGATGATACAGGTTGGAAATTATATTCATAATATGGCTACATTTTTCAGTGGTCTTGTTATTGGATTTGTCAACTGTTGGCAGATTGCACTTATAACATTAGGCACTGGTCCATTCATTGTAGCCGCTGGAGGAATATCAAATATATTTCTTCACAGGCTTGCTGAGAATATTCAAGATGCATATGCTGAAGCAGCTAGCATTGCTGAACAGGTCTATTTATATTTTACTTTTATTTCCCACTTAGCAACCCCCCACCCCCACCTAAAAAAAACCCCCCAAAAAGATAAGGAAACTATCATTTCTGGCCTTTCAAAGTATAATAACAACTTGTATGCCGTAAGAGTAGTGTTTTGTGTTTATTTTTGTAATTTTGGTTCAGATTACTCATTGTATTATAAGATCTGCTCCATTGCAGATTCTGTTAAAGTTGTGGAGCACTGGTTTGAATGTGTCTGCAGCTGTTTCTTAGATTAGATACCATCATACCAATCACTTTGCCACATGAATCTTGTAAAATATATATATAATTTCCAGGGCTACTTATCAAACATATATTAAAAGAAGAATACGTATAGATGTTGCAACTGAGTCAACACCCAATGTTCAATGGAAATTATTTCCAGCTTGATATCCCGTCACCTTCTGAATCTGGTCTTTTGAGTATGAGAGAGATTTTGTGGAGGCTGAGAATACCCTCTCTTGTGAAAGAAGAATAAATGTGGATGTTGCAACTATGTCAACACCCAAAGCTCAATGGAAACAATACCTTATTTCCAACTTGATATCCCGCCTCCTTTTGAATCTGGTTGTCTGAGTATGAGAGATTTTGTGGGGGCTGAGAATACCCTCTCTTGTGAGTCTTTGATATTTTCTCTTTTCTCTGTTGCTTGCTTTTCCACTCTAACATGTTATTCTTTTGTTTTTTCCTCTCACTATTACCAATGTGTAAAATTTTCAGATTTGGGTTCTCTTCTGCTGGTGATGATATCCCTTCTGAACCCCAACCCTTTTTTTATGTATATATTTTATTTAAATTTTATATTAAGATCCTTTTGAGAGACCTCTAGGAACCTTCTTCAGTGTATGATTCTTGTCAGATAACATTGTTGAACTGACATGCTTTCTGGTCAAGTGATGAAAACTTCACTACATCTCATATCCCTAGTCCCCTTCTCTCTGTATGCGAGCATCTGAAATGATGACCCCAGGCAATACACTCTCCTGCCTCTGCAACAATTATAGATTAACTGAAAACAAATTACTGACTTTATCTCTTTATCAAGTTTGCTGCAATTAGTTTTATTTATTTATTTATTATTTTTTTTTTTTTTGGGGGGGGGGGGGGGGGTTGCTTTACTGTGTTTTTACCAACGGTGTCCTTAATAGAGCCTCTTTCTGACTCTCTTTTTTTTTTGTTAAGTAATGCAATTTTATTGATATATATATATATATATATATATAAAAGAGTTGCCCAAGTATAGAGGGAGTATACATCTGGGGACCATACAATCAGACACGGATATTACATGAATTTATTAAATAAAAAACAGAACATAAAGTCAGACTCTGCAAAGCTGACATCCAATCCTAAAAAGTTCTAAAGAAGGGTAATTTGAGATCAGCCATAGTTCTTTGTGAGTCCTCAAAACTCCAGTTCTCCATATACACCACATCAAACAATGCAGGGCAGCTACCCGCAAACTCCCAACAAACTCTAATAAACCAAACACCATAGACCACAATTCTGTAGCAATAGGACAGTGAAGTAAGAGATGGCCAACTGATTCCCTATTTCATTTATACATATAACACCCATCTAAAAGCCACATATTCTTTTTCTGTAAATTGTCAATTGTCAAGATTTTCACCAAAGCTGCAGTCCAAATAAAGAAAGCAACTCTAGAAGGAATCTTTGATTTCCATTTGCTCTTCCAAGGGAAAGAAAGATCACCATTGCCAAGTAGAATCTTGTAGTAACTGCTCACTGTAAATCCCTTGTTCTTATCTGGTTTCCAGCACAGTTTATCCTCCCCACTGCCATTTACTGATACACTATAAACTTTATCCATGAAATTCTACAAAGATTCCAATTCCCAATTCTGCACAGCTCTTATCTGACTATTAAAGGTTGATTTTTTTTTTTAAAAAAAAATAAAAAGGAAGAAAAAGTAGGCTCTCTTTGCCTTCTAAATCCTATAAGAGTTGCTGGCTATGTGTAGCTCCTTTGCTTCTCAGGGAATGTCTGAAAAAAAAAAAGCTATGGATGAGGAGAAATTGAATGCTTATAAGACTGTGTATGTACTATAATTATTAAATGGTCTCTACAAACTTATTTCTATAAATATTTTCTGCATTTATTAAGGTTTATTATCATCATCATCATCATCTATGTATTTGTATTGGGTAGATCATATAATTGACTGATGGTGATGGAACAACTTGTGGGGTCATCTTTTCCTGAGCAAATTGGGAATTACCTATAGAAGCAAAGGGCCTATTTGGTTCTGTTCTCCAAGAACAGTTGTCTCTTCTTAAAAATAAACAGTGTGAAAGCACATTTGTGAATGTGTTTGCAAAAGTAGATTTTGGAAGGTTATTCTTGTTAACATCAATGCTCAATGTCACAACTGTTGTGTTTCGAAAGCTGTTTTCTGAAAATTAGTTTCCAAGAACATAACAAGCAACACCTTTCTATTCTTTTGTTGGCCAGTACTCTCAGCATGTGTTTGTTGAATTGTATTTGTTGAATTGGTGAGACTTCTTACTTCTTTAAATTTCTTTTATGAAGTGGCAGGTATTTTGTTCAACTTAGGAACAATTTTGAATTGTAATTGTAGTCAATTTGTTAAAGCATTTAATGACAGTATTCTGAAGCGTAAGTAATTTCTGAAATCATGCAGGCAGTCTCCTACATTAGGACGTTATATGCATTTACAAATGAAACATTGGCAAAGTATTCTTATGCAACGTCACTACAAGCAACTCTGAGATATGGTATATTAATAAGCCTCGTGCAAGGACTTGGTCTTGGATTCACATATGGGCTTGCAATATGTTCTTGTGCCTTACAACTGTGGGTTGGAAGGTTCCTAATTACACATGGAAAAGCTCATGGTGGTGAAATTATAACAGCTCTATTTGCTATAATTTTAAGTGGCCTGTAAGTCTCTCTCAAATTTTTTTTTCTTGGTTGTGATGATCATTTCTACTGTTTTTGTTACATGTCATTTTTCTGTCTTTATTAGTGGGCTGAATCAAGCTGCAACAAACTTCTATTCATTTGACCAAGGGCGAATTGCTGCTTATAGACTTTTTGAGATGATAAGCCGATCATCCTCTGCAGTTAATCAAGATGGAACTACCCCAGGTTCAGTGCAAGGAAATATCGAGTTTAGGAATGTATATTTCAGCTATCTGTCTCGTCCTGAAATCCCTATTTTGAGTGGGTTTTACCTCACTGTACCTGCTAAGAAAGCAGTGGCACTTGTTGGCAGAAATGGCTCTGGGAAAAGCAGTATTATCCCACTTATGGAGCGGTTTTATGATCCTACATTAGGTACAATGGTCTTAATTTTTAATTTCCTTTTTTTTTTGGGTATTTATTTGGGGTGTGTGCATGTTTTGTGTGGGGTACAGTGGTCACATACCTCTCCTCTTACAATGTTGCATATGATATCTCAGCAACGTCCCATTGAAATCCACAGTATGCTTGCAGATTCCAATGGTTTTAATATTCTGTGGTGCAGGAGAAGTTCTCTTGGATGGGGAAAATATTAAGAACCTGAAACTGGAATGGCTAAGAAGCCAAATTGGACTAGTTACCCAGGAACCTGCTTTGCTAAGTTTGAGTATAAGAGACAATATTGCTTACGGGAGGGATGCTACCTGTGATCAAATTGAAGAAGCTGCTAAAATAGCACATGCACATACTTTTATTAGTTCACTTGGGAAAGGATATGATACACAGGTGAATTTGAAAGACAAAATCTTCATTTATTAACTCTGATCAATGTTTCTTGGCACTGTCTGGATCATTTTTTGTTCATTAAATTAACTAACTTAGTTTCTTTTCAGGTGGGTAGGGCTGGATTAGCATTAACAGAAGAGCAGAAAATAAAACTTTCTATTGCTAGAGCAGTGCTTCTAAATCCATCAATTCTTCTGCTTGATGAAGTTACTGGTGGACTTGATTTTGAAGCTGAAAAAGCTGTTCAGGAGGCTCTAGATCTCCTCATGTTGGGACGCTCAACCATAATAATAGCTCGACGGCTTAGTCTTATAAGGAATGCTGATTACATAGCTGTTATGGAAGAGGGTCAACTTGTTGAAATGGGTACACATGATGAATTACTAACCTTGGATGGCCTTTATGCAGAGCTTCTCAAATGCGAAGAGGCCGCGAAACTTCCTAGGAGGTATAATACAAAAGCAAATATGCATTTGTTGGCATGGAGCATTCTGGGTGACTAGCTGGCAATAATTTGTTTAAGCATGTTGTTTCATTGTGAGGAAATATATATTTTGTTACTTCCGAACTTGTTTGCCAGGATGTTAAATTCCCCCCCCCCCCCCCCCAACCCCAAAAAAAAAAAAATAACCAAGAGCCTCCTTTTTTTTTTCTTCTAAGTTGCAATCTAAATAGGTGCTGTTTATGTACGCTACATCCAGGATTCCATTGAGAAACTACAAGGAGACTGCAGCTTTCCAAATTGAAAAGGATTCTTCAGCAAGTAATAGCTTCCAAGAACCATCATCTCCTAAAATGATCAAATCACCCTCTCTCCAAAGAGCTTCTGGCATGTTCCGGTCCTCAGACAGCACCTTTAACTCACAGGAATCACCCAAAGCTAGGAGCCCACCACCAGAGAAGATGCTGGAAAATGGTCAGCCTATGGATGCAGCAGATAAGGAACCTTCAATCAGAAGGCAGGATAGTTTTGAAATGAGACTACCAGAGTTACCCAAGATTGATGTACAGGCTGCACATCGACAAACATCAAATGGTTCAGATCCTGAATCCCCTGTTTCACCCCTTTTGACATCTGATCCCAAAAATGAACGTTCCCATTCACAGACTTTTAGTCGACCGCATAGTCAAGCTGGTGATACTCCAGTGAAAGTGAAGGAAGCAAAAAATACACGGATTCGTGAAGCACCATCATTTTGGAGGTTGGCAGAACTTAGTTTTGCAGAGTGGCTTTATGCTGTGTTAGGAAGCACTGGTGCTGCTATCTTCGGATCTTTTAATCCCCTTCTTGCTTATGTTATTGCACTGATAGTCACAGCATACTATGTTGAAGAACGTCATCACTTGGGGCGTGAAGTAAACAAATTGTGTTTGATCATTGCCTGTATGGGTGTGGTGACAGTGGTTGCCAATTTCTTGCAGCACTTCTACTTTGGTATAATGGGGGAGAAGATGACTGAACGAGTGCGTAGAATGATGTTCTCAGGTGCACGACTCTTTCCTTACTATTGTAGTAGTTTTCTTTAGATAACAGAATTGTGTTTATTCATATAACCTTATCTATTCCATGTGACAGCAATGTTGCGCAATGAAGTTGGATGGTTTGATGAAGAGGAAAACAGTGCTGACACCTTATCCATGCGCTTGGCAAATGATGCTACATTTGTGCGAGCTGCTTTTAGCAACAGGCTTTCCATATTTATACAGGACAGTGCTGCTGTTCTTGTGGCTGTTCTAATTGGGATGTTGCTGCAATGGCGATTAGCACTTGTGGC
This sequence comes from Quercus ilex subsp. ballota, assembly GCA_032727855.1. NCBI lineage: Eukaryota > Viridiplantae > Streptophyta > Magnoliopsida > Fagales > Fagaceae > Quercus > Quercus ilex. Next base: position 62,682,552 of record CM064915.1, read on the forward strand.
GTTGGCAACCCTGCCAATTCTCACTCTTTCCGCTATTGCACAGGTCTGTACTGATAGTTCAGTTGTGATCCCAAATTTATATTTCTGATAAATAATAAATTCATTGATCAGTCCATGTTGCATATATCTATTGTTTTCATCAGCTTCGAGGAGCTTTACTTTTAGGCTCTGTTTTTTAGTGGAAAACAATCTGCATGCAGAAAAGTTTTTATTTTAATTGAAATTTTTATTATTAAAAATGGTATGTTTTTCACTGTTATATTGAATCACTGAAATTCTGTTTGCTTTGCATGGGAATACCTCATATTTTCGTAATCTTCAATGGCTACAAGTAATGACTTGTTCATGACATGAACATAAAGGTGATTACCAAATACCTAAAATGCTTAAGAAGGAAATTACTAAAACCTAAACTCAAGAATAGGCATTAAGAATAGTTCCATTCAAAAAGTTTTTGTAGGTTCCAGTCTGCTCAACTAGCTAAGTCGCTTGTCGTTGAATAAGGGACCTCAAAAAGACCAATTGGTGTCTTGATCTGATGATAAAGAGCAATGATCATGGAGTGGATGCCAATGATCCAAATCCTATCGAATCTATCGAAAAAAATAAAATAAAATAAAATAGGCTTTTGCATTATTTAATCCAAAACCAACTGGTTCTTATGGGTCCCATGACAGAAGCCTGTGCATCAACTCCACTGACTCATCCACATAACCACTTCACACACACTCAGCTAGCTAATTGTAATCAGCCAATAGTGACCACAATAATTCGCGTCCCATATTATCCAATCCATCCTACAAAAACAATGTATGCACCTTGCACATGGATTTGCTTTTGCATGCACACCCTTGCAGTGTGGGGCTGAATAACTATTGGTGTATGCATCATTTCATTAATTGATTTTCACAAACACACAGCAAACTATATTTTTTTTTCTAATTACTATTAAAAAGAATTGATTTTATACATTCTTTGATCTATAAGGAGGTGCTTTTTCCAAGTCTTAGACACAGTTGCCAACTCTATAGCCTTATGGTGACCCAAAAAAGGGTCAATATTGTGTTTAGGTAATAGCTATATTGTCTTTATATTTGGATCTACTTTTTTATGATCGTTTAGTCAATTTATTAACCTTACTGATGTGCCTGGATTTATGAAATAGCTGCTGCTCTAATATATTTGTATTCTGTAGATGCAAAAGTTTCGTTTATATGATTCGCTTTCACTTATTCATTTTTTGATAATGAAGTACTAATGTATCTGAATATTTTGCACCCAAATCCTTAATAGCTTCTTATTTAAATAATGCAGAAATTGTGGCTTGCTGGATTTTCAAGAGGTATCCAGGAGATGCACAGGAAGGCATCTTTAGTCCTTGAGGATGCAGTTAGAAACATATACACTGTTGTAGCATTCTGTGCTGGTAACAAGGTAATGGAGCTCTACAGGTTGCAACTGAAGAAAATATTCAAGCAGAGTTTCCTTCATGGAATGGCCATAGGTTTTGCATTTGGCTTTTCACAGTTTTTACTTTTTGCCTGTAATGCCCTTCTCCTCTGGTACACTGCATACTCCGTAAAGCACAAATATATGGACCTACCTACTGCTCTCAAGGAGTATATGGTTTTCTCTTTTGCTACATTTGCACTGGTGGAGCCTTTTGGATTGGCTCCGTACATACTTAAACGACGTAAATCTCTTATTTCAGTATTTGAGATCATAGATCGAGTGCCTAAGATTGAACCAGATGATAACATGGCATTAAAGCCACCTAATGTTTATGGAAGCATTGAGTTGAAAAATATTGATTTCTGTTATCCCACTCGCCCAGAAATGTTGGTGTTGAGCAATTTTAGTCTTAAAGTGAATGGGGGGCAAACTGTAGCTGTTGTGGGAGTTTCAGGGTCTGGAAAGAGTACCATAATCTCTTTGATTCAGAGATTTTATGATCCAGTTGCTGGTCAAGTACTACTGGATGGACGAGAATTGAAACTTTATAATTTGAGATGGTTGAGGAGCCACCTAGGTCTTGTTCAGCAGGAACCAATTATATTCTCAACAACCATAAGGGAAAATATTATATATGCTAGGCACAATGCTAGTGAAGCTGAGATGAAAGAGGCTGCGAGAATAGCAAATGCACACCATTTCATCAGCAGCTTGCCTCATGGTTATGACACACATGTGGGAATGAGGGGTGTGGATCTGACTCCAGGACAGAAACAGAGAATTGCAATTGCTCGGGTAGTGCTAAAGAACGCACCCATATTGTTATTAGATGAAGCAAGCTCATCCATTGAGTCTGAGTCAAGTCGGGTGGTGCAGGAGGCTCTAGATACATTGATCATGGGGAACAAAACAACCATTCTGATAGCCCACAGGGCTGCAATGATGAGGCATGTGGACAATATTGTAGTTCTAAATGGGGGACGAATTGTAGAGGAAGGGAGCCATGATTCTTTGGTGGCAAAGAATGGTCTTTATGTCCGTTTGATGCAACCTCATTTCGGAAAAGGTTTGCGTCAGCACCGACTCATTTAGAATGGGTTTTGTGATTGTTTGGGTTTGGCCCTTTATCTTCTCATTTTGCTCAATCTGAATCACTGTGATATCTATACCGATGGTTGTTTCCTTGAGAATTATGGTGGAGTCTCCAGAGTGGGCAGGGAGAATGAGACTGCTGAGGCTGATAACATTGTTTATATGGCAGGGGCAGTGAGTATGCAGTGGCGGCAGTGCTAGATACGTTGTGCAAAAGTAGGTTTTAGAAGTAGGGTTTTTGGAGTGGGTTGGCCTTTGAGGAGGATGTGCTCTCGGGGCTGGATGCTTATTCTTTTGGAGACAGGCATCGCTAGATTGGTTGTCTCCATGGTATATCGATTTGCTTTTCAAGCAGGAAGTGGGTTGGAATTAATTCTAGTTTGTCTACTGAGGTGTGGTTTTCTTTTTACATTTTTAGTGAAACTCTCTCTCTCTCTAGCTTCGATGATAACGAATTTATTTTTCTTATAAGTTTTACTTCCATTGTGAAAAATGTAGAAAGTTCAGGATGAAAAAAAGCTGTAACCTTTGTAAATAAATACTGATAATTTACAAGCTATTCAGTTTTGCCTGTTTGATCCCACGGGTTAAAATATGCCATGAAGCTCCCGTTGTTAGATTCTGTAATTGTGAATTGGCTGATTCACTTGCTGACTTGTGCTGTACTTGGAACATTGAGCATGTAATTTGGCATTTGGTGTCCTGCCTAATTTGGCATAAACTCCTAGAGTTTTGTAAACAGATTTGAAGTGAATTCTATAGCTTTTTCCCCCTCATAGCTGAAAATGAAAATAATAAAGACTAATTTTATATCAAATCTATTTTTATGATGTCGAGACATGTCTTATTTTCTCAAGGAATTTGATTGTCTCACACTCTCGATACATATCATGCAATAAATGTGAATATTCTGGAAATATGTAGATACCAGGTGAGAAAGTGTGTACGGAGTGTACAAGAGAGTGTGAAACAATAATCTTTCTTTCCTTAAACCTAAGAGGTGTGGTTTTCACTACACAAAGGGGGTTCTTATCCTTCAGGTTTAGCTTGTCTTCCAACCATCTCAATATTGCAGTCTACACTCATTAGTTGTCTGTTCACCCTAGCCCACTCTTATTGTTACGTTTTTTTTTTTTTTTTCAATTGCAAAATGTCTTGCAACACAAATTTTCACGATTTTAAAAAATCTGTTGATGTGACTTGTGATTGGTCTATATTTATATAATATATTAATATCTAAAAGTTGGAGCGGATTATTTATTATTGTTATGCTTTTATTGAGCCACATCAACGTAGCATTTTAGTCCATTTTAGTTCACTTGGTCCATTTCGGGTCATTTGGTTTACTAGGTCCATTTCAGTTTATTCAATCCACTTTGATGATGTTTTGGGAGGAGAAGTTTGTGTAGAAAGAAGAGCAGTTTTATTGACAATAATGTCACATTCTCAACGTAATGTTGGTAGATTTTTAATAAAATTATATTTATTTTATGTTATTAAAGTCTTGTATTTTTATTTAATATGGGTGATGAATTTACTTATATTTATTTCCTTTTTAAGCTATTCAAGACATACAACTGTTTGTAAGGATTAGTACGAAACAAATTCTAATCATACGTTACATTATTTACAAAATATTTTACCTTATATAATAATTGAATATAAAATACATTATATTTCCTAAAAAAAACTCACCTTATATAATAATTCAAATTTAAGCATACTTATCTTTTTCTCTTCTTTTTTTTAATTCATAATATATTATAAAAATCAACTAGTTTAGGACACTAAACAAGTAAAATAGTATCTTTAGTGTATATTTTATAAATTTTGACCACGTTTTCAAGCAAAATAAAAAATGAAGTAATGTATCTTCTCATTTTTACTATAATTTGAAGTAGTTTGTCTTTTACTTAAGAGCAAATAACATTTTCCACCCTAATCTTCCATTCAATTTGCAATGTCCGTCCAAACTATTGATTTGCTCGATTGAATCTTTAACTTGAAAGAATTGTGGTAATATGACTCTCACCATCTGTAAAATAAATGGAGCTTTAATTTTGCAGAGAACCTTTACCGTGCTATTACAATGGGGCAGTTGCAAAATAAGACATTATTTAGTTAAACTCAAGTGAAATAATTAATCACTTAATTATGATGAAGATGATGATAGTTGTATGAAGCTAATTTTTTTTCTTTAATATATACATAACGTAAATTAACGATTAAGCAAAAGGAAAAACAAATTTACATTCGCATGCTGAGATTGCCAGCTCTCCAACAGTTTTCAGATGTCAAGCACCTTAAAAGAGTCTGCTATCACTTTAAGCCTATCGCGATATCTTCTCCAACGCCTTTCATTTGCAACGACAATCATAGTGTAATATCTTCCTGTACAAAGAGAAAGTTGTTTATGATTTATTTAGGATAGCATTTTACAGAAGTGATTTTTCCACTTCCATTGGTGTTGAATTGCTATGTTGTGATTCATTAGTAATGCTATTCATCATTCACTTGTGTTGGGGCTAATTGGAGCTGCTGCCTTTTATTGTTTTTTGGGGAAAGTCTTTTCTGTCAGTTCTCTGATTTTTCTGGTACACATCTACAATGCCAATGTGACAGCCTAAGGTTAAATGTAAGACTATATTCCTTTCTACATCATTCACTGGCTTGCTTTTCTAATGACACAGGTTTTTAACAATTTGAATTTCTCAGTTTCCCAGACCAGTAAAGCTAGATGCAACTTTTGGTGAGCTTTCTGCAAGATCAATAACCCCACTAGTCTGGTAACATATACGATTGATGCATAATGATGTACTAACACAAATAAAACAGGGAAGCAGAACATTTAAGAAATAGTATTATTGTGAGTGATTGTTTATGTAATGATGGTCATGGGGTACTTTTCCCAATCTAAAAACTCTAGAACTGACTTCCTTCTCACATTCCTATCTCAATGCACGTACCTCCCCAATTGTGTTTATGTGTCTGTACACAAAATTAAATGTTTCAATTGATTTTAAGTTCTTTTTTATATCCGTGATAAATGTTTTAAATGGGAGCTTCTTTCTTAGAGACAAATGAGTTAAGATGCATGATGTTAGTTCGGAAATGGAAACATTTATGATTATGATACTTCTAAATGGTAGGATACTTACCATTTCCAATTGCTATGGTTGCAAAAGAAACAGTAGAGAAATTTGGAGATGTAAGTTGGAACTCAATGGTGTAATAATTTTTCCCATCAATGGTTTTCTGCATCCAGAGGAGAGAAATTATATCTTTCCTGGACATTCTGGAGTCATAGACACCGGAATTTTTCTTAAGAGAGGAAGTGAGAAGAGGAAGGTACAAACCTCTTGCATGTTAATTATATCAGCTACTTGATTAGGTGCAGCATACACATGTTTCACCAAATAGTAAACTACCTGTTAAAACATAGTAAGTGGTGAAGACCATTTAGAGTCCCCTAAAAAAAAGGACTAAGAAAAATTGCAATACCTTACCTCTTCCATTGGGCCCATATCATGGATGTCTTTTTTATCAGTTGGTATAAATCTCACCCTAACATTATGCAATTGCATAAATTTGTCCTTAAATGCAGAATCATGCGCCCTGAAGTCGAATTCCTGAACAAGAGACAAATAGAAATTACCTCTATAGAAAAAATTCAGTCTTCCTTACATAATGAAATGGGAAAGTATTCTCTCACTCATTTTACACAATATCTACAATTAATACGCTTATATACACATTTTAAAAGCCGAAAATAAAATCTCCACATTTAAAACATAAAAGTAGATGTGAGAGTATCCTTGCCCTAATGAAATTTTCTTACCCTCCATTCTGAGGGGTAAACATAAGAATACCCATCTTCAGAGTCAACAAAAGCTCGATAATTTGCTGGTATTTCTGCAGAGCATGATACAATATCAAGTTAATATTTGTGAATACTGCTTCATATTAACATAGAGTTATAAAGTCAAACAAAGTAACTACCAACCATGATACCTTGAGCAAAAAGGGAACTTGCAGGGAGTAAACTGGCAGTCAGTGCTCCAACTTTCAATAACAGCAGCCTTCTCTTGCAATGACCTAAAATTCAACAGGATCAGGGCTCATGACATGATAGACATAGAAGTTCATAATGTTATGAAATCCAATCATAGTCTAGAACAAGGATATGATAACAATTTAACAACCCATTAAAGAATTTTTTGAAGTGATCACGTGTTTCACCTAAGCATTGGAGAGCACTTGTCATCAATTATAGTACAATTCATCTAAACGGAATGGAATTATGCTAGCGTCATTAATATTTCTATTGTTATTAATGAAAAAAAAATCCTCTGGATGATTAGAACAAAAGGCCTACCCAATCCTCACTAACCCTGGTTACTTGAAAAAAAAACCAGGAGTCTACCATTTCTCCAAGATAAAACTGATAGTTTACTTACTGATTAGGAAGAAACATCAAAAGGACCATGCCATCTAAAGTTCAATTTAGGACAACACCATAACTACGCATAGAACGCCTTGTTATCAAAGGCAATTTTGATGAGAAAACAATCTTCCAAATAGGCATGTCTGTGAAGTATAATATGCAATCATGCACAAGATTGAAAAGTGTGAATAGAATTCAGGTGGGTGGCTTACTTTCATCACTGGAGGCTGTCTCTCTTGAGCATGTGATGGTGTTGTTACGTGAAGACAATGCAGTATCTCTAGGTAAGTCGTTGGGGTAAGGCAAATTCAACTGGAAAATGATGCATGTTGCACAAAACCAAATACTTTATGTTAGAGATGCATATATAATCTGAATAAAAGAATGTTAAGAGACTAGAGAAGAAGAAGCTCATGCACTGACTTTGTTGGATGAAGTGGTTGAAACCCAGCTCAATGAGAGTGAGGACACAGCCATATTCAACTAGTAAGAGAAGCAGTTCTAGCTTCTCATAAAGTGGCTATTGGATAGTGTAGCTTGTCCTTTTGTGATGGTTACGAGCTTGATGTTGGACTTGTGTTTCCTTTTCTTAGTGGATGATACAGAGCCTAATGAGTGGGAGAGCTTAATTTTAGGGGGATAAGCCAGGCCCAAGACTGGGCTAGCAGCGCATGAGTCCTGCCTGCTTTAGCCCAAGAAGAAAGAAGGAAAAAAAAAAAAAAAGCCTAAGTCCTGCATGCATAACGTAGCCCAGCCCAGCCCAGTGTAATTGCCGGATCTACCCCCTTTTACTACTAGAATTCTTTTTTTACCGCTTAACAAATGATAGTATTCAGACCTTTTTTAGTATCTCACTCTTCTTTCGAGTGTATATAACCTCCTGTTCCACACACACCAAATTATTATAAGAATAAATCCCATGTGGTATAAAAAAACTAGCAAGGGGTTTCGAACCTAGGACTAAAATTCAATTCTAGTCTTTAGAGTTTGGGTTATTTTGTTCTTGACCATTTTCATTTCAAAATTTGTCTAATTCCATTTTTGTATTGGTCATGCCATCAGTTTTTGTTAGTAATTTGACAGTTAAATTCCAAATAAGTGACACTTATTAAGTCACAGCATGACCAATATAAAAATGAAATCAAACAAGAAGGATCACAATAAAAAATCTCTCCAAACTTAGGATTTCAAAAGTGTACAATTTTGTACTTTTATTTTTGGGTCTTGGTGTACAATTTTGTACTTTAATTTTGTACAATGTCACACAATGAGGCAGGTTCTGGTTTCAATTTTTTTTTAATAATTTATTTTCCAATCTATACTTATATCTATATAATATCTAAATGATGAAACGTAGTATTTATTACTGTTTCACTTCTGTTGAGCCACATTAGTGTCACATTTTAGTTTACTTCGGTTGACTCGGTCCATTTCAGTCTATTTGGTCCACTTCAGTCTATTCCATCCAATTTGGTCTATTCGGTTGATTTCAGTCTAATTCTGTACATTCAGTCCATCTCAGTCCATTTCAGTCTTTTTGGTCAACCTCAGTCCATTTCGGTTCACTTCAGTCCTTTTTATCCCATTCGGTCCAGTTCAGTCCACCTCACTCCATTTTGGTCTATTCAGTCCATTTCGGTTCACCTTTGTACATTCAGTCCAGTTCAGTCCATCGCAGTTCATTTCGGTCTTTTCGGCCCACCTCAGTCCACTTCAGTCCTTTCTGTCCCATTCGGTCCAGTTTAGTCCACCTCAGTTCATTTCCGTCTACTTCAATCCTTTCTGTCCTATTCGGTCCAGTTCAGTCCATTTTGGTCAATTCGGTGCACTTCAATCCTTTTTGGCCCATTCGGTCTAGTTCAGTCCACCTCAGTCCATTTTGATCCATCCATTCGGTTTAGTTCAGTCTGCATCAGTCCATTTTTGTCTTTTCGGCCCACCTCAGTCCATTTAGGTCCATTTGGTCCACTTCAGTCATTTCTGTCTCATTCGGTCCAGTTCAGTCCATATCAGTCCATTTTGGTCCTTTCAGTCAATTTGGCCCAGTTCGGCCCATCTCAGCTTATTTCAAAATAGATTTAGGTTGAGAATACCTATTTTAAATCCCAATTTATTAAAAAATATGAGAGATACTACGTCTACAACAATTTTACAACAAATCACAGGTGGTTAGTTGTTATTGGTTCAAATTTGAAACTAACACTAAAATTACTTTTTTGCCCCAATAATAACAACCAGTAACAACCTACCACTTAAAATTTGTTGTAAATATATTGTAGACATATCATTTTTCAAAAAATATAGATCTCAAACTCATACTCATAATAAAAGGCATTATTCACTCCCCATTTATTAAGTGGTGCATGTAATTAAGCTCACAGGGTTGAATCTAAGTGGTTGTTCTAACTTAGATTCAAAGTCACTGGAAGCTGAAAAAACTAATCAACATGGGCTATAGAGTTCTAGATTTTAAAGATTTTTTATTGGTATATTGCACATATATGTTGCATCCTGGATTCACAAATCAAGAGAGATGCCAATTGCCCTTTTGAGAGGAGCCAGAGATGTCATAAAATTTTGTAAATATATTAAAAAAAAAAAATAGCCTAAACTTTGGGAGAAGTGTGCAAAAGACAAAGGGCTCCACTAGACAAAAGATCATTAAGAAACTGCAAAAATCATAATCGAACCCTTGCAGTTGGTTAATATTTTTGTTTTCTTTGGCTAGGAAGGAACAAGAACCATGGAGTTGGTCAACAGAAAATCTGATGATCATTGCTTTAGTAAAGAATATTTTAGAGGTTTTATATTCCCTTGGGAAGCTTTTCACGCTGCCCCTAAGGCCTTAATGAATTTCTTATTAGTTACAACTTACAGGTGTGCAGTTGGTTAACTTTTTGTTTGCATGCGTTTATGGAAGAAAAATACTAATCACTTTTTTAATATTAACAATAAATTCTAACATTAGGGTCTAGGGAGAAGTTCTGCGATACTTAATGTAAAAATTATCAATTTAATTTCTTTTTAGTACAGATAAGTGAGTCATTCTATGATTAGTACAATTCAATTTCCATGTTAGTTATGTTTCTTGTAACTTGGTAGTATTACTTGGTTATCTCATAAAGGTGAACCTAGATTTGAATTCTCAATTCTTGGTTACTTGTTGTAAGGGAAAAAAAACATTTTTCATATAGGTAATTACATTAATTTGGGCAATAAGAGTGGGGTTGACACTTATGTGAAACTGGGATTACGTGGACATTATTCTTGAAGTGGATTTTCTCTTAGTCCATTAATTTTACATGATGAGCTAACAGTCTTACCATAGACATTTGTATTTGTTTCTAGTTGTAAGGACCTCCTAGCTAGAGGCTGGCACGTAAAGTCCGAGCACATCTACCATAAAGCAAACTTTTGTGTAGACCAACTAGCATCAAAAGGAAGAGAAAGGTAAGAGGAATATATATATATATATATATATATATATATGAGTCTTCTTCTTTTGTTATACTCTATATTTAAAATATACATCAATTATATATGTAAATAGTACTATTATCTGAATTATACTAGTGTATAATAAAGATAATATAATTGGTGGTTACGTGAAGTGATATTATATCAACTAGTCGTAGGCTTGCACAATGCATGGAAAAATTTGATATGATTATTTTTTATTAGATAATTATTAAATTAATATATTAGATTGTATAATTTTAAAAGTTCAATATGTGTTATTTGAAATTATGTTTTAAATTAGAATTTTTTTATAGTCAGGTATTATATATAGTGAGATATGTATGAAAACACAATGCAATAATTTTTTTTTTTTTTTAAATTGATTGTGTGAGAACTATTAGACCAAGTTGTAACTAATTGTACTTTGTTTATGACTATACAGATTTATGCAATTCAACTCTTATAGGTACATTTTTCTCCAAAACATAGATCCACATCTCTTTCTTCCTCACAATTGAAACTAATTGAAAAAGTAAATAAAGATAACTATATGATAGATCATTATCAATAAATCATATATCATAAAGTGAAAATATAAAATAAAATAAAATGCAAAAAGAAAAAAATTCCTTAAGTATCTATACATAAAAACATTATTAGCTTAATGATGCTCTATAGTAAATTATATTTTATCTTATTCTCTTTTTGACATTTTCAGTAAATATGATCAACTAAGCAAAGTAAAAGTTTACCAAGAAAGTTCAAATTCACTAAAAATTTGATGGTGGAGATGCTAATTATTTGTAATAAAATGACCAAATTAAAAATAAAAAAAGTCAAGGAACTTATAGCAAAATATTTTTTATACAAAATTCCAGTAGAAGGGAGACTAATAGGCCCTACACTTTCTTCAAGATATAGGAGATTATAAAAGACCATACATCATTTGCCTACCCTTTTCTCTTTCTCAATTTCACATTACTAAAGAAGTATTTGAAGCTAAAAACATTGTGAATACATCTCTGTTCAGTGAAAGTTCATTGTTAGGCACATTCAAATTCGTAGCCATGTATAAACTCAAATTTCTATTTAAAAAAAAAAAAAAAACTACATATTAACCCAAACCAAAATTCAACCAAAGCTATAAGAGTGATTTGTGATGGGAAATTTGAAAAATACAACACAAAAAAATCAAATAAAAAAACCATCAACCTAAATTAGAATTATAAGAAAGAGCAAAAATCAAGAGATAGAGAGAGAGTACTCACAATTTTTGTGTAGAAAAAATATAGATTGAATGGAATAAATGATATCAAATTTATACAAAATAAGATAGGGAGAAGAAGAGTCAAAATATAAGAAAGAGGAAATTATGAAGGAAGTTTAACGGTAAAGTAAAGAGTAGGAGGGAGATAAAGAGGCAAAGAGGAAGGGGAAAAGTTGGACGAAGAGAAGAAGAGTTTTTATTTTTTTTATAGAATAGAAAGATGAAAAGTTTAAATATTCAATTTTAATAATTACTTGAAATTAGAAAGAATAAAATGAAAATTTGAAATCAATTTGGGTAGTTGAATATAACCAAACATTTGCATCTAATGAATAGTAACATTTGTAAGGAATAGTAACATTTGTAATGAATAGTCAAATATGTGCATATATCCACTATAAAAGATAATAAATTATTCAATTTTAACAATAACTTGAAATTAGAAAGAAGAAAATGAAAAGTTGAAATCAGCTTGGGTAATTGAATAGTCAAATATTTGCATTTAAAACAAATGAATAGTAACATGTTGAATAATAATAATAAAGCGCATTTATTTTTAAAATATGACGTGGCTGATGAGGTGGCTCAATAAAAGTATAGTAATATTAAATTCTACGTTTCAGCTTTTAGATATAATATAGATTACAATCTATCATCTTTTAACTGTTGTATAGTTTGTTATAAAATTTGTTGCGCAGGTAACATTACTAAAAGAATAAAGTAAAATTATTAAGGACATGCACCAATCAATATTATATCATGTCATGTTATTCAAAGGGATATAAATATGTAATTTGTTGAGGAGATGTAATGATTGCAATTCAACTACTCTAGAATTCTTTCTCAAAAAAAAAAAAAAAACTACTCTAGAATTCCTTGATCTCTCCTCATTGGCCAGGCCTATAAAAGATATCACTGATCACCGCTAGAACTAAAATGATTTTAAATTTTCTTTATTAATTAAACTGTTTAATCATAACTCCCTGACTTTTATTTTTTTGGCTGGAACATCAAGTTCAAGCACCCAATCATATTGCCGCGAAATACAGAAAGAAGCAAACTAACTATAAAGTTCAGTTAAATCAGTTCTCTACTTCGCAAATTTCAATGTTACTTTTATTTCTTTTTCGTTTTCTTTAAGAAAACAAAGATAATATTTAAAGCTCTCACCAGTACTCTGAGTCCCTAAAGACTCACAAACTAGATCTTGGAAACAGGGGCATCACCATTATCACTCCCACACTAGCTAACCCCAAACGTGCTTACTTTTTCCTTTTCCTTTTTCAGTGAGAAGCTTTCTCTTTATCTCTGTGTGTGTTTGTGTCTCTTTTACACAAACAGGCACGCCTTCTTTCATTCAAGTTGCTCTTCTTCAACATTGTTCTAGCTGGATAATTATAAAGAACTGAGCGAGAATGCAGAGATGGGTGATCCAAATGTACGTTCCTATCTTCATTTTCTGCACTATATTGGTTTAGCTTGAGCAGATATTATGTGTGAAGACATGTGTCATTCCAATTGTTTGTACTTTACCTGGATTTTATGTGTTCTTTATGTTCCATTCATCACAAGCGCTTCTTTTATTCCAAAAGATAGTATTTTGATTGATTGTGGTGGAAGTAAGGCCTTGAAACTCGATGATGGCCGGGTTTTTGAGCCTGATTCTTGGAATCAGTATGTTGGGTTGTCTCCAAATTCCCACATTGTGGTTTCTGGAAACAAAATAGGCAAGTCAAATGACTCAATTCTTTATAATTCTGCTCGGGTTTTTAAAGAAACTTCTACCTACACTATCAATATTAAGCAGATTGGCCGCCATTGGCTAAGGTTGCATTTTTGTCCAGTGGAGAGTCCACATTTTAATTTGAAATCTGCGGTATTTTCAGTTGTGGCTAATGGAATTGTGCTGCTTCATGGGTTTTCTTTTTCCAAGTCAGGCAAACAGTCCTGTCTTTTTAAAGAATATGCAATCGAGGTGGGTGGTTCAAGTTCAGAAAAGTTGGTGCTAACCCTGTCTCCCTTCAATGGTTCAATTGCATTTATTAATGGAATAGAGGTAGTTTCTATGCCTGAGGGGCAATTCCCTCCTAGTGCATTGCCTGTGCCACTAGGGCCTGCAGTTGAGATCCCCACTCATGTAGCTTTTGAAACGGCTTATAGAATTAACATGGGAGGTCCACTTCTAACTCCTAAGAATGATTCACAATGGAGGATATGGGAACCAGATCAATCTTTTCTTGTTAATGCTGCTACAGCTCGGAATGTAGTAGTTAATCCCAGTTTGGTCAAATACCTTGATGGGGTATCAGTAGAAATTGCACCCAATTGGGTTTATGCAACGGCACAAGAAATGGCGGATGCAAATGTCACTGATCAGAGGTTTAACATTTCATGGGCATTTGAAGTTGAACCCATGTTCACCTATCTTATTAGGATGCATTTTTGTGATATTGTTAGCGCAAGTCTTCATAATTTGGTTTTCAATGTGTATATTAACAATCAATCTGCTCTAGATTCTTTTGATATCTCAAGCAAAACAATGGAATTGTCAGCTGCTTACTTCATAGACTTTGTTGCCAATGTTTCAATGGTCTCAAATCGGATTTTGGTTCAAGTAGGTCCTCCTGATCTAAGGTATTTCCCAACCAATGCAATTCTAAATGGTTTGGAGATAATGAAAATGAGCAATCCCAGTGACAGCCTTGTCAGAAATCTTAGACCAGATTATATTGATTCCAAGACCCCCAAGAGAAAAAAGTGGGTACTGCTGGCAATTACTTCTTCAATCGGTTTTGCATTTTTCACGGTCATCTCAGCGGCTTTTTACTTGTATTTGTGCCATCCAAAGAAGCCAAGGCGGCAGAGCTCAGTTTGGTTGCCACTTGCTACACATGTAGGAAATTCTGATAGCAAAGTTTCAATTGGTAGCTTTGCTTCAACAGCACATTCTCGTAGTCTCAGCCGTGTTCTAGCTTTCTCTGAGGTTCGTGAAGCAACAAAGAACTTTGATGAACACTTGGTTCTTGGTGTTGGGGGTTTTGGAAAGGTTTATAGAGCAGTGCTAGAAAATGGGGATGTGGTTGCAGTAAAGCGAGGAAACCCAAGATCCCAGCAAGGATTTACTGAATTCAGAAATGAAATAGAGATGCTTTCCAAACTCCGTCACAGACACCTGGTTTCTCTTATTGGCTACTGTGAAGAGCTTGATGAGATGATCCTTGTCTATGAGTTCATGGCTGGCGGTCCCCTTCGTAAGCACTTGTATGGCTCAGGTCTTCCCCCACTAACTTGGAAGCAAAGGCTTCAAATTTGCATCGGAGCTGCAAAAGGTTTGCACTACCTTCATACTGGAGCAGCAGAGAGTATTATCCACCGTGATGTTAAAACAACCAACATACTACTTGATGAAAATCTCACTTCAAAAGTGGCGGATTTTGGATTGTCTAAATTAGGCCCCACTCTGGATCAAACCCATGTGAGTACAGCAGTGAAGGGGAGCTTTGGTTACCTCGATCCTGAGTACTTTCGTCGACAACAACTCACAGAAAAATCAGATGTGTATTCTTTTGGAGTAGTACTAATGGAGGTGCTATGTGCTAGGCCAGCTATAAACCCTTCTCTTCCAAGGGAACAGGTTAACATAGCAGAATGGGCCATGTACTGGCAAAAGAGGGGGCAGTTAGAGAAGATAATAGATCCCCATCTTGTAGGATCTGTTAATCTTGAATCCCTGCGAAAATTTGGTGAAACAGCAGAGAAGTGCCTAGCTGAATATGGGACTGACAGGCCCACAATGGGAGACATCTTGTGGAATTTGGAGTATGCTCTTCAGCTTCAAGAGGCTTCTATACAAATGGTTTCGGCTGAGAACAGTGCAAATTATATTCCGGATATTCCAGAATTGGTTCCCCAAATTGAAACTGCTGAAGGTGGTGGTGCTGACAGTGTTAGCTACAAAGAATCTGATACAATAACATCAAGTGGAGTATTCTCACAGTTGGGGGATCCAAGTGGAAGATAGTTTGGCAAGAGGTAGCCTCTAAGATGAATTTTTGTTGAGAATGTTAGTTCTTGTATTTTACCAAAAACAGAAAATTTTCCTTTTACATTGAGTCTTGTATAAGTAGTCAATCTTGATCTTGACTTCCAATAGGCTGACCTCTTAGAAGCTGATAGTTTCATAGCTTTTCAGATAAATGCAATGAAACGCTGACAATGAACGTCTTCCTTTACTTACATGGCTCGCTTCCCTGAGCCTAAGTGGATCTTTCTGTTGTTTGTGCTCATAATTATTATTACATTTTCAAAGGTTTGTGTTTGGACTGCACTTGCGTGATAAAAAATTTTAATGTTCTAGAGAATCCTTTGTTACTTCTAGTTGAATTTTGAAGATATAGAATATAAAATTGATGTTGATATGAAGCAGAAGCAATAGAGAAAAAAAGCAAAGATTTACGTGGTTTTGCTTAACAGCGTATGTTCACAGAAGAAACCCCTACCAGTTACATTTTTACTATCATGAACTGTGTATACGATGAACCATAAGTAGCGTATATATAAGAGTTAGGTTCTCCCTAATTGGGCCCACAATGTATTTGGGCCTCTTTGGCCATTACATTTGTAACCCATAAACGACAGTATCTTTAATACTTCACTTCTAAGATTTTTCTGTGGAATCTGTAATAACATTGTCTGGATCATAACAGCCATTAGTGAAGGACAGCCTCTGAATCTGTAGACAAGGGCAACAATTCTTTCTTACAGGCCAATGTATGGTGAGCACAGCTGAACAACTTTTGGACCAAGCCCTTTGTGCAAACTGGTTTTAGATTATAAAGTTTTCGGATTGTATCTTTGGCAAATATGATGTTAAGTAAAAGGTTACAACAAAATGGAACATGTGAAGTCAGAGTCTTGCAACTCCAGCTACCATGAAATTACCCTGCAGAAGATTTCTGCCTCAAATCTTCCATTTATATCTCTGTTTCCATCCCTTCATTTTTAGCATGTGAATGGGGAAGCCTAATGTTTCAGTCTGTTAGTACTGAGACATCTATAGAAGTACTAGGATTTATTTAGGAGGATTTCGATGATGCTTCCTCAAGGTCAAGGACCTTGGAAGACAACTGAGTACTAAATTCTAACAGTCTAAATAAGTTTCAAAGGTCCAATTTTAGATCCATAAAAAAAACATGTCCAGTTTTAGAGTCAAATAAAACAGAATATTTTTGTTAATGATGTCTCTCACAGACTGCTTAGTCCAATTTTAGCTTCCAATGTCTAGGTCCAATTTTAGCTTCCTCATGATGTGAGCCAGGTATTGTTTCAGTCAGGCTCTTGAAATTTCATAGGCCAGTCCATTTAATCAGTACCATACCATAGAAAAACCAGTATTGCTTGCAAATGTGATCCCAAAATTTTTATTCCAACCTCAGACATGTTTATCAACTCTCTGGTATATCAGTGTCAGCTGAATATCTGCTCAAACTTGGACTTATATGGGACAAAACAAACTCAATCATAGCAAATGATGCAGGTTGATGCACGAGAATTCAGCTCCTTTTGCAACAATTCAAAAACATGGTCGGTCCACTAGAGATAAAAATGATACTAGTCCTTTTGTCGGCATTCGAAATTTATATGCATGATGTTCAAAGATAATTTGTCACCAAAGCAATGTTTTTTGAGAGCAACTTTTTAACATTGTGCAACTACTCTTTTCTTCTTTTATTTTGGACCATATATATATAAAGCTAAAAACCCCGCGTGCTTATTTCTCTTTCCTAAGACTTTTTGGATGAACTTGAGCAGAGAATTCCCACTAAAATTGGCAACAAAGAAGAGCAATAATTGCCAAAATAATTATTTACCAAAAAAAAAATTTTTTTGCCAGAATAATTTGAGCACAGGTCAGTGAAATCACCATCTCGATTAAGTAATTCCCAAGAAACCATTTATTGCAACAATTGAATTATCTTCCAACCAGAATATTTGTTTACTAATTTAAGTTTTCAAAAGTCTGTCCTTTTTTTTTTGTATGTCATCAATTGAATTATCTTCCAACCAAATTATTGCAACAAATGAATTATTAAAAAAAAAAAAAAATCATGTTTTTGGGGCTAAGTTGATTAGAATATACTCCAATGAATAATCATTGGGTGATGAAGTTACCCATTTTTGTTTACTAATTTAAGTTTTCAAAAGTTTATCCTTTTGTTTTTTACACGTCATCAATTGAATTATTTTGCAACCAAATTATTGCAATAATTGAATTATTAAAAAACAAAACTTGTTTCACAAGAAAAGCTAGCATATCTTCGAACCAAATTTTTACGGAAAATAGAATCCCAAAATAGGAATGCTGTAAAAATGGAAAGGTGTTGACTTTGGGCATTAAAGTTTATCTTATTTGTACTAATTTAAGTTTACAAAGTTTATCCTTTTTACATGTCATCGATTAAAGTCTATCCTTTTGTTATGCAACATAATTCACAATTTGTGGGCGCTATTCACCTGGGAAACTAGTAACCTATGAGTATGATGGTGCATATGGTGGAAACACCATATACCACTCTTGACCCCGTTTGGTAGAGTATCTTAAACACACATTTTCAGTTTTTAAATAACATTTTATGCATTTTTACATACTTTTTTACTCACACGTATTTCAAAAAACTACAAACAACATTGCTCAAACTCCTCTACCAAACGGGCCTAATTTCTACATCTATATTTTGAGATTTTATTGACAGCTTTATTAAATTTTTTGAAAACAAATTGGAATTTAACTTGTGGAAAAAACCTTGACTCTTTTCTACATCCTGGATGATATGATTGATATTGAAATTTTTGTAATTGGTTGAATGCTATGTAAAAAAAAAAGTAGTATCGAAACACCCTCAATAATATATCCCTTAACCCAATTTCTCTTGAAAAGTCAAAAAGCTAGAGCACATATCAGTATAACTCTCATATGAGATCTTTCACAATGTTGCTATATGCCTGCCTATACATGTGAGTTTAGGCTCCATTTGTTTCGAGGTTAACGCTTTTTTGAAAAATGATTTATTTTTCAAAAAATATTTTGTGAAAGAGATGGGTTCAAGACTTCATAAGAGTTGAGTCCAAATCTTCTGTCCCACTTTTTCTGCTCCACTCTATACTCCACCAATAAATACTTGCCACGTGTTCACCTAATTAATTAAATACTATCATTATTGATTTATTAATACTACAGTTATTAATTAGGTGAACACGTGACAAGTATTTATCAATGGAGTATAGAGTGGAGCAGGAAAAGTGGGCCAGAAGATTTGGACTCATAAGAGTTACACCTTTTATAAGCCATAGATTTCGAAGAGATCTAATAGTTGAAAAAACATCATTAAATGTTAATACTTTCCATCTCACTACCTAATTAATACTAGTACTTTTTTCTCTCTCTTTATTTATTGCCTTCCACTGATTAAAGGGCACTACCATTTTCAATAACCTGCAAACCTTACATATGCTTGAATGAGATTAGAATCTCATGCTAAAGTCAACACAAAAGCTTATGCTTTCTTAGGTCCAAAATTGTTTTTTCAATATCAATCAGATTTGCAATTCACCTTTATTCTTGCTCATTTTTTCAGTTTCCAAACAGAGCACTAGACCCAAGAATTAAAAAAAAAAAAAAAAAAAAAAAATCTCTGTTCAAATGCAATAAACAGGATTCAACACCCAAAGAAAAAAGAGCAGAAGAAAATGAAAAGTAAAAAAGGAACCCAAAAGTCAACTAAAGAAGAAGGAAGAATGTGAAGCAGTGATTGAAACAAAAGTTAAAACTACACCCAATTATCAAAACTAAATATTTAAGAGAAAAACAACTATATTAACGCAGAACAAAACCATTATATGATTACCTCTTAATAAGACTTACCAAAAGAAATGCCTTTTTTCACTCAAACTGACATATGGACCAAAATAAGCTATAAATATAAATATAAATGTAATGGCGGGATGAGCAAGTAAATTGGGCTAAAGTTGTTTTCGTAATTGGTCCACATAATAAGCATTAATGTTGAGCAACAATTGCTTATATAAATTTGTCTTTTGTTTGTGAAGTATTTATATTTTCATATTGGTAAATTTTGATTTGGTAGATGTTTACTAATTATCGAGACATTGGTTTTTATTTATTTATATTTATAGTTATGGATTTGTCTAAACAATTTTGGACCCAAGAAAGCATAAGCTTTTGTGTTGACTTTAGCGTGAGATTCTAATCTCATTCAAGCATATGTAAGGTTTGCAGGTTATTGAAAATGGTAGTGCCCTTTAATCAAGTGGAAGGCAATAAATAAGGAGAGAGAAAAAAATGTTAGTATTAATTAGGTAATAAGATGAAAAGTATTAATATTTAATGATGTTTTTTCCAACTATTAGATCTCTTAGAAATCTATAACTTATAAAAGGTGTAACTTGAATCCACCTCTTTGTAAAATACTATTTCATTTTTTTTTCTTTCTAATATTTAGTAGTGATCTTAAAAAAGAGTTAGAAAACTATCATTTGACTTCCCTAATTTAGCTTAATATGAGATAGAATTGTTTTTTTGAAAATTTTAGCAGAAAACAACTTCTAGAAAATAAATCATACTTTTAATAGGGGTTTTCTTTTAACCATAAATAGCTTTTCTTTAAATTATTTTTTCTTATTCTATCAAATAAAAAAAAAAATTATCTTTACAGAAAATTTCCTATCAAATATAAGCAGCCAACTGTTTCTATTATTACACATGTTTAACATGCTCCTTAATAAAGGGAAATGTGATTAAACAAAGATTAAGGGTGTTTGATACATGCACTTAAAAACTAAAAATTGTTGTTTGAAAACATGTGTGGAAATACGTGTGAGTAAAAAAGTGTATGAAAATACATGTAATGTTATTTAAAAACTGAAAATTATTGTTTGAAAACATATACCAAACACCCCCAAGTAACTGAGATCAATCTTATTAAAAAAAAAAAAAAAAGTAACTGAGATCAATCATTTCCTATGAAGTCGTAAGTGATAATTTATTAGTTTTTTTTTTTTTTTGAGGGGAATGATAATTTATTAGTTATGTAGTCTATTTGGATTTAATGCAAAACAAATAATCAAGCTTATCTTTGCAAACTTTTACCTACTTCCACCACACGATCCATATACATCCACAATGGCCCACCACTTTGGACGGTGGATATTAATAACTATTGGGACCCCTGTAGGCCCATTAAGAGCTGACACAACGTAACCTCAATGATCCCACCAACACATTACAAAAATCTAAGAGGTGTTTGGTACATATTTTCAAACAATAATTTTTAATTTTTAAACATTATACAAATTTTCACACATTTTTTTCTCACATATATTTTCACATATATTTTTAAACAACAATTTTCAATTTTTAAATACAAATATCAAACACCCCAAAACTGACAAAAAACCAAACGCACGTTTAATTTTGAATTTTCAAAGGTCGGTTCGAGGATCTTGTCCAAATCCAAAAAAACTCGCCGACCAAATCGCGCGCGCGCACGAGGTTTATTGGCTAAAAATTCAGTTGGGGTCCCACCACGTGTCACTTGTCGGCGATCCAATTACGGACATCGCCGATTCAATCGAACCTAAATTCAATCACGACCACACACGTGGCAGACATAGGACCGACTCTTTTAGCTGTAAAGTGACCGACACGTGGGCTTCGAGAAAACCCTTAATCATTGATCGTAAGTATGTTTTTTTAACCGCGTACCGGCTAGACCGGTTCCCTAGCCGTTAATCCTGGTATATATAAAGAACTGTCCTAACTAAACTCTACTAATATAAGCTAATATTACTAGTACATAAACAAGAGAGAGAGAAGCAAAGAAACTAGCAATAAAACTCTCCAGCTCAAGAGAAAGAAAAAGAAGAAGAGCTAAAAAGAAATTCAACAAAAATGCCCATTAGTAGAATTGCAATTGGTTCACCGGGAGAGGCGAGCCATCCCGATGCCATTAAAGCTGCATTCGCAGAGTTTTTCTCTATGGTTATTTTTGTTTTTGCTGGAGAAGGCTCTGGCATGGCTTTCAGTAAGATCTCCATTTCAAATATAAGTTTGTCATGCAATACCAAATCATGTTTAAATTTCTTTTTTTGATGTAGAGTATTTCATAAAAATTTAGAGTCCGTTTGATTATTTTGTACTTGTTTAAGTGTTATAGAAATATGTGTTGGTGAAAAAGTATTGTAAAAATACGTGTTATATTATTTAAATAACGAAAACTGTTGTTTAAACAACACAGCCAAACAGGTTATTTTTAAACCACTAAAAAATAAGTTGTAGCAAACTAACACTAACGTAACCTATCTCATGGAATTGGTGTCAGCGATTGGATTTTATGAGTGTTACTTTATCATAGTTGGCAAGGACTTACTGGTGGATATTTTTGCAGACAAGCTTACAGGTGATGGACCAACCACACCATCTGGCCTTGTAGCTGCTGCATTGGCTCATGCATTCGCACTTTTTGTGGCGGTTTCGGTTGGTGCAAACATTTCTGGAGGGCACGTAAATCCGGCTGTGACATTTGGTGCTTTTATTGGAGGCAACATTTCTTTGTTGAGGAGCATTTTGTATTGGATTGCACAGTTGCTCGGTTCAGTTGTGGCTTGCCTGCTTCTCAAGTTTGCCACTGGTGGACTGGTAAGAAACTTTGGAAATGAAATTTTATATCTTAGACGAACAATATGCAAGTATATTTCTATTGTAAGATTTGAAAATTTGACTAATTTAATGCAGTTTTCTCATTTATTTGTGTGAATTTAATTTTGAGGTAGTTTGTAGAAATCAGTATTGTCTAAATTTTGAAGCAATAGTATTTAATTTAACATTAAATTGAACGATTTGAAATTTTTTACCTAAGGACAATATTTGTTATAGTAAATCTAACGACACAACAAATTTAATTACATTTTTCATAATTGGTGAGATGATAAGTTGTGATTGGTGTACAACATAAAAGAGGTTAGTGATAATCTCACGTGAAAGTAATGTACGTCGCCTCAACAAATTGTCAAAAAGAATTCTGAAATTTATTGCGTCCATAAACTGAGTCTATTTGACTCTTTCCCCTTGGTTTATAAGCCCCAACCATGTATTTCAAGTCAATGATTTATTCTATATTAGGTATACTTTCAAATCAAATATAATGTTTTTTATGCCTAACTTTTGACTTTGTACTTGACCCATTTTGCAGGAAACATCAGCATTCTCCCTATCATCTGGAGTGTCTGTATGGAATGCTGTAGTTTTTGAGATTGTGATGACCTTTGGCCTTGTCTACACAGTCTATGCCACAGCAGTGGATCCAAAGAAGGGGAACATAGGCATAGTTGCACCACTTGCAATTGGTCTCATTGTGGGGGCTAATATATTAGTTGGTGGTGCCTTTGATGGTGCATCCATGAACCCAGCAGTCTCCTTTGGTCCTGCTGTGGTTAGCTGGTCATGGACTAACCACTGGGTCTACTGGCTTGGCCCAATGGTTGGTGCTGCCATTGCGGCCATTGTCTATGACACCATCTTTATTGGGCAGAGTACACATGAGCCACTTCCCACCAATGATTTTTAGGAATGTTGTATCTTCTTAAGATTTAAACCTCTCCTTCCATGTTATGGAGAGAAGAATAATGGGAAAAAAAAAGGTGATTATTCTTGTAATGGGCTGGGGAGTGAACTTTGGATTTCATGTACTTTTGTTATAGGTTTTGGTGGTGTTGTTTCATCTATGTTTTAGGAATGAGTGAGCTTCTTGGATGTCTTTTTCTTTCTTTTTTTTGAGAATCTAAATTCTTGGATGTCTTCTTTGTTTTGCTATCATTTAGTTGAGCAGCTTTTGCACATGATTAATCACCTTGGACAAAATTAGTCATATTTGGTACTGATCATATTTAGTTGAGACATGGGGAGCAATAAAATTGCATGACTAGTAGTGTAAATTGGGGAACCAAACGTTTGACTCAAAACCCAACAAGGTATTTGCATAATAATTAAACATTTAAATGAATTTCACTCTAAAGCGTGCAGTTTTTATGACCAAATGTTTGACAAGGGAAAGTAAGCAATTCAAAAAAAAAAAAAAAAAGTAATAAAGCAAGTTATATATTAATTAATGAATAAGTCAAAAACACAAATAAACCCCCCCACTTCTTCTAGGATTGCAGAGCATAGGGATTCTAAGTTCTTCCGTTTTCATTTAATATAATGATTATCACACACTCGTTATTGAACATTATTAGTACACAATACCACTTTCACGTTTTAAATAAGATGGCCAAAGGCCTTATAGCTGAATTGACACCTCCCCATGCACAAAGTGTTTAGAAGTCTAAAGGAAAAAGGTTTTGAGCTGCGGGGTTAGCAGTATGTTGTAGCTATCTCTCAAAAAAAAAAAAGAGATGGAAAGCAGGAGTTCTAATAAAGAAACTACTAGAATGAAAAATGTTTGGCAGTCAGCAGCCCAGCACATTCCTTTGTATAGCACTCCAAGTAGAGAAATGAAAATATGTATTAATTATAAATCCTTAGAGTTAGAGTTTATTCTAAGGTTCAAGGACTCTTTCAATTTCTTTTTTTCTTTTTTTTGAAGTAAAAAAAATATGTACCACGATCAAAGCTGTACTTATAAGTATATATGGAATAAGATCTTCTCCCATTGAATCCTAACTTTTATTTAGGCGTAAGACACGTGACATTTATGAATTAAATAAATCTCTCTTATCTCACATCCGGCTAAAAATGAGAAGGAATTAGAGGATTCAATTGAAAGACTCATTTTCCCGTATATCAATTTCATGTAAAAATAGTTACAGGATGATAGTGCAACTTATTGGAGCAATCCTTCGCCTTAAGACACTGTTCAGTAACAGACAATCTAGGGGTTGCACGTTGTTGCGAAAAACTATAATTAGAGCAACGTCTAAAATACAATGTCGATACATTTGTTGTTAAAAACGCCTTAACAACAAATTTGAAGACCTCTAAGTTTTTAAGGCTATAACTGTATGCTCAATTGTCTGTTTGAGATGATTCTTTTTTTCAAAGTAAAATTTTGAGATCTACAAAATGAATACAGAAGGTGATTCCTTGACTCTTTTTCAGATCTATGCTTCATCTTTTGGCCAGAACTTTGCTTGTTTTGTGCTAGGCTGAAATAGTTTAAGAACAACTTGTTGAGGGTCTTTTCTTTGTGTTGCCATGTGTCAAGCCTAGATTGGCTTCGCCTTTGGACACGGGTTCAAAATGGGGGTGGAGTAAGGCTAGCTGCGTTGTCTCAAGAACTGAACACAAAAGCTTCAACTTACAAACAAAAGGGATTAGAGTACAATTGTACAAATACTAGCCTAATATGACTAATGATTTTGGGTAATCTAATTTCTTAGGCAGCTTTCTTTGAGGATTTCTAGCCTAATGACTAATGAGACACCTAAATTTAGGGGATTATGCCACTGGGCATTTAATGAGAGTGAATAGGTGAAATGAGGCTAATGAGCCATGAAATGAAAGATATGCAGAGTTTTTCTTGACTTTTGACTTACACTGCGACACTTTTGGGCTCAGAAATGTATGTGCTCCAAGTTCACATGCTTCTTCTTCCTTTGGGCTCAAAGTGTGTACATAATCATTCTGTCGTACTTGGGCCATTTTGTTGATTGGGTTTATGTATGGACCTTTGCAAGAATTTATTGGCCAATGGCCATTATTTATACACTAGTCGTAGACCCGCGCGTTGCGCGTGATAAATTTTTGAAATAAAATACTATTTTAGTCCCTAGACTTTATAAAGAGTTTTTTTTTTTAATAGTTTTATCATATTTTTCATAATCTTGTCTATTTGTTAAATTTTTTTAAGTCCTTGTGTATGAAGATTATGATTTTATATATATATATATATATATATAATTCCCTAGTTAGAGTTTGATTAGTTTTAAGTTTAAATTTTGTATTATTATATTTAATTGTTAATTTTATTGCATTGTAAAGTTTTCAATGTCCTATGTATAGCCATCTCTATTTTATTTCTTACTCCTCTTGATCACCTTTTTATTTTCCAAATAACGGTTATTAATTGACGTTTGATTTCATTTCTTTTTTTCTTCCTTCATTTATTCTTTATTGCTTTGTATGCTCCCTTGCTAGTTGTAAATTTTATGGTTATCAATAAGAAATTGATATCATGGATGGCTTAAATAGTTATAGATGTAGCTACGTTAGTGGTATGTCAAAGGGTTTTTTTTTTTTTTTTTTTTCTTCTAAATTTTCAACTATGAAAGGCTTTTCCCTAGTTTGGTCTCAATCAATTAAGATATCTATAATATATTAACGGAAGTAATAATGAGCCTTAAATTTTTTTTTAATGTATGAAATGATTAGGCTAGTGGTATGTCAAAAGTTTTATAAAAAAAAAAAAATTTTTTAAATTCCAAGGAAATGTAAAAGGCCTTTTTTTTTAAAAAGAAAATTGTGACGTTTTGAATTATAGAAATATGCTTGTTTTAATTACCTTGTGTATAAATTTCATTATTAAGTTGTAAACATCTAAATTAAAGTAGATGAATATATAAATGCAAAATTATATGCAAAGTTACAACCGCACAAAATAAATATGTATAGATAATTTTTTATTATTATTCATGAATCATTATTTCACTGTTCACTCATAAATATCTATATTAAAGTTTTTTTTTTTAAAATCTAAATTAAAATAGATGAATATGTAAAGGTAAAATTATATGAAAGGTTAAAAAAGATATTTTAATTTTTAAATAATAGAGTTTTTAAGTCACCTTAAATGAGAAAATGTTTAAAAAAAATATATAAGAAAAATTGGAAACAAAAAATGATGACGTAACTGCTGATGTCATTTAACGTGAGCGTAGTAACATTAAATATTACATTACAACTGTAAGGACTCCAAATGTATTGGACCTGGAAAGAAGACAGGTTTCTGGCCCAACGAGCCCAACAATAAATTTATAGAGCGTGGGTATAAGAACTAGTTCTATTACACAGGGAAAGTCATAGCCACAGTTTGATAAAGGATGCTTCAAGTTAGCTTTTTTGGGTAACAACTCTCCTCGGCTAGTTTTTAGAAGGTATCTCCTTCAGTTTTCTTTCTCTCCCCCTTTTTCCTTTTTCTTTCAGGAATTCTCCCCTAGATCTTTTCAATGTCCCCTGTTTTCATGTTATATACTGTCTTTCTTTCACATTCCCATCGTACACGTGTAATTTCTATCCTGAGAACGCCTTTCTGTCCCATCCAACACCCCCCGGACCTTTTGTTTAGTGGTCATAAAGCTGCTTGGTTACTGTTCAGGTATCACCTCCACATTAATGCGGCCAGGGAGTTAGCTGGATAGCGTTTAATGTGGAGGTAGCAGCTTTATGGGGTATTTGTTATCTTCCCCGGTTCTTTATGAGGTTTATACTCTTCCTCTCGTTCTAATACGACTTTGTGGAGTGTCTTGAACAAAGAGATAGTTACCTCTACCTCGGACCACTGTGTCTGAGGTGAGTCCTATCCTCGGCTGCATTTTATGCTTTGCATATATGATTTATGTCACACCACACCTATGTAACCATCCTCGGACAAGCAGATGTCCTCGGACTGGGCCTTTGGGCCCCAAGCCCATTTCCCTTGATTCCCACATTTTTTAGATAACAGGCCCCACAACAACTTTTAGTAATATATAGATATATAGATTAATAGTATGGAGGATGTGACAAGATTTAAATGTTGAATAAAATAAGATGAGAGGAAAAAAGTGTAAAATAAAATATATAACAATATGAACATCAAATTATCAAAGTCATTCTATGTAATATAATAACATTATATTGTTATATACTATATATATAATGCAGTAGGATAATATTTAATCAAATTATCGTAGTCATTCTAGAATATAAAAGATAACAACTTAAAAATACAAAACTAAATTGCATCAAGCCAATGTAGAATTCTAATTAACACAAAAATTCATCAACCTACAGAATTGATGCAATAAAAAAAATCAAACAAAAAAAGAAAAACAAATTGAGAGAGAGAGAGAGAGAGAGAGAGAGAGAGAAGTAACCTTTTTGTGTGAGAAAACTATATATAGAATGAAAAAGAAAATGTCAAATTTATAGTAAGATGTTGAGAATAAGAAGAGTCAAAATAAAGGAAGATAAAAAGGTAGAGAAAGAATGATATTAATGTAGAAAGTAGTGGGGAGATAAAGAGGTAAAAAGGAGAGAGAGTTTTGGAAAAATAATAATAAAATTAATAGTTAAAAGATATTTTAATTTTTAAATAATGGAGCTTTTAAGTCACCTTAAATGAGAAAATGTTTTAAAAAATATATAAGAAAAATTGGAAATAAAAAATGATGACGTGGCTCAATGTGAGCATAACAACATTAAATGTTATGTTTTAGCTTTTAGTAATATATAGATTTATTCTTGTAAGTTGTAACACAAATAGTAGATGTACTTTTATTTACAAGTTGCCTTTTTTTTTTTTTCATACCAAAAAAAAAAAGTTGCCAATTTTTAATCAGCAGCTTTTGACATGTCAAAATTTTTTTTTTATTATTATTTTTTTTATTTTATAAAATACACAACAGAAGCTACAGCTGATTGAAGCTCATTAAGCAACAGAAGCGACAGTGCTGTCAATATTATAGCAGGATATGTCTTTGTTACATTTATAACCCCATGTGGGCATGATTTACGCATAACTCACTAGTATCTCCATTTTCTTCGACAAACTTGTAGTTGTGGGTATACGTCACGTGCGATTGATTTAGCTTTGGTTGATACAAATGAACCTTGACTAAACTCCGCAAGCAAATCCCATCTGCCGTTGCTATAATTAATGGCTCTTTCACAGCTAATTTACTCAAATGTTCTGCCAATGAGAGTTCATCCTCTTCATTTGTAAATCCCACCAATTTGACCACTTTGAGATGTTCAAGCTTTGAATGCCTAGCGACTTTCTTTGAGTATGTAGTAGTGGTTGGCATGGAGTAACTCTTAGTGTCAACCTGCAGAAAAACATAACTTTTAGAATAATGGTTAATTGATTGCCAAAATACACGTTGTTTTTTTTTTTTTTACTTTAGCCCATGAATGATTTTAGTCTCTAAAATTTAAAGTGATAGCCTTTAATCTTTAATAAAATTAAAGCAATTGTTTTTAATTCCTAAAAAACTTAAAGTGATTCATGTGTCTAATGAAATAATAACATGTTAGTTTTTAATTTGCTCATGTCATCTAACTAAGGGACTTAAAGCGATTATTTTAAATTTCAAGAATTAATAACTAAGGGACTTAAAGCGATTATTTTAAATTTCAAGAATTAAAAAATAAAAATGCTTGTGGAGTAAAAGAACCACCCATTTATTTAACTTTAGATAATTAAATTAACCATTGACTAATAAATTAAGCTTTTTGGAATAACTGGCAGCTTATCAATAACAATGGTTAAGTCTTTTAAAAAATAATAAATAAATAAAGGAAAAAGAAGGGTTAAGCAGAGCAGTGGAACAATGCAAAAGATGTGAGTTCCATTTTTTTTCCTGTTGAAGAAACTTACAGTTACAAAAAGTTGTTCCAGGGCAGGACACAGTTTTAGGAATGAGATTAAGGCATCACTGTTATATCCTTCTGAGGAATTATCGATCCACCATAACTCTCTCAATCTGTAGAACTGGAAATTTCCATGTAAATAGGAAATGGACGGCCAAATCAATTTCTGCAAAGTAAACAATATGAACTTATTTATGTAAGATAAGGGGACAACATGGGCTATCAGTGGCTTGTGTTTCAAGCATCATAAAACTTTGAAATCAGTACTAGAAAATGCAGAAATTAGCAGAACATACCTCAAAAGTCCATTTGCATAGTGTAAGAATTTCAGCATTCTTTATGGTTAATAGACTTGGGTCAAAATCATAACTGCCAAAGCTATTGTCGCCTGGCCCTTGTCTGAAATCTAGCATTGCATCTTTCAGATTAAAATGATTTTCAGTCAAGAGCCAAGGAAGCAGACCCCGATACCGGAAAGATCTAAGTTTCAAAGACCTTATGAAGAGAGATTTCAGTTGAGGACAATCAAAGATGGTTAAGCTTTTAAGCCTTGGACTGGAGTCAATTTCTAAAGTTTGCAATCCATTGCACTCAATGATCTTCAAGCTTTCAAGAAACTGAAAATTTGAAACTATAGAGGACACTGCCTCTTTGGATTGAAAGCCTACGGATTTTAGAAAAAGGGTTTTGACAAAGAAGGTAGATGAACTCGGCTGGTCAGTAAGGCTTTGGTGATTCAGTCCCAACTGCCAATCAAACTGCTTATGAAACTCTTGCTTGCCAGTAGATAACTCCATGTGAAGTTTATTATTAGCTGCAATGGTAGCTAAGAGGATACTAGTACTACCTTTGCCAAAGTGGTATTGAAGCCTCCGGGGTTGCCTTAATGGATCAAGCTCATCAAAATGAGTTAAGAATTCAGAAATTGCAGTGACAGCAGCTTCTGTAGTTCCATGCTGCACTAAAACTGTGTTCCATAGGCTTGCCCATCTAGTCGAAAGGAAGCTTGTTTGTAGTGCAGATTCAGAAGGGAGAAAGGAAATGATCCGGCCGAGGATTTCATCTGGTAAACTGCTTAGCAAATCCAACGTATTTTCTTCCATGAATTCCTGTTGCGAAATGAGAGTGGTCTTAGTAGACTAACAGAACAATTATGCTGTATCAAAGAAAAAGAGTATAATAGTTCTTACTTTTTTGATAGCCTCTCTCAGTCTCAGGTGTTTGAAGACTCAGAACCAAGTTTATATTGGGCTTTTAGTCCTGATAGCTCTTACCCTCTTAAGGCTTTTTATCCTAAATAAGCTCCACCCCTAAATGGGATTGTAGCATTAGGAACAATTCTATGGTTTTCAGTCTTTTGACTTTCAGACTATATAATATATATCATAGTAGCGTATAAATCTTTCTTCAATTAAGAAAAATTCTGGTACTAACTTACGTTTTAGTAATAGATATTGCTGAGGCTTAGGGGAAAAGAAATACTAGCCTCAGTTGATCAAAGCTTAGACTAGTCTTTTATTTAATAACAAGGGACAGTGCCAACCAATGGGATGAAATAGCTTTGCTCCAGGTGATGGATTCAAGATAATTAGAAAATAAATTAGGGTGTGAATAACGAAATGGTCGTCTTTGTAAGCAAAGGCAATTTACTTGTCAGGTAGGCAGCATCCTAATATAAAATTTGTCACATGACATCTATTGCGGTCCCTAAGTCCATTTCAAGAGTTGCACTTGCACATTTTCTTCTTCTTAATTTCTTGGTTACTTCACAGTCTAGCTTGATATCAGGGACTTTAGGCAAAAATAACAAAAAAAACCAATATGAAATTATAGTCATTCAATTATGAAGAGCTTCCTCAAGAAATGGTGTTTTTTTTTTTTTTTTTTTTTTAAGGAAGGAAAACTTTCAGCTTATTTGATTTTATAGCTTCTTTTTTATATTATTTATAAGTTTTATTGTACTTTTTGGTACTATTCAGTTAACTTTTAACTTTTTTGTCTACGCTTTCAACTAAATTTTTTTAATTTCAGCTAAATAAGCTGAAATTTCAGTTAATTTTTTAATTTCAGTTAACATGAAAATGAGAAATTGAAGGTCTTTTTTGTTTTTGTTTTTCCTTCACAATTTGATAGAACATGACAGATGAGTTGTTTCAGGAAAGAGAGATTTAAGATATATTCATTTAAAGCCGGTTGAAAACTTGAAATAGTCAACGGATTATAACTTATTATCGTGAAATTCTAGGTGAATTTGTCGCTAAAACAGGTTTTGCTTTGTTTGATTAAAGTTCAATGGAAACGTTCGATTGATTGGTCAGTGAAACTTGTCAATGCTAACATAATTGTTTGACGTGAGAGGAGAACCTTATTTTAAGAGTATTGTGTAATTACACTTCTTCAATAAAGTTATTATATCTTTAAAAAAATGTAGCGAAGAATTTATGAACAAATTTATAGGATTATTATAGTAATAGACCATGTGCTTGTGTGCTTGCGGGGTTTGAATAAAATAACAAAATCTAATAATTTTATTTTAGTATCGGGCCTGTAGCTTTTGTTGAAATAATCTCGAAGGAACGCCGTTTGTAATTTGGTGCTTTCTCCTTGGTTGTTTTGTGTGTTTAGTCATTTATCTTGAAAACAGTAAGGCGACATGAAAATTTTGAAAAATTATAACACGATAAGTCGGGTGGAATGTATATTTTGTGGGAAATCTATACACTTTGTGGAAAGTCTATACATTTTATGTGAAAGTTTGTATATTTTATGAGAGTCTATAAATTTTGCAGGAAAGTCTATACAATTTGTGAGAGTTTGTACTTTCATGTGAAAGTCTATGCATGTTGTGGGAAGATCTGTATATTTTAGGAAAAAGTCCATATATTTCTTGAGTAATTTTGTATATTTGTAGGAAAGTCTCTAAATTCTAGCTATGAGAAAATTTATGCATTCTATAAGAAAGGCTAAGAGAGAAGGGTGAGAGTGATAGAGATTAGAGAGAATTAAGTAATAGAGTAATGGACAATGGAGAGCAAACTTACGTTGGCATGAGAGTTTCTAGAATAGAAAGTTGAATCATGCATTTTCAAAGAGAAATTTTGCATGCATTCTTCAATTGGAGCTGACGAAAACAAATAAAGAAAAAAGAGAAAATGGGAAGGAAAATTTTTTTGGAGCGCGTTATTTTAGGTGAAGAGGAAGAAAATAAATGATAAGGCCCAAGAGTTTTCTTTGCGGGCCAACCAAAAAATTTTCTACTCCAAATGGAGAAAAAATTGAAGGAGAAAATTGAGGTGGTTAATGTGCACATGGGAAATTCATCATCTTTTTTTTTTTTTTTTTTGGTGCTTTCTTGGGAACGTTGCCTCTTCCTTCCTTTTTTTTTTTTTTTTTTTTTTTTTTTACCTTTCCTGGACATTGCCTTTTCTCTTTTTTGAATTCCTAGGTCGTGGGTGTGATAGTTGTTGTTGTTGTTGTTGTTTTTTTTTTTTTTTTAACTAGACATGATTTTTTTTTTTAATATATTGGGTGATTGCTTTTTTTATTATTATTACTTTTTTGTTTTAATTAGCCATCATTTTTTAATAATGGTGTATGTTTAAATTTATACAAATTCACTTTTTTTATCCCTCTACTTTTCCACTCATAAACAAACAAAAAATAAAGAAATTAAAATCTTTTCTATTCTCTCACTTTTCCATCCTCCCACAATTTTTTATCCTCCCACTTTTCCACCCCTTCAACCAAACAAATATTTAAGAAAGACTAGAAGAGAGAATTAGAGGATAGAAAGATAATTCAATTGCACCGTAAGGTGCCCATTAACAACATTTTTGACTTTTTTTGAAAACTTTTTGTCTTTTTTGCAATTTTACCTCATTTTTTCAGCGTTATAAGTTATGGGGCCAACTTCATAGAGAGAAAACAAATACTCCGTATTTAAATAAGCTATGAGGCTACTTTAATGTCTTTTTCTTTCATTTATCTATTGACATTTCCCATTGGGATTGTGTTTATAGATAAGACTAGAGAGAATAAAACAAGATAGGGGAAGACATAAGAGAGATAAGAAAGAGAAGAAAAAGGATTGCGAAGTGGGGCCGGGTAGAGAGAAAATGAATGAAGATTGAAGACAAGTAAAAAGAAGTTAAAAAATTCATTATGTTGTCTAGATTTTCAGAAAATTTTTAAATAATATAAGAGATACTTTATTTTTTAATGTTTGTAATAAATTACAAAAAATATCATCTTATTTTTAATTACTAGATTTGAACCCGCACCTTGCACGGGAGACATTTTAAAAACAAAGAAAGGTTAGGAGTTATGTAACTCTCCTATCCAAAAAAAAAGAAAAAAAGAAAAGAAAAAAAAAAAAGGAGAAAGCCTTGTAATTCAATTAAACTAGTCCCTAACCCGTGTGATATACGGGAAAATTTCAAAAATGAAATATTTATAAAACATTCTAAATAGTTTTTTTTTTTTAAATAAAAAAATTCAAAAGCGATAGAACTCCAATGCTTACGCTTACTTATTACACAGTCTAGAAACTATCTTATAGGATATATGTCCTGCCTATTTCACAAAAAAACATGAATTTGTTCTAACACATCCAAAATCTCATTCAAGCATAGTTCATGCAACCCAATTGATGCCAACAACTCTGAGTTGGCAAGCTCCACAATTAAATCCCTGATCCATAGTTCGTGACAGGAGTGTAACACTCAATAAAGCATGGCAGCCATCTACAATGGGTTTGCTTGGCAAGGAATTAATTTAGTATGGACTATAATAGGAGAATCATGACTACCTCTAAAAATAATTCCAAAACTTGCATAATAGGTGGCTTTGAAAAAAGGCCAGTGCTATGTCCAGTTTTAAGATGAGGAGAAACAGGATTTGCAATTGTTGGGCTCACTTAATATTTAAGCTTTTGTTTTTTAGCACTGTAAAGTTTAAAGATATTTTTCGGCTAGTTAAAGTTATTTTGGTAATAAGTGGGGTAAGAATAAGTTGTCACTGGGAAAAAAAAAAGTTATGTCCATAATATTTTTACAACATTTTTACAATAAATCATAAGTAGTAGGCTGTTATGAGTGGGCAAAAACATAATTTAAGTTGTAGATTCAAATTAGAACCAACAAAAACTTACCACATATTTTTTGTTATAAAAAGTGTTGAGAAAATATTGTGGACGTAGCATTTATAAAAAAAAATTAAAAAAATAAAAGAAACAAGGAGTATTTTTTTTAACAAACATATATGAACCACATCAAGTAAAATGCCATTGTCCACTAGAACTAATGAAACGGTAAAATGAACAAATAAAATAGTAAAAGTGTTTTAGTGGGTTATTGATTGTGAGAAGGAGTAGCCTAGTTGTGACATGAGGCCGAGGCCAAAATTTTGTTGGCTTCTTTTTCTTCCGTTTGCTTTTCTCATATTTATAGACATGGTAACTTAGTTGTTCATAACCTTATTAAACATGTTAGTCATGCCTTATGATGTGGATGGAGGATGTTCCAACACATATGAACTCTATTCTCTTAACCAATTTTGGCTAGTTTTCCTCAGCTTTTTTAATACAACGTGCTGATTTGATTCTCAAAAAAAAAAAACCTCCAAGCCTCTAATGTAATTTTTTTTTTTTTTTAATGAGGAAGAGGCAAAACTAAAGTTTTTTTAGATGGTTGTTCAAACAACTTTGTATTCATCCTTTTTTTTAATTGTCAATTAATTTAACTTTCTATGTGGTTCATATATAATCTTGTAAAAAGGTTTGCAAAATTTACTGGAGCTTCGTCTAGCACAATTCATAGCTACAAATTTCTTCTTTTTCTTCTACTCTTTTTTCTTCTTCTTAAAAGCTAGCTTCATTTAATTTCAACCAAAATTCACCAAAATAGGCTGGAATGGCCACAATTACTAACATATCAAACAAATATGAAAGTTAAAAAAAAATCTACTAAATTTCTTCTTCTTTTAATTTTCCAAATAGTTTTAGGCATAAAACTAAATCAAGGTTTGAGCAACATAGGAAATCTATATTAATGGTCTATATCAGAGACATTGCTAATAAGCTCACAAAGAAAGATGACCAGACTCAACAATTGATTGATCTCAGCCTTAAAAAAAAATCCTAACTTTGTTTTTGAAGAAGAGCAAGAAGAGTCTTTGAGATTTAAAAGAAGCAAAAGAGGAGGTATAGAGTGTGTTTTCAACAAAGGAGTTAGACCCATATTGGATTTTCACTTATCTTTCTCTGCATCTTTTGGTTGGGTCTTGAGAGAATGATGAATTCAATGTGGGTTTTGGCTGAGCTAAGGGAGGGGAAGTGATCGATTTTGTAGGTTGGGGATTGAGAGAAAGAATGGAAAAAAATAAAAATCGGGGCAACAGGGTGCTGAAAATAAACGTTAAAAATAATAATTAAATAAATAACTAAGGTGTAAATTTGTTAGACTTGAAAAATTGATGTGCCAAAGCCTCATGAAGTTAACAAAAAGTCCACAACTTCAGTTATATAGTATGTTATGATCCTAATGTCCCAAATGGATTAAATATAAGTTTAACCATGTGTTTATAAGCTCTTTGGCATCATTCCCTTGCAAGCCTGTTTTTAAAGGTGAGTTCTACTCATAGGTTTCTAACATAGTATTTATAGATAAGTTTAAAATTGTAGTAGATTTTTGTTTTCTTTACGAATATAAATCTAATATCTAATATCTATAATATTAGACTTTTTAAGTTTTTGTGCTATTAACTACAATGTATGTGCCAAATGTTAAGGAGCTCATATATGGAATGAAATAAATGCATTTATTAATATTGTATTCTTTTTCCTTATTTGTGAGTATTAAATATTTATCCTTATGAATTCCTTTTGAATGGTTCAACAATCTTCTCTTGCTTAAGGCCAAGTTTTGTCTTTTCTTAGCTGGCTATTCATTCACCTCCTTAAAGAGAATTACCAATTCCATATAATATTGGAAATTTCAAGTAGAAAAGTAGCAAGCATATCTTTGGAAGTCTATATTCTTTATCTAAAAAGGCTAGTGTTCATTGATCTTTAAAATAGAACTACAAAACCTTATACGAAAAATGTATTAATCCAACAACAAATGGCAATTCACACTTTGATGCAATGTGCATTCCTCGAATGGGCAAAAAAAAAAAAAAAAAAAAAAAAAAAAACTACTCAAAAACAAAGCAAGATTGCAAGAGCATATTTGCTACACTTATTGAATACATTACATTTTTTTTGCACAAAAGCATAAATGAGACATGTTTTTTTGTTTAGATAAAATCGTCCACCTATAATTTAAAGGGTCATGTTAATGAATGTCCTTAGGACAATTGTTAATAAAACACAATAGGAAAGTTTTGACATCATTTTCATAGGAATTATAAAAAGTTGTCAATAACATTTATTGTTTTATCATTCTCCCAATAAAAGATTTCAAAAAATAGTTCCTAAACCCTCATGTTGTTAACAACATTTATTGTTCTAGCATTTCCCTAATTTAAATCCATACAATATCATAAGCCCTCTGTTTGTCCTTTGTATAGTACTTTAATTATTTAAAAAAAAATACATAATATTTTGTTGGGACAAGTTAAAAATTAATTCTGTAAAACTTGGGACCTTATCTCCTATAATTGGTGAATATATGCAATACCTACAACGTAACAACTGTTCCAAAAACAAAGTGTGACATAATTGAAAAAAAAAACACACACACACACGCACACAAGCTCAAACTGACAACTAACTTGTCAAACCCTAAAAACATTCATGACCCATTTATCGTCAACAACCAAACAACTCCAACTCTCAATAATCCTTCCCAACCACAACCTACCAAATTTGGGGGGAAAAAAAAACCATTTTCCCATATAATTTTTTGATGAGAAACAAAGAAAAGAAAATTTGTGATCTCTCTCCATAATTTGCTTTCCGATTTGTTATACCAATGACAAATTTTCAAGCAAAGACAATATCTTGAGGGACCAAAATAAGATTTGTGACACCAAGTGGGTAGAGATTGTCTATGACATTATCATTTATAGACACGGTTTTGAAACCTAGATCGTTCAAAAAATTATAAAAGGGAGAGGTTCAAGGATTTTAGGATCGAACTAAGGTTGAACTGAGGTCATACCGTGATGAAGTTATAATTAATTTAATAATTATTTAAAAAATAAAAAATATTAAATTAGTAAAAATATAAAAATTGGCTGAAATATAAATATTTATATTTCAAATGCATTTTTCATGTCATAATATTCATAAGACAAATAAGTAATATTAAATCATAATCAAACATAAATAAATATTGAGTTTCTCAATCAATGGATATATATATATATATATATATATAAGATGGGTTCAAGTTACATCTAGTGTAACTCTAAAGAGTTACACATTTTCTAAACCATTGGATTTAAGTAGATCCAATGGTAAAAAAAGACACTCATTAACATTATCTCTTATTTATTACATTCCATACCTATCTCTAAACCCAAAAAAACACAAAAAGTATACGTCTCTCTAAATTATTTTTCCCACCGTTTCTCCAAAAAAAAAAAAAAAAAATCCTCCACTGCATGCCTCTTTCTCTCTCTGTCTCTTACTCCACTTCTCTAGCTCTATTTTCCTCCTCAGTTAACTGAGCTGCTGAAACTGCAAGCTCGGGATCCTAATGAGTCAATTCCAATGCAGGACCTCATTCAGTCGGAACAACCCTAAAGTATTGCGGGTACCTATGACAAATAGTGTTACGGAATTCTAATGGCAGCCCAAGATCAGTCCTCAAATGGACAATCTTATCCAACAAGATCTGCTTCTCCAATGACATCATCAACAATTTCCTCAATTTAACAACTAACTAATCTTCCATCTCATTCCTAATCCTCATCTCCTCCAAATAAAGCCTTTCAGCTTCGGGTGTCAACTTGAACTTTAATGAAAAAAACCCTTTCTTCCTCGATATTGAACACTGCAGGGAATTTCCTTAACAAAGCAATAAATCGTCGCTTCTTGTCAAGACCCAATTCCCTTCTGTACTTACCTAGCTCTCTAAGAGACATAATTCTATCAAGTTGACTCACTAGAATCTTCCGTATCTTCAACACTAGTTTTAGCTTCTTGTCCCTTTGGATGGCATTGTCAAAAGGAAGTTCTTTTCTTCTCTTCACAACAGCTCTAATGGGTCCGGGTCCAAATGGGGTTTTTCTCAAATTACTCAAACTAACATTATTTCTACTTTGTTGCAAAACTAAACTTGTGCCCCAAAAATGTGACCCGGTTGATGGGGAGAAATGGGATTTTACAGAAAGTTTGGGGTTTTGAAGAAAAGGATATTTGTATGAGATAAATAATGGTGAGGAAGTAGATGGAGAACAAAGCAAGTGTTGGGGTTTCATTGTGAGCTAGTTATTATGGCAGAGTTGCACAACCAGCTGCTGCTTCTTTTTTCCTTTTTTTTTCTTTTTTGCCGGCGACCTGGCGGTAGAGGTGAAGAGTGGTGGAGGAGTAAGAGAGGATTTTTTTTTTTTTTTTGGAGAAACGGTGGGAAAAAAAAAATTAGAGAGAGACGTATACTTTTTTGTGCTTTTTTAGGCTTAGAGATAGGTATGAAATGTAATAAATAAGGGATAATTAATGAAATAC
This sequence comes from Quercus ilex subsp. ballota, assembly GCA_032727855.1. Classification (NCBI taxonomy): domain Eukaryota; kingdom Viridiplantae; phylum Streptophyta; class Magnoliopsida; order Fagales; family Fagaceae; genus Quercus; species Quercus ilex. The sequence goes on from CM064915.1 coordinate 62,721,577, forward strand.
TAATAAGAATATTAGTATTAATGAGTGTCTTTTTTGACGGTTGGATCTACTTAAATTCAATGGTTTAGAAAATGTGTAATCCTTTAGAGTTACACCAAGTGTAACTTGAATCCATCTCTCTCTCTCTCTCTCTCTCTCTATATATATATATATATATGAAATTAGAGATGTATTCAAGTTACACCTGGTGTAACTTTACAAGAGTTATACTTTTTGTGAACCATTGATTAATATTAAATCTAAGGATCAAAAAATACTCATAGTAGTGTCATTATTATTCCTTAGAAATTAGTGATTTAAGCATTAACTCTTCTTATTTACAAGAGTTATACTTTTTGTGAACCATTGATTAATATTAAATCTAAGGATCAAAAAACACTCATAGTAGTGTCATTATTACTCCTTAGAAATTAGTGATTTAAGCATTAACTCTTCTTATTAAAGGTGGAAAAAAAAAACCACAGCATTAACTCTCTTTTTTTTCTTCCATATCATCATCTTCTTCCTCTTGTCTTTCTTTTTGCACTATACTTTCAGGCCTCCACTATTCATAAAATTCTCAATATTAAATTGTAAATACAAACTATCTTTATTTTGTTTTAATAAACATGATTACCATTTTGCGAATTCATTTATTATGGAGGGAGTATCGTTTTGCCATTACGTAACCACATTCAAAGAGATACATAAAGCTGGACTTGGTGTGGTGATCCGGAACTCCCTAGGACAACCGATTGCTTCCTTATCAGAATTGGTGAATCTACCATACTCATTTGATATTGTTGAAGCAATGGTTGCATCTAGAGCCATTTACTTTGCTCAGGAAATTGGCTTAAATACTTTTATCCTTGAAGGCGATTCTGAAGCTGTGATCAAGTGCCTTAGAAGTGACGACGAATCCTTTTCTCCTTTTGGTCATATCCTGGCAGCAGCTAAAGCGACCATAGAGACCAGCTGTTGTATTTCATTTTCCCATATTCATAGACTTGGTAACTCTGTTGCTCACAACCTAGCTAAACATGCAAGACATGTTAGAGGTTTTTCGGTGTGGATGGAGGATGTTCCTCCACACCTTCAAGCTATACTTTCAGCCGATAATGGCTAGTTTTCTTATTAATAAAAGTTACTGATGTTCTTTCTCAAAAAAAAAAAAAAAAAAAAAAACCACAATATATGGTCTGAAAAAAGGAGAAATTTTTTTTTTCATCCATTTGAGTTTTGGCAATACCTTGAATAAAATTTGTCATGAGGGTTGTAGAAATAATTAGTCTCAACAAAATACTATGTCCGCCAGTAGTTCTGTAATGCTCAGACAAACATTCATTTCCTCTTCTGGATTTGGGAGAACCCGCTTTGTCTCTGGCTCTACGCTAATCTTCTTCTTCTCTCACACACACACAGAGATAGGTTTAGTAGAGTTGTCAAGAACTCAAGATTTCTATTGGCGAGAGGAAAAGTTGAATTTTTATTATTCAAATTGCAGTGCTCCCAGAATGGTGAACTATGAAGTATGAACTCAATAAAGTTGAATAAAAGAGATGCCTGTTAACAGGCGATATTGTACTGAAGTGAAGAATGGAGCCAATATTATCAATATATCCCACTTTTTCGAATAAATAATTGGTATTTCCATTTTTTCCTAACAAATAAATAAATGTTGTGGGAAACCACCCCCTCCCCCACTTTAATAAGAAGAATTAATGCCTAAATCACTAATTTTTAGGGTGTAATAATAATACTACCATGAGTGTTTTTTGACCCTTAGATTTAATAGTAATCAATAGTTCACAAAAGGTGTGAAGTTACACCTTGAACCCATCTCATGAAATTAATATTCTTAAACTTTTTGTTAGAGTTCAATATTCTATGCAAGTCTTCATCTAAATTATCTTAAATCATATTTAGCCCATTTGATTACCCAATATTTTTTTATTATGCCCAACCCCATTTAGTATATATGAAATTAAAAAAAAATACAAAAATTGGGAGGGGCTGACATTAGTTTGTCTGTCCATTAATTGATCAAGTACAGTATAAACACAAGCCCAAGCCAATTTAAGAAAGAAATAAGTGGTTAAAGGCTTGCAAGCATTTGGTACAAGTGGATGACAGCTAAGCTTGCCGAAGCATTGGTTTGTCCGTCCATCGTCTGCAATAACTTGACCTTCATTGTGACAGCCAAGCAAAGAAGACCTACAAAAATGGCGAAAACGCAGCGAGAGAGACAGAGACAGAGAAGAAGAATAAGAAGAAATAGCGATGCAACCTCATGGTTTGACATCATCTCATGATGGTTGAAGTTTCAACAATGGCTATAAGTACCCCAAAAAAAAAATGATTTGAACCTGTGATAGGGTGGTTTCACTAATTTTCCTGCATAGGGCAGTTTTATGGTTTAAAAGAATTTTTTCGGTGAACGGTTCACGATTAACCTAGTTGGACCGTACGGTCCGGCCTAGGTTTCAAAACCATGTTTACAGATTGTTCAAGGACTTCTTTAACGTTGACAACATTTTGGTTTGGAGGTTCAAGGGCTTTGATTCTAAAAGCTTTTGTTTTTGTGTTTCTTTTCTTTGGTCTGTTTGTTTGCTGAGAACCCCACAACAAATATCCATGGCTTCAAATTTGATAATTTTGTAGGGGTTCCTTGGTGGGAAGGATTGGATTTTGCAATGGTAGAGATTAGGCTGATAGGCTCTTTATCTATGGAGGAAGAGAGATTGCAGATATAAATAGAAAAAAATAAAGCAGTGGATGTTCTATTTCCAATAGGCAACAATTGAACATTTTGAAAATCCTCTTGATCGGGAATAGGAAGAATCACCACTAATCAAGACAAATTCGAAGAAGGTCCGAATTAATGCTCAATTAGTTGAAAGAATAGCAAAATATTAATTACAAAAGGAAGGGATAATGTGTACCTAATATGGACTTTGATTTTTTTCCCCCCCAGTATAGTGGCAATTGAACAGGTAAGAAGGAGTGATTTAGTTAAATGAGGAGAGGAAGAGACCAAGGAGGGAAGAGAGAGAGTTTGGCGTTAGAAAGTGGAAGTTGTGAAGTTTTGTGTAAGCCTGAAACACCAAAAGACAGAGAAGGGTTAGAATTAAAGACTATTTAGCTTGGTTGGGGCATTACGATGGTCAGCATTAACCGTAATATATTAACCATAATATATAAAGATTGGTCTTTAAAGTGGAGATAGGGTTGAGAATAATTTCTTTTTAATAGTATATTAAAATTATGAAATTTTTTTAAAAAGAAAGGTAATGATGTGGCTGCTAATGTGACTCAATGTGAACGTAGCAACATTAAATGCTACATTCAGCTTTTAGTATTATATAGATTGATTGATTCTTTTCATGTGGAAAACTTGGATTCGAACTCCATCTCACTTGTTTTAAGTGAAAATAAATAAATAAAGAGATAGAAAGTTTGAAAAATCGAAGAGGCTTACATAAGCAACATTACGATACTATCATGATTGACTTTAATATTAGGCATTATTATTTGAGAAATTACTAAAAGTTGTTTTTTTTTTTAAATAAGTAATAAACTCCAAAAAGTATCCTTCGGGGTAAAAAAAGGCTATAAATTTCCACCAAGAAAAAATAACAAAAACAAACATAACAGATATATCAATTTTGATTGAATTGAAATAAATGTTTTCAAGTTTCAACCCATATTTTCTACTCCCATATTCATCCCCTCTTTACTTTAATTAGTGACAAGAGAGCACGTGAAAGTATTCCCCAAACTTCTTCTAGATGCCAAAACCTTCTAGAAGTGTTCATAGGAGTAGTTAACTATTATGCTTGAGAACAAAAAGATTATAAAACTCTTACAATTTTTTAGCCCATCCATATCTCTGGGGGTAAAACCATAATAGAAGTACCAAACAAAAAGGCCAAAAAAAAAAAATCTTAACTTTCTTTAACTTATAAATGCTTGTAGGGGCAAAAAAGTGACTACATAGCCTATTGCATCACAAACTTTTGTCAGTGGCATTGACAAAGCAGCAAAATCAGAAGACTTTACAAAACCACCAACTATATGCAGAACAAACCACCAAAACTCTTTTTTTTTTTTTTTTTTTTGTTAGCGGTATTGACCAAGCAACAAAACCAAAAGGCTCTACAAAACCACCATCTATACCCAAAACAAACCACCAAAACTCTCATTTTTTATATAGATTATAGAAGATAAATTTAACCTCCTTAAATATTATTTTAGTTAAAATTTTTGAATTTTTTGGTATTTATTTATTTTTATATTAATAAATTATTAAAATAATTATTATTTCATCATAGTCTACCCTCAATCGAATTTTGATTAAACCTCAAAAATCTTAAACATTTTGTTTTTACGGTTCGTTGCATGGTCCGGGTCTAAAAACTATAATTGTTACTTTATTTAAAGAAATTGATAAGAATAAATAAATTGTTGTCTCAATTAATTGAAACTTAGATGTATGTTGCATGTTTTGTTGAAACATTTATTATTATTTTATCTAAAATGCATGTTGCATGTTTTGTTAAAACACTTATTGCTACTAATCTAAATAACTTGTTTTTATCAACTAAAAAATGCATGTTGCATGTTTCCTTAAAACACTTATTTTTATTTTATCTAAAGAAATTGATAAGAACTAATAAGTTATTGGCTCTATCTTAAAAATTGTTTTTATTCAAAATAGGGTTTGGCTTACCTCCGGTACTTTTTTAACTGGAGGTGTCCTTTTGTTTTAAATACACAATAGCAAGTGGTAGTGAGTTTTAATCTCTACATTTTATTTAGTTAGTGGGTGATGTGATAATTTTTCATTAAAATAAAAGGAGATTCCAGTACTGAACGTAAGTCAAACCCTTTAAAATAATTTTGTGAAACCACTTGGCGCAACTACAATTTAGAAAAAATTGCTACAATTTAGTAAAGTAATTTGATGCAACCACGACTTCTAAGTCTAACTTACACACACACACACACACACATATATACATAGACACACACACACCAAAGTAAAATAAATGTTACTTTTATTTCACTGAATCAATCAAAATTTGAAAAATATTTTCTCATAAATAGATTTATGGACAAAGTTTAGTTACAAAATTGATTGTAGCCTTAATCTACAACTTTACTCAGTATTTTTTTATTGCAGGTGAATTTTGACAAAATAGATTTATAGACAAAATTTAGTTACAAAATTGGTTGTAGCCTTAGTCTACAACTTTACTTAATTTTTTTTTTATTGGAGGTGAATTTTGACAAATTTACCATTGGATTACATCTTCTTATTATATCTTCTATGCTTGCAAAATTTTTAGAAAATTAAATATTAATAGTTATGTCATCAATAAATTGTTTAAATTTGAAGTTTTTGTTGTTTAAAATTATGCATAAAATATAAACTTATAGATCATATGGTAAATAATATCCAATTGACACAAAATTTGACAGGTGTATTAAGAGCGTAAAGAACATGCAATTTAACGGTTAGATTTTTAAAATATATAATAATTTTATTTTATTGAGTAAGATTATAACTTAACAATTTTGCAGCTAAACTTTAGTCATAGGATAAAATGGTGTGATCCAATCAAAGGGTTTTTTTTTTTTTTTTTGAATTATACTTTACTACTCTAAACTGTACACCAGATTACACTTTACACCTTAAATTTTTCGAACGCATATTTTACACCCTAAACTATAACCCTTGTTATACTTTACACCCCGACATTAAATATGCCGTTAACTTGGATGGAAAAGTATGATATCATGTGAAATGATCCAACTTCTAATCTTCTCAATCCATTAAAAACAAAGAAAAAATTACACTTTACCATCTCAAACTATATATATTTTTTTCGATATATTAAACTATACTCTTGATTATACTTTACATCCTAAATTTTATATTTTCATCCTCAACATTAAGTTTGCCGTTAACTTGGATGGAAAATAATGATATCATGTGAAATGATCCAATTTCCCATCTTCTCAATTCATTAAAAACAAAGAAAAAATTACACTTTACCACCTTAAAATATATATTTTTTTTTCCAATATATTAAACTATAATCTTGATTATACTTTACATCCTAAATTTTATATTTTCATCCAAATTAACAAAAAACTTAATATTAAGATGTTTCTCAAAAAAAAAAAAAAAACTTAATATTAAGATGCAAAGTGTAACAAGAGATCTTAAATTTTATATTTTTATCCAAATTAATAACAAACTTAATATTAGGATGCAAAGTGTAACAAGAGTCATAATTTAGAGTGTAAAACGTGCATTTAAAAAGTTTACAGTACAAAGTGTAATTCAAATCATAGTTTAAGATAATAAAATGTATTTTTTTTTTCCATTTACCTGACGTGGATACTAAACGACCCAGAGTCTCCAAGTGAAAACGGCAAAACAAACTCATGTAGTTTACTATCTTCTCCGCTGCGCTGTTTGAGAAAAACGGTGCGTTTCACTGCTTTTTAGCTTTACAAAGAAAACCCCCCAAACGGTTCCTCTCTCTCTCTCTCTCTGTGGAAGAGCAAGCCGCCATTGTTGTAGTATTGTAAGGATGGTTTTATCGAACAAGAAGCTGAAGAGAAAGCTAAGAGCCGAGCTAGCCGAGACAATAACGAAAACCGTGTCAGAATCAGACCCGAATAACGGTGGTCCGACAAAACCAGACCCGAATGCAAAGCCCCAATTGTCTCTGAAGGAGCTTATAGACTCGGCGACGCAAAAACCCAGATTGACAAAGCGAGAGAAACGCAGAAAAAAGCAATCTTTGGAGGACCCAGAGGCTGTGAAGAGTAGGAAAAGTGGTGGTGGTGGTGACCCTGAAGAGAGAGAAGGTGGGTCTGAGAGTTTGGTTGAGAAGAAGAAGAAAAAGAAGAGGAAGAGAGAGGAGGAGGAGGAGGTAAAGGATGGAGCTTTGGATTCAGAGGAAAATGGGGTTGTGAAGGAGGCCAAGAAATCTAAGAAGAAGAAGAAAAAGGTTAAGAAGAAGAAGGAGGAGGGTAAGAGTGAGGAAGAGAACAATGGTGCTGAGCTTGGGAGTGAAGGGAAAGGGGTCATGGAGACAAATAAGAATGGTGAGAGGTAATTTGAGAAGATACCCTTGTGCCCATTTTGGGTTTGTTCATTTTTGTTTGTATGATTATGTTGTGTTTATTTGGCATATAGGAAGTTCTTTTGTTGCTTATGGAGGTTATGAGGTCTTAGCTTCCTCTTAGTGTACTGTAGGAAAAGTACTTGTTTTTCATTGAGTTCTAAGTGTGTTTATATTGTGCTTTTGAGTTGATTGTGTGGTATTGGTATTCAATGCATTTGTTATTCTGTTTGGTTGGCAAGAGAAACTGGCAAAAGGAGAAGGAAATTAACATATTGAGCATGGCATTGCTGTGTTTCCACTCTAAATATGATGCTTTTACTAATGTAGAGACTAACTTGGATAGATGCAGCGATTTCATACAAAACATGTGTGTGTGTGTGCGCGCGCGCCTAATTTTAAGTAATGCTTAATGTTGGTTGATACTCTAAGAACTAAAAAGTGTAACTCACACCCTCTAAGCCAAATAGTTGTATTTTGATTTAAATTTTACACTGGCCATAACAATGGCAAAACCTAAGTTTAAAGATATTAGATCGTTTTAGGTCCTCTCCCCTACATTTTCCTTAAATAAACAAAAAAATCATCTTCTCATATATAAAAGGATATTAGTTTTAATTGATGGTGTCTTCTTTCTCTATGGGAATGATGATGGTTTTGTAGCTTTTCACTCATTATGCATGTTTTCTATATTGTTTAACAGTCAACCATATGAGGAGATTGTTAAAAAAATTTATGTTGGAGGCATTCCATATTACTCGACAGAGGATGATATTCGAAGTTTCTTTGAAAGCTGTGGTACTGTAACTGAAATTGATTGTATGAAGTTTCCTGAGAGTGGGAAGTTCAGAGGAATTGCCATTATTAGTTTCAAGGTAAGTAATTACGTAGATTGTTTATCGCATTTAGATCATTTAGACTGGGAAGTTTTTCTGTTTTAATAGATTACAATTGTAACATAAGTTTGATGAGTTTTTTTGCTCCCTTAAATGTTAGATATTGGTTGCTATAGAAAACAAGTGAAAATAAACTTATAATTTATAAACATGAAGATATGACATCAATGCACTTGTTTTTTAAGATTACTGAGGTGACCTAGAAACCTAACTTTCCAACGTAGCACAAGATTGGTCCAAATAATGAGATCTTGTTTTCAGAAAATCGAGAAAGGTTGTGGCCATGTGTGTGTCTGCTTGGAAGTGGCCAATGAGCTCTGGCAAATGGCAGTTCCTCCTCCCACAAGTATGGGTGGAATGTGAGGTCATGCCATCATGGGTTTGAAACCATTAGGTCCATGACTGCCAATAAAAAACTGTGTTTGTTTGCAAGAGAAAATGAAAAGGGGTAGGGGGTGGGGGTGGTGGAAGTGGTGGCGTAGAAAGAAGGAACAAAAGGAACAAGATGGTTCCTACCTGGACTGTTTGTTGTTCTGGTTTGACCGTTGAGATGGACTAGAACCTCTTTGGGCATGGTTTGGAGAGGCACATGTTGCTATACCTCTTCACCATTCTTAGTTGAAGGTGGCTTCTTTCTTGTAGGAATCACAAGAGTTTCAATTTTTAACTGATTTCAAGCCTCCTGTTTCTTGCTGTACTTCATTTTTTTTTTTTTTGATAAGTAATAACTATATGTCAATGTTAATACACAACTTTTGGCATTATCCTTTCAAACGCATGCTCCCTAGTATGTGATGCATGTAAGATGTTAGGAGCATGCCTTGTAGGCTCATTTATACCTGAGGCATGCACCGCATACATGGATAAAAGTTCCTTATTTTCATTTGCAACTAAATCTTTATAGAATAGCAGAAAGGCCAATTTCTACTATGATGGCATATAAACTGGTTTACAGATTGTATAGAGCAACTGAAATTTGCTGAAAAACAAAAAGGTAAAGTTTCCAAGGGTTTGAGATTCTTTTTTTTTTCCTGACTGAATTCCTGAATACTTTTTGTTTCCTAATTCCTGGTCTGCTTGATCTTACTGTTAAATTTTTAATTCCTGCTTTGCTTGATCTAACTCTTACATTTTTACAGACTGAAGCTGCAGCTAAACGAGCCTTGGCCCTTGATGGAGCTGACATGTGAGTAGCATATACACAAAATTTCCCTTCAACTTCCCCTATATATTGTTTTTGCCTAATTCCACATCATGCTTATGTAGCTTCTAATGTATCAGGGGTGGACTGTATCTAAAAATCCAGCCTTATAAGGCAACAAGAGTCATTAAATTACCTGATTTTGCCCCCAAAATTGTTGAGGGCTACAATAGAATCTATGTTGGAAATTTGTCATGGGATATAACGGAGGATGAACTGCGGAAATTTTTTTCTGACTGCAATATATCATCTATACGTTTTGGTGAGGACAAGGAAACAGGGGAGTTCCGTGGCTATGCCCATGTTGATTTCTCTGACAGTTTGTCGCTAACAATGGCATTAAAGTTGGATCAACAAATTGTGTGCGGAAGACCTGTCAAGATCAGTTGTGCGGTCCCTATGAAAGGAGTGGGAATTAAGTCAAGATCTTTGCATACAAGCAAAGTAGCCGATAATGCTACAAGTAAAGGAGCTGATAATACTACAAATCAATTAGCTGATAATGCTACCAGTCAAGTAGCTGATAATGCTGAACAGAGTTCAGTCAGTGGTAAGATAAGGAGGAGAACATGCTATGAGTGTGGTGAAAAGGGCCATCTATCATCAGCTTGTCCAAAGAAGCAAAATGCTGATCCAACAAATTCTGGTGCTAGTTAAGCCTGTAGGGAGTTACAGAATTGTCATCCTTTGTTTCTGTTGATCTATTAATATTCATAGATAGGTGAAATAGTTTTCTTTTTGTTTAATTTTATCTCTCTTTTTAGGAACAACTTTTGCTTAAGTTTGTTGGAACGGCCTGAACAGCCACATGTAGTTGCTGTTACAGTTAGTATTCCAAATTTTGTTCAAACTGATTTTGCTGCAAAGAGTCTTAAGGAATCAGTGAAGCAAATTATATTTGATTATTTTCTCCTATTAGTATACATATAAATGATGTAAATCTTATTGTTGTTTCATTAGGTCATTAATTTTCAATCATTTGGATGGTACACTTTTTGTTGCCCTGTCTGACCTAGTGAGACTGGTATTAATCACAATCATTGTCATGTTATCACATTAGTTTGTACACCATTTTATAATAAAATTGATAGCTCTGGATGGTGTTAAATTGCGTTCTGAGGTTGGTCCTGTGCTTATTGCAGCGAGTACATAATCCCTTTTAATGGATTCTGTTTGCACTCAATAGTAAACGGTACTTCATGATTCTATTCTATCCAAATACTTGAAACAAACCAAATGTCAAACAAATTGGTTGATTTTCCAAATCTCAGACGAAGCTTAGCACTAGCTAGCCAAATATGTGACAAAAATATTGTTAGTGATCGCGGCTCTCGTAACATTTAATATGATTTTGGACATTTCCTCCTATTTGTGACTAGAAAAACTGAAGTGGAAGAGTATCTTGCACTCAGCAGCACATAATGGATGGACGGGAGATAGTATTTGATAAATCAAGCTTAGCCTTAATCAGTAATAGCTCTTCTGTTTGGAGCTTCACAGTCGGCAGATTCTCTATTAGCTTCCGTGGTTTCAGTTTGGCAGCTATAGGATATGGTCCAACTTGCCTTCCAAGAGCGTCATGGTTTCACGGGACTAGCCTTTGACTTCTACTGATGCATTGAAAAAGGAAGTTTTGTCTTAAGCCTACTTTAACCCGTGAGCTTGTTAATAATAGACAATACATTTTATGGAACATGTTGGCATTTGGCCCTACACTTGCACCAAACATTACAGTGATCGTTCTAAATTATTGCCTCATAAGAAATTTGCTGCATAAACTTATATGCAAATGACCTTAAGATTGGTTGATGTTGATTCAAATTTCAGCAATGACAAAATTTGATGGGCAAAACTTCAATTGTTTTACTTCTTTGTTTGATAAAAGCTGTCGGTTTGCTCCCTCTATTGACTAACCAAATCCACCAGCCATGCTCTATATTACCATATATTACTTCTGTCATTTCCCAAGCCATGTTCTTATAAATATGAGCTCCCTCAAGTTCCCTCTAATAACATTTCTTCTATTCCTCTCTTTACCTAACTACCTATATACAATTTTTTAAAACTTCACGTTCCCAACTATATATTTTTTTTTTGTACCTTAAGTAATGAATTGCTGTACTTTGTTCAGATAATTATGGCAGTCGATTCAGCAGGAAGGAAAGTGTTATGCATGCCAAGGCAATGGCAAGACACAGGCACTAGTCCTGAGAGAACCAAGGTTTGGATGGAGCCAAAGTCGAAGACAACTGAGCAAAAAGTTCCCGTCATTTACTACCTCTCCCGCAATGGCCAGCTCGAGCAACCTCATTTCATGGAGGTCCCTCTCTCTTCACCAAAAGGACTCTATCTCAGAGGTAAATTCCATAAAACAAAACAAAACACAGTAAAACTCAATAGTATCACTTGATCAAATATGAAGCTTGAATACTTAAAGAGTCAGAGACCCAAAAGTGCACTAAACACAGTATGAAAATTCAATATTAGTAGTATCTTCTTGTTTAAAATTTTCTGTTTCTCAGATGTGATGAACAGACTAAATTTTCTTCGGGGACAAGGCATGGCCAACATGTATACCTGGTCTTCAAAAAGGTAAATCTAATTATATTCCCTGCACATATTTTACTGTCAAAGGCTTACAAACTAACCTAATAATGAATGTGATTGATGTCACTTCAACAACATAATAAATCAATGTTTAAATTACTTTTTTGTGATTGGTGACACGTCAAATTGTAAGACTAAAGTACTAAAATTTGTAATTTTTCCTAGGTATAAACCATACCTTTTCAGCTAAACAATTACTCAACTAAGCGTAAGAGTCAAAATTTTAATACTATCTTGAAATTTTCTTCATATTATTTTTCAGCAACCAAATAGACTGTGTCATTTAATTTTTATATATTATTTTTTCATTCAGGAGCTACAAGAATGGATTTGTTTGGCAAGACTTGTCTGACAATGACTTCATATACCCTTGTCACGGCCAAGAATACGTTTTCAAAGGTTCACAACTCCTTGAAACTTCTTTAAGCTTTCGATCCTATGAAACAGTATCATCAATATCATCAACCTCAAACAATTCCTTCGACACAAGCACTTTGAGTATAGACTCCAATATCCCTACAGTCATTGTGAGGAACAATAATCAGTCATGGAATTCATTTGACGACCTTCGTGAATATGAAGTTTACAAGGCCAGAGCTGGTGGGGAATTTGCTGCAAAAGCATCTAATGCAGCCACACAGACTGAGGATAAGGGAAGGCAGAAAAGGAAGGATAGTGAAGAAGTTGAAGAGTGCGAAGGGAATGATGTAACTGAGATGAAGGGTCATGAAGAGGTTCACTTGGCATTTTCAAAGGATGGTTTTGGAGGGTTAGGTAGTTTGGAGGGGTCTAAGAAGGTTGGTTTTAGAAATCTGCTGGCGGAGAATGATTGTCCCAGTGAGAAGAAGAAGGCGTCTAAGGTTCTGATGCAGTTGATTAGTTGTGGATCAAGAGGGATGAAAGATCGATTGTGAGTCAATAGCAAGAATGGATCCATTTCATGTTATTTAAACTTTTAAATAATGTGACATTCAGGGCTGTAAGTTCTACAAAATAAATTTTTAATCATAAAATGGGCCATGTGTATTTCAAATGAAACAGAGAGAATCTTGAGTGTGTAAAGTAGGACAAGTACCATAAGAAGTACAAAAATGAGTTGTGGATATATTTATCAAGAAATGAGCTATGCACATATTATAGTCAGTGCACTATAAAGTGGAACACTCTTATTGTGATAGAAGAATTTTGTTCTACTGTTCATGAGGTTATTAGTTGGGACTTCTTTGTTGCTTTTGAAATTTGAAGACATGGGCCAATGCAGTTTTCAGTGATTGGATTGAATATTTGATGTCCATATTCATGATGTATTTTTCGCTTGTAAAGCATTACTTATGGAATGTATTTGTATCTTTTGTCTTATACTCCTTGCTTAGCTTCCTTTTGATTGATCTGCGTGGCTGAGCTTCTTTTCTTTTCTTTTTCTTTTTTATAGGTAGATAATGAGAGAGGGAGGAAATGTGGGATTTGAATGACAAATATGAGACACAACAAAGGATGTCATTATCCTAGACTATCACTTGATTCCTTATTTGGTTGAGCTTTAAGTACACTAGAAACAGATAAGTGTCTACAGTGAGACCGTTAGCTCATCATGTAAAATTGATGGACTATGAGAAAATCCACTTCGAGAATAATTTCCCTATAATTCGTGTCTCACATAAGTGTCAACCCCACTCTTATTTCCCAAATTCATGTCATTATATATATAAAAAATGTTTATTCCCCCTTACAACTATTAACAGACTATGAAGCACGGGTGCGTTTCGGGACTCGGGTGCAGGTGCGGGACTCGGCAATTTTTGAAAAAAGTGGGTGCGGGTGCGGCGAGACTCGACTATTAAAAAATTATTAAAAATATTTTTATATAGTGAATTTAATATTTTTATATAAAAAAATTCAAATAAATGGTAGAATTTATTATTAAAAAATAATTATTTATGATTTGTTTATAATAAAATCAATATTTTTAGTAATTGTAAACAAAAAACCACATTTCAAGAAGGTTCCTTTACTCATTTTTCAATTCCCAAGCCCACCCACATTAAATAATTGACTTTTCCACCTCCTTAATTTATATTCTTTTGTTACGTACCTTTATTCTTCTTCCATCCCTTTTTTTTTTTGTGTCTTCTCATCTTCTTCTTCTTCCGTCACTTTTTTTTTTTCCTCTCACAAGGCCACATGAAGCAAAAGAATGGCAGCTGCTGCCCATTTTGGTCGGAATTGGCTGTAACGGCCTGTTCGGCATGTTTCGGTGGCCGTTTCAGCCGTATCGGTTCCCATTTCAGCGTGAATCTGGCCAAGTCGGCACGAATCAAAAAAAGAAAAAGAAAAGAAAGGGGAGAGTCGGCAAGTCGGATGCTGGACGCTACGTCGGACTCCAATGCGGTGACCTTAGAGCCACGTCGGTGCTTTCTAGCTAACAGACTAACGAAAGTTTAGAGAATTCAAATCCAAGTTTTCATTTCTGGGATAGCCAAGTAACACTACCAAGTTACAAGTACCTTAACCAACATGGAAATTGAATTATACTAATCATAGAATGACTCAATTTTCTGTATTAAAAAGAAATTAAATTGATAGTTTTTTTTTTTTTTTTTGAGAAAGAAATTAAATTGATAGTTCTACATTGTGTATAGCAGAACTTCTCCCTAGACCCTACTGTTAGAATTTATAAATATGGATGTTCATATTAAAAATGACTAGTATTTTTCTTCGATACTGCATGCAAACAAAAAAGTAAACTAACTGTACACTTGTAAACAAAATAGTATTTTTCTTTCACTAAAATATTTCTTTATTTAAGCAGAGATCAGTAGATTTGCTGTTGACCAACTCCATGGTTCTTGTTCCTTCCTTGCCAAAGAAAACAAAAATATTAACCAACTGCAAGGGTTCGATTATGATTTTTGCAGTTTCTTAATGATCTTTTGTCTAGTGGAGCCCTATGTCTTCTGCACTTTTCTCCCAAAGTTTAGGCTATTATTATTTTTTAATATATTTACTAAATTGTATGACATCTCTGGCTCCTTCTCCTCTCGTGAGGCCAAATGGCATCTCTCTTCATTTTTGAATTCAAGACGCAACAAATATGTGCAATATACCAATAAAAAATCTTTAAAAACTGAAACTCTCTAGCCCATGTTGATTAGTTTTTTCAGCTTCCAGTGAATTTGAATCTAAGTTAGAACAACCTCGTGAGCTTGATCACATGCACCGCTTAATAATGGAGAGTAAATAATGCTGTTGATTATGAACACGAATTTGAAATTTATATTTTTTAATAAATTCAGATTTAGATTTTAGAATAGGTACTCTTAACCCAAATTTGTCTTTTTTCTATTCTTAATTAGTACTCTTAACCCAAATGTATTTAAGCTTGGTGAGAGAGTGTAATTATGTGTGTGTGTGTTTAACAGTTAGTTGATTTCTCAAAAAAAAAAAAAAAAAAATAGTAGGTGTACTGAAATAGACCAAAGTAGACCAAAATAGATCGAAGTAAATTAAATAAACTGAATAGTCCAAAATTGACAGAACTTACCCAATGGTATCAAAATGGACTGAAATGCATCAGAGTGGACCAAATGGATCAAATTTATCTAATGAGACAAAAATAAACTAAAATGCACAAAAGTGGACCGAAATAAACCGAAATGGATCGATTAAACCGAATGGACTTAATTGACCTAATGAAATTGAAATGAATTGAAGTTGACCAAATGCCGGCATTTAATCAATTGAGGATCCATTACCCATCTTAAAATTTTGGTAAGAAGACTTACACTATGTTTGGAAAACACAAGGGAGATGGAAAAGAAAGAAAAAGGGACAGAGAATAGAAAAGGCAAAGGGAAAAAAAAGGAAATAATTTTTCCTCTCTAAGTGTTTGGTTTACAAGAAGGAAAAAAGAAAAAGAAAATGGCTTATTAATGGGCTCTACCCATAAAACTATTTATTCTCTCTCCTTTTCAAGGATAGAATTGATGGGTCAGAGAGGAAAATAAATAGGTCCCTTTTCCATTTCTTTATCACTATTCATCTAAACCAAACACTGGATTTACTTTCCTTTTCGGCGAAAATGAGAAATTAACCATAATTTTCTAACTATATAGTTAGTAGACAATGTTTTTAACCTATATTTTTTACTAGCATCTTGAGTCTAAGAGACTCAATTTTGGCCTATAAATCGAGTCTCAAAGACTCGATTTTCATGGTCTAATCACGTCTGATGTGGCATCTTTTTCCACGCGGTGACCACTTGAAAATCGAGTCTCTAAGACTCAATTTATAAACCAAAAAAATTTAAAAAAATTTTAAGTCTCATGCGTGGCCTCACCTCACCAGATTAGATCAGATTAGAGAGAGAGAGAGAAAGAGTTAGATCAGATCAGAGAGAGAGAAAGAGCTCGCGCGGCCTGGGGGTCGCACCGCCTGGGGCTCGCGCAGTCTGTGTCTGATTTTTTCTGGCTTCTTTTTTCTTCTTTGGCTTCTTTTTTTTTTTTTTTTTTTTCTTCTGGCTCTGATTTCTTTTTTGCTGGGGCTGTTGATCTGTTATATTTGGGCTTATAAATCGAGTCTTAGAGACTCGATTTCCATGTGGACGCCACGTGTAAAAGTGCTAACTCAGACCCGATTAAAACGTGAAAATCAACCCTAAAAAACTCGATTTATAAGCCCTAAATCGAGCCTCTTAGACTCAAAATGCTAGTAAAGAATATAATTTAAAAACATTGTCTAGTAACTATATAGTTGCCCAGTTTCCCATTTTCACCTTCATTTCCCTTCAAACCAAACATAACCAGAGTTAGTGTAGTATGAACTGGTGGGCCAAGCCTAACCCACCTTTTCTAAAGGTTTTGGGCTCCATTAATAGGCAAGCTTTGTTTCCAAATCTACTAAAATCTGGTCCAAAAACAAAATTATATTTTCAAAAGCTCTGTTTTACCGATCAAAAATAAAGGCAACAAAGGCAGAGCTAGACATGGCAAAACGGGCGGGTCGGGTCGGGTTCGGGTCGGGTCAATCGGGTTACGGGTCAAACAGGTCACGGGTCAAAAACGGGTCATTTTAAGCGGGTCAAAATCGGGTTCGGGTCAATCGGGTTGCGGGTCGGGTCGGGTTGACCCGTATTTTTCACATGAATTTTTTTATTTTTTATTTTTATAAAGAAAACAACATGTATCTGTCATTTGGAAAGTTATGCAACAAATTACTTGATATAAAGTGCATTATTTTGAATTCACCACTTATATCAAGAATGAACTCAGTTAAACTTATTAATGCTTATTCAACAATTTTAAAATTATACAAATCCTAACATTACTATCTAAAACAAAATAACACAAAGATAAGTAAAACAAATACACAAGTTTTATTTCTAAACAATATCAACATTTCAAATATAAAACAAAATTACAAATGACTTATTGGATAACTCATTTGATAAAGAATAAAAATATATAAGAAATTTACAATCTTGAAAATTAATTTTATAATCTATTATCAGTTGTGGTTGACACTTTATTTCAATTTGAGATATACTTTAAAATTTGATTACTTACTTATTTATACATGGTCTCTTTTATGAATATCATATTATTGTTAAGCAACACACACTTTAGGAAATATCATAATTTATTTTGAAAAGCCGTTTATTTTGGACATAAATTATTAAAAAATAGGTCTAAATATTCATAATTTATGCTAATTTGATACTTTAGCTTCACTATTTTTACACTTGTGAATATTTCTCACATGTTTACAATTTTAAATCTATGTTTTTAACTCTACTGTAACTAGATTATCTTGGCATGTACTTTGCTATTTGATATCTAAAAATATTTACTCATTACAGAATGTTCAACAATTTATCTTTTAATTAATTTGCATATAGTTATGTAAATGTATCAATTGTTTCCTTAAAGTTCACAATAAACAATTAAACCAATATTGTTTTAGTTTTACTATTTTTTTTTACCCAAAAAAAAAGTTTTAAAAAAATGGTTCGGGTTCGGGTCGGGTCGCGAGTCGGGTCGGGTTGACCCGCAAAAAACACGGGTCGGGTCACGGGTCAACCCGTTTTTGCTTCGGGTCAAAAAAATCGGGTTCGGGTCGGGTATTTTTCGGGTCGGGTCGGGTCGGGTCAAAAAATTCTGACCCGTTTTGCCATGTCTAGGCAGAGCATTTCAAGGGTTAGGGTTTTGAATTTGAACATGGAAGTGAAGAATCTGCTCAAGGACAAGAAATTCTGGTTCGCCTCTTTTCTCATTGCCTGGGCTGCTGCTCTCCAAGTAAGCTAAATTCTTATACATCCCCCAACCCACACTGTTGTAGTACACTCAACACTGTATTATATAATACTACATTCGTTCAATTTTATGATAGAATTTGTGGAAAAATTTGTGGGTTTTGGTGCAGGGGCACATGATATGGTTGCAGAGGCAAGACTCATTCAAGCAGAAGTTTGGTAATATTGATCAAAACACTAGTGATGCTGAAGAATGAGTCACTTTGATATTAGATTAGATTTAAGCAGAGCTACATTTTGGGGGCAAAGTTTTTAAGTCAAAAAGCTTGTTTCTTTTTTGGAGAATACTTGTGAAACTGATCACAAATTTACAGTCTTTAAGTAAATAAAAAGACCCATTTCTTAATTTTTGAATATTGTCTAGTTTTTGCTCTGATTGGCTTGGTTACTTGCTAGTATGTTGGTTGAAGATATTAGTGTTGTGGGCTTGGATCTAATTTTATGGGCGGCACTACGGATATACACTTAAGTTTTTAGTAATGGGAATTGGGAAAGATAGCTTGAAGCATTTCAAATGGTACTTTGCTTAATGTGGATGCTGTACAATGCTTTTGATATTGAGGAAATAAAGTGGTTATGTGTTGGAAAGAAACTTGTAAAAACTTGCATAACTCCTTGACTGAAAGGCTGAATTCAGAATCCTTAAGATGGAGTTTGGTTGTTTTATAGGACAGTTTGTAATGTTCAGGGTTAGATGAAGATTCTCAGTTCAGTGAGACACCACGTTGAATCCATACATAATTTTTGCGTAAATGAGTAGCATAATCAAATGCAAATTTGATAGCAAATACATCTATCAGTTAAAGTTATAGAACTTGTTGAAGTTTTTTGTAAGTAATACCACTCTTGCTAATAGGTTATATATGTAGCTTTGAGTAGCTTATATCTTGTGACCATTGAGATTTTCTTCACACCAATTGTATGATAGATATGGAAAAGATATGGAAAGACAGTAAACATGGGACGTTTTATCCTGGTACATCTGCAGCTTCGAACTTGCAGGAATCAAGAAATAATGGCGTAGGATGAAGGCCATTTTATGATGTTATAACAATATGATAGGATAAAACAATGTTGCTATGTTCTTTCACAAGTGTCAAATAATAAAGAAATTGGTGCCTTAACATATATGTGCTTTGTATTACTCGGCTTTTATGTATAACAAATTGTGATAATCTTTTGGGATATTTAGTTAACACTTGACTGCCACATTAGATGTGAGTACCCCCCCCCCCCCCCTCTCTTTCATTCCCTGGTGGGTGTCCTTGAAATTCTTATTAGTAAAATTCCAATGTCTTGTAACTTCAATGCCCCAAAATTTTGTTATTCAATGACTTGTGGTAGCAATTGGTGAATGGTGATTGCTAGAATAGCCCAACGGGGGTATAATCACTGCTTGAAGAAACAATTCTTATAACCTTGCCAGTACTTGCCACAGTAGCAAATTGTGTAAACACAAACCTATAGTGTTGAGTCTGTTGACATGAGTTGGATGGAATGATGGTATAGGGACAAATTTTAATTGTTGATTTCCATTAGTGGTAGAAAAGGACCTCATGCTGCTACTCAATTCTCCATCAAAGATCAGAATGCATTCTTGTTACTACATGCATCTAATGTCTTCACTTGAAATTATTCCACTGTAAAGGTAGAATCCATAACACTGACATGAATTAGATGAAATGCTGGTGTAGAAACAAATTTTTGCTGTTGCATTCTACTAGTGACAGAAAAGGAACTCATGCTGCTACTCAATTTTCTATCAAAGATCAGATTGCATCCTAATGTCTTCACTTGATATTATGTCCCCATGAATACCATGATTTAGTTTTGAGAATATAAGGGTTATAATTTGGAAACTAATTGATTTTAAGGTGATCTAAGTTGTGAGAGTGACCAGGATGTGAGCATTTTGGTCATTTTTCTGCAGTTGTTGTCTCTTTCTATTTCTTGGAATATTCTTAAAATCTTCAAGAGAATTTCTCAGGGATGCTTGATGTATCATTTCAATTGTGGAGATGTATGGTATTTTTATGTAATGTAGCATACGAGCTTCATTTCCCCTTCATTCTTTTGATGGATTTGCATTGCATATCTTGTACTAATTGCTCTTGGAAGTGAAGATGTTTGATTGTTATCACTAGGGCATAATTACATGTCCAAATCTATGAACCTTGTAATGTTGTTGTTGTCTGTATTTTCTATGTTTCTTCCCTTAACATAGCAATTCTGCTTCAAGACGATGGCCTCAAGATGAAATTAGATCTGGTGTACAATTGCACTAATGTGAGAAAGAAAAGTTCAAAAGATAAGAAGTTAAATGGTTAAAAGATTTTCTGATCCAAGGATTGAGATTAAAAGTGCACTTTTTAACTTTTAATCTCCACTCTTGAAAGTAATTAGATGGTGCAATAGCCCTAGGACCGGATCTCAATTCTTGTCACCCCTAGGTGGGGTAAGATGAGATTTAGGTTGGGTAAGATGGGATTTGAAAAAAATGAGCTACATTGTAGGGTGAGTACTAGATGCGTTGAAGAAGTGCAAGGCATGCATACACGAGGATAGAATTTGGAAGACTTGCTTACGCTAAACACAAATACTAGGTAGAAGTAGAGGTTATGGTTCAAAATGAGTGCTTGTACAACTTACTAATTTATAAAAATAAATAAATAAATAAATGCTCACTTTTCTGAGTTTCTCCTAGTAAACTGTCTGTTAAATTTGCATTGCAATGTTATGTAAAAACCTATTCCCATCCCATGTCCATAGTCAGACCTTCATTCATCGCCAAGGAAAATGATTAAAAGAAATTGTTTGATAATTTTTGTTTATATGTCTACTGCCTACTTAATTTTGAATGTAAATATAAAAGATATTATTTTATAATAATATATGAATAGTTAAGATTAGATAAGTATATATGTATTTTGTATTTCTTCATTTTCTTGTCCCTAATTTGAATGGACAGTTTAGAAAGACGGTACTTATGTTGTGTCATTATAGTAGGTAACATTTTGCGAACTTTTGTACTATACTTTTAGAAAAATGCTAACGAATGCCCTTAGAGAACTAGTTAATAATTCATTTAAAAATTTTTTTTATGGAAAATGAAAAAAAAAAATTAATATTTTGACAGTTTTTTTAATTTTTCATAAAAGTAGTATCAAAATTTTCCTAAAATGAATTATTAATGAGTACCTTAAGGGTACTCGTTAGCATGACTCATATTTTTAAGATCAAGAGAGATTAGCATTTTTAGTGGAATATCCATGGGATTACATCCCAATAGTCAATACTAAAGTCAATAATCAGTATGGCTTGCAAGATATTTTCAAACTCTCACACAACCATATTTGATAATACAAACAATGGACTTTGACTTCATTAGTAATAATGCTCTTTCTCTCTCTCTCTTACAAGTTAACAAGGCATTTCAAATACTTGGTATTAAAAGATTTCGTATCCATGTAGACTTTTAAAGGTGCAGTCATTTTAAGATGGTGTTACACATTGTATACGGAAATTCTAGAAAGTAATGAAAGGACAATGATAGATAAGAGTTAGAAGAAGACAAGTTCAGACATGGTACTCTGAGCAAGTACCGATCGAGCCGACCATTAAAGATTCCACGACAGGACTTGCAGAGTAGTCTACAAGTTTTTGTTTTTGTTTTTTGTTTTTGTTATTTTTTGTTTTTCCCTGAATATTGTTGAGTAATCCTTACTTCTTTAAGTCTTTATGGTCACCAATGATCTAGTACGAGTTGTTTATCCTATCATTTTCCTTTTCACGTCAGTGAGTGTAAGGACTCACTCAAAGAGAAGATAACTAAACTACCTACTTCATATTTGATTTGCTTAAATATATTAATGTCCAATATATTTCGTTTTCGAATTTAATTTGATAGGTGCATTAACGGAAGATGAGAGATTTGAACACTAAAATTCTCCTAAAAAGAAACAAGTTATGCGTATGCTACTAAAATACTAGACTCTTGATTAGCATTCAAAGTCCAAATTTGTTAAATAACTCTAATCTAACTTAATTATATCTCCGTTTGGATGCAACTTATTTTTGTTGAAACTGAAAACTGAAAACACTGTAGCAAAATAATTTTTAAATGTGTGAATAGTACCGTAGGACCTGTGAATAGTGTGTTTTGTCTCTGCACAGTAAATTCATGTGATGTTACTGTTCACGCGCTGAAAAAAAAAAAAAAAAACTGAAAACATAAACGCATAAACATGGATGCGGATCCAAACAAAGACCTAATTCCATTTGGAGTGCAAGCAAAATGATTTTAGTCTTATACAAGCAAAGTAATTGTATTTCAACTTGTATTTTAAGTGTGTGAATATATATATATATATATATATATATCATTGATCCAAGTTGAACGGTTTCACCAAATCCAAATTCTAAGCCAGGGTAAAACGATGGTGAGGAAGTCAAAGTGGTGTACTAGCGTGACCAGGGAGCAAAGAGTAGTTCAAACTTAAAAGTACTGTTCAGGAGTTCTTGGTAGGACAAGTTAGACCAACCGACCAAGGTATAAGACTGGCTAGCTGAGCAATTGCTTAGCTACCAGATCCATTCTAGAAACGTTTATTGAACTTGAAATTAATTAGCATACTTTTTTTGAACCGTTGTTACTCAAGAGAATACCAAAATTTTAAAAAGAAGAAGAAGAAGACAACGACAAAACCTCCCCTCCCCCAGATAAAGCCTAAAAAAGCCCAAAATGAATTAAAAAAAAAGAATGAATAATTTTGGTTCTTAAATCTAGTACCACAAATAATTTAGTTACACTAGTGCCACAATTCGTCGACATGGCGAGTTATAAGTAGTAAAGGAGTAATGGTAGGTTTATGTGGAGGCACCCTCTATCATTCACAACTCGTCACATAGGCAAGTTGTGGCACAAATTGTGCCACTTTATGTGGCACTAACATAATTCCAAATAATTATACAACTTTTTTACCACAACTGTAATGTGGTAGAATGTTTTTTTTTTAGAAACATAATGTGGTAGAATGTGAGTAGTGAAGAAAAAATAGCGGGTCCACGCATAAGTGATAAGAAACTACTTACAGTTTGCCACGTCAAAACTATGAAATAATTTGTGGTTCTAGAATTACTCAAGTGCAAATATGCGCTACAATCCCTACAATATTGTGATCAGCTGGGGACCAATTATAAAATACCAAGTCATTTGAAAAATACCTCAACTCCAACTTAGCAAGTTGATGTATCAACAAATCCCACTTCTTCTTCTTCCTCCTCCTCTACTTTTTTTTGCAACAAATCCCCTAACCAATTTATATATATTTATTTTTGGCAGCTTGTGAATAATACTAATTCATGATATAATCAATTAACATAGGCGACCATCGATCATTTTTCCTTAATCATAACTTAATGATATGTATGTTTGCACTTACTTTTTAATTTGCGAGTTGGTTTTGTAGTAAACTGCATCATTGATCTCAATATATCTCAATTTCATAATCCAACTTCGTCTCTAAAAAGAAGTAAGACTTTTTATTATTTATCTAAAGCAATTATATTTTCTAATTAAGTTAACTACGCCACATTGATTGTGATAGTAATATGAAGTAGCAACTATGTCAATGGAAAAAGAGGAATTTAATGCTTAACTACGTCAAAGCGCAATAAAAGTAATCTATTCTAAAAAAAAAATCTATATATATCATATCAATATCGCCCCCCACCCCCCAACCCCTTTTTTTTCTACCAAAAAAAACATCAATATTGTCGCATTGATGCTAAGTTTTACCATAAGATAAAGTTAGAATATCTTGTCCAGAAAAAAAAAAAGTTAGAATAATGCTTATGGTACTAAAGTAATTGCATACTGAGAGAATAAATATCGATATGATAAAGTAACTATAGTGAATAAAAATGTGTCAAAAAAATTCAGTTACTTTTTTTTCATAAATTTTTAAAAAAATATATCTTAGATTAATGTTCTTAGGCTATTCGTTAAATTTTACCTTATTTATATCAATGTGTTAGTAAGATATATAATAACCTGAAACTGACAATAATCAGGCATGATAACAATAATAATTAGTCCTGCAATGTGTCCCTTGCTTGGAATGTGAGTCTCTATCTATATTTGATGTCTTTTTGGTGTTATTTGCGCCATATGTAACATCATTTTTAGTCTTTTAGAATACTTGTCCATTGTGTTTTAACATGCTCTACTCCTAATACTTTTAGTGAGAGAGTAGCATCTCATCCATCATGTGTTAATCATGTCATTTGTTGTCTTTGTAGCCTTTCATGATGTGTTGCATTCCTCTAATGCTATTGTCATTTTTTTATAATAAAACTAACAAAGCAAGTCTGGCTTAGGCTTTGGCCTAGGGAGAAGGACAAAATTTAGTTACAAAATTGGTTGTAATCTTAGATTACAATCTTACTCAATATTTTTTTTATTGTAGGTGAATTTTGACAAATCTACTATTGGATAAAATCTTCTTTTTATATTCTTTATACTTGCAAATTTCTAGAAAATTAAAAATTAATAGCTATGTCATCAATAAATTGTTTAAATTGTCAGTTTTTGTATTTTAAAATTATGCATAAAGTATAAACTTATAGATCATATAGTAAATAATATCCGATTGACACAAAATTTAACATATGTATTAATAGTGTAAATAATATGTAATTCAACGGTTAGATTTTCAAAATATGTAATAATGTTTATTTTATTGAGTAAGGTTGTAGGCTTGTAGCCTTAGGCTACAACCAATTTTGTAGCTAAACTTTATCCTAGGAATAATAAGTGACTTTTAAATATATATATATATATATATATATATATATGGATTGTATATTTTTTTAGAATACTCAAAAAAATTATGGATTAATATAAATTCAAGCTAATCACCATTAACTAAATTAATCATATTAAAAAGTAAGAATAATGAATTTTCAAATATATATAAAATATAGAACATTAACAAAATATTATTTTAAGTACTATTTAAATACCAAATTTAAAATGATCACATTAGGCCTCAAACTGTATATTGAGCGTGTCTTATAATAAAGTGCCCCAATCTGATAAGCTGAAATTTTTATTTATTTATTTATTTTATACATAAATAAAATAGATTTTCAACTTGTAGTGTTTGTTTCATGATATTTAATCTTTATTATTGGGACAAAGTTTGGCTATAAACTTAATTATACCTAATGGCTACAACTTTACTCAATATCTTCTATTGGATGTGAATTTTGACAAATTTAGCATTGATTGCATTTTCTTCTTATATTATACACGCTTACAAAATTTTTAGAAGAGCAAAGATCAATAGTTGTGCAAAATTTGGTAAATATTACATTTTTCGGTTAAAATTCAGTGACTATCACGCGTTTGAACTTATTTAGTTAGTTAGATTGTTTTTGGAACTCGAGTTTGTCAAACTCGAGTTCCAACCCAAAATCGAGTTTCCCAAACTCGATTTACTCTTGGATTCATCTGACAACGTGGCTTAAAAAAATAAAACCACATGAAACTCGAGTGTAGTAAACTCGAGTTCCATTTTAAAAAGAAATTTACTTGCAAGGAACTTGAGTTTGCTAGACTCGAGTTCCAAGCAGGAAAAAAAAATCTCTCAGGAACTCAAGTTCTAATTGGAACTCGAGTTTTCCAAACTCAAGTTCCACGTGTTTCCTTTTTTTTTTTTTTTTTTCAATCCATGTTAGATGAATCCAAGAGTAAATTGGGTTGGAAATAGTACAACTTACTAAATACTTTTAGCCGCATGCTATTTATCTAATATTTTTCTAAAAAGATGTTGTTCAGCAAATTTTGCTTCAATAGTTATGTCATCAATTAAATATTTAGATTTTAAGTTTTTTGTAGTCTAAAATTATGCATACAAAATAAGTTTATGAATTGAATAGTAAATAATATCTTATTAACACGAAATTTGACATAAGCATTAAAAATATAAAGAATATACAATTCAACAGTTAGATTTTCAAAATATATAACAATATTAATTTAGTCATTGAGCCAAATTTTGTCCTTATTATCAGGTCAAGACACCAATTAATTTTTTAGATCGACGGAGTTTGATAAGTTGGCGTCGGTAATTAGGGGCAAAACTGCAATATCAAGATATGTGTCTTGGTAATATGGCTAAATGTTCACACGAAATTACAAATGACACGGTCATACAATCTCAAGTCAATTTATATTCCTCACCAGCGTGTCAAGACACTAGCTACCAGCTTCTTGCGGGACCATATATATTATCTGATAGCACTAATGGTGGACATAAAATACTGACTTTTATGGTCCATTCTGTGACTTTGTTCTTAAGATCTCTCTCTGTGTCATATAAAGCATTTGAGTACGTGGAATGGATTTGATACACAGGATGAGGACTTTAAAAGTGAAGTGGTTAAAAAAAGACTCTGTTACACATGATATGTGAAATTCAAAGGAAATTACGTTTTGGAAAATGATAGAATGGAAATGAATGCAAGGAAAGAGAGAGATTGCTGCTGCGGCTTCACACTTAAACAACTTGAGCTTTAGCTATGTAACTTGTACTCTAATTCCTGCAACCAAAAGAAAATTCTCTTTTCTCTTATCGTCACCACTTACTTAATTACATGATTATCATCTTTTAGTTGTATCTGTATGCTTTTCAGGGTAGGTGAATACTGACTCATATACACGTCTTCTTAATTTCTTGGGTATGACTTTTTCAGTTTTTTGGCTTTTTCAAAGGTATGCACTTTGCACATGTAATACTAATATCTATATTAATTTGCTGAAATTCTGAGTTCCCACACACATTAATACGGGCAGTACCTTAGAGCACTCATATATGTATATATATTATAGAAAAATTGTGTCAAATTTACAAATTTAACTTCAAAAGCTACCTACTTCAATCCATCTATAAATATGTATATTTACATTTTTTGCTACAATAATAACCATACGTGTAAATATATATGGTTATTATTCATGTGCAAATCTAGTTTTTAATACTTTTTTATTTGTATATGCATAGAGAGATGATTTGAGTGACTAATATAAAATTTATAAAAAAATATTTTAATGAAATATAGTATAAAATAAATAACCTAATGTGAATGTTTTTGAAAAGTGATTGTGTAAAAAAAAAAAAAAAAAGTAAGTTTTTATATAAAATAAAATATAGAAGTTTTTGCAGGAATTGACGTGGATGCCAAACAATATTTTATACATTTTGATGTGCAATATACAACTCACGGATAATGATCCAAACAAAAAACGACGTAACAAACACAATACGAAAAATAGAAGAATATACGTGATTGGACGATCTAACTACAAGTGTTTAACCTACTAGGGTTTCACGGCTCATCACAAAGAAATCTAAATATTTTACTTCATTATTAGGGTTTTGTACCAGGGAAATTTATATAGCACCTAAGATAGATTTTTAATATATTTTCCAAATACCGATATTCCAATGGTTGTATGTACCTATAAATAAAAAAAAATCCCTTAAAGAAAAAAGAAAAGACAGAAGCAAAAAAAAAAAAAATTATAACTTGATTTTCATTCAGTGCCATATATATTACTTCTAAGTCTTTCTAACCATTAGTTTCCAAGCTTGTACATAAATAGTAGACATATATATATATATATATATATACATCTGCAAATTCGTATGCTTGTGTGTTCTAAATTACTGTTTGCATAGATATAGATACAGGTACGCATTGATTATTTTATATACACTCTAAAATCTCAATTCAATTTGAATACTGCTACCAGTTACGAATTCTCAACTAGTGTAAAATCTAATGGCAGAAATTAAGAAAGTCAACTCTGTTTTTAGCTTGACTAAGAAGCAAAGAATGTGATAAGAACAAAAACAAAAAAAAAAAAAAAAAAGAAGAAGAAGAAGAAGAAGAAGCAAAGAATGCTTCAGATAAAGTCCAAACTGGTACCTATGGTTGTTAGCAGAATTTAGTCAAAAATACGACAATCGGTTGCACCAACTGTGTATATAACCTAGCTACCTGTGTATCTCTACAGCCTAACTGTTTGAACTTTGAACAACATATTGTACAATCATCTTCTCAAAAAAAATATTGTACAGTCTTGCACTAATTAATGCTTAAGTTGTAGCGTGCAAATAACTTTAAATTGTTGTATATATTTATGTTTACCAATCTGGCTAGCTAGGACAAAAATAAAAGAGAAAAAAAATTGTTGATCGTGTAAAGTGGTGCTCGTTTATAGTAACGTTATAACAATAACAATGGAGGAAAATTTTGACAAAGCATAAATTAAGAAATAACAAGTAAATACTTTTTTTTTTTTTTGGTTGATTAATAATACTTAATATTTTGTGACTTTTTGTGTAAATTATTTAAGCAAGACCTTTGTCTATATTTTAAATGAATTTAAGAAGTGGTTTAGCAGTTTTGGACACAAGCCAATAATTTGACCTTAGACTCGATTATTTGATTTGAGCTAAGCTTGTTCACCCACTAGCAATATTTAATTTATCAATTTTAAATGTGTATATATATATATATATATTTCCGCCCTTTGCGTTCAGTAATCAATGACGAGGCTGCAGATGGTGAAGCTGAGGCTATTAGTGATTGATGATAGTGATAAAGACAATTATGTTGTTATTTATGTTCTCATAGTACCAAAGCAATGTCAATAGTGATTAAATTATCGATTTATATTATCTTATGAGGCAAGTAAACTCAGCTAGTTAGCCAAAAAACTATGCTACTCAAATATATTTATGAATTTCAAGGCAGGCATGGGTTTAGCCACAGCCAAGAATAGCAGTCATTGTCTAATTCTTGGAAAAAAAAAAACTAGCAAATTCCTTTATTCGTTCATACCCGTACTGGATGTAATTTATAGTTGATTTAGTCTAACACTATATTGTTTTTAAAAAACAATAAAAACAAAAACACATTGATCCTGATCAATTGGTGGGAAGTTTCTATATAATTGTGTGTGACATGACAAAGCTTGTGCCCAACAAGCACAATTATTACTTGTGAGACACACATGGATGGGACATGACAAACTTGTGCTTCGGGCTTACTACACCTATAGTAGATCAAATAGTCTACGCTAGCTTTTATGATACTGACTGAAACATGTACCATACGATTTCTTCTTCTTCTTCATTTATTTATTTATTTATTTTGGCAAGTCAGTATTATGAACCACACGGCACTGTGATTTGGAGACTCAAACTCAGTTTTCTTCTGGATCACCATGACCTGGAAAAATTTAAATGGCCTGGTTTTTATATTGAAGTATTGATATCTACTACAACAAGAAGCTATATATAATATATATAGTTTTGTTTTCCATGACACTTTAATTGGGTGATTAATGATAATCTCAACTCGGTAAATTGTTAAATTCTAAGGAAAATCATGGCTTAAATCCACCTTATTACTATCGAAATATTATATATATATATATATATATTTATTTATATATGTAAAACACAAATTGTCATATTTTAATTCATTATTTTGAATTGACATTTTGATAGTATGATATAATATCAAAGTATTAGCCCGAGAACGACACTACACAATCTTTTTAGATCACATTGGACAGATTAAATTGTAATGAAAATGATATTTCAATTAGTTAAAGCAAGAAGTGATTGTTTTCTCTCTTGAAGAAAATTATAGTCATACATTTTGTACTTAACTAATTTACTTAATTTTTTATTATTATTGACCCACAGACCAACCAATCAAGCTTTTCTTTTATTTTCTAATTATTATTTTTATCACTGATCAAGTAGTTGTAATTTTTTCTCATAAAAAAAGAAAAAAGTATTTGTAATAATTCATAATATACCATATGATACATAGCTGATAACAATGAGAAATCAACCATTATTTGTTGTTATAGAATGATCCAAATATATTTTCTTCTACGAATTTGTAATAAAATTTCAGCACACTTCTAATATATTAGCACCTGGGTATTGCATCAAAGTACTTGTGTGTGTTTTCTAGGGTAAACCACACTTAGGCAGCCTTCCTTCTCTCTATCTCAAATATAAATATATATACTAATTTCTAAAAATTGGACTAAATTATATATGTAAATATAGATGTGTGATTATTCTGTATAAATGAACAAAGGTATAGATTGTAAACTACAGCATGCATAAAACATTGATCATTCCGTATAAAAAAAAGACATTGATCACGACTACATAATTAATTAAGCTAGCTTAACTGATGATTACAAATAACAATCAACCATGGGTGCTGGCTTCAGCTTCAGAATCACCAAGTCATTCTCAAAAGGAGTCAAGTTCAGATCCAGACACAAGGCTCGTCGATTATTAATAGTCGACAAGCCTTGTGAGGAAGCGAAACTTAGAGGACTAGTCGGCGAGCCTTGTGAGGAAGCGAAACTTAGAGGAGTATTCGCCGAGCCTTGTGAGGAAGTGAAACTTAGAGGACCTTGCATGTTGTCCGTAAGATTCAAAGGGACTTGGCTTTCATTCAAGGCTGTCCTATGCCTCCTCATGTGACCCCCCAAAGCCTGACCTATTGCAAACTCAAGGCCACAGACTGAGCACTCGTGTGTTTTGGGCTTGGGTGGTGAGCCTTGCGACTGGGAATCAAGGCTTCCATGCTCTCCTCCCATCAACCTCGGCTTCTTGTGGCTTGCCCGGTGACCACCCAGTGCTTGAAACGATGGGAATTGCCGGTTACATGTTTTGCATTCAAAAACACGGCTAGGAGAGTTGGAGAAAGCTTCAATTTCACTCCCACGAGAGAGTAGCATCAAGCAGTTTGCCACGGTTACACTATGATCAAACTCTCTCTCTCTCTTCATCATGGCTCAGAAAACAAAAACAAAAACACAAACTGGGTTTTTTGAGAAATCAAGTTACGTTGAAAAGGTTTCAGGATTTTTGGTGTGAAAAATAAAAGTAGCTTTTGTTTGACACAAAGAACCGAATGAAACTTAACTAGTCTATGGGCAATTCATATTTATAGAGTTGGCTGGTTTTTTTTTCAGTAAATTTTTGTTAGTTGAAGAGTGTGACTTTTTTTTATAAAGTTGACATTTCAGAATGACACTAATAACCTCGTTAATTGCATGATAAAACAAGGTGACGAATGGAGATTTTGGGGAAGTAAAATATGGTGTGGATTGTGTGTGAACAAACTGACGTGTAAAAACGTAAGCATGAGCACAAGGCTGAGCTAATAATGAACAGAGAACAAGTCTCTAAATGTTAAAAGCCCCAAGTGAGCATTTCCGAGAATCTTCAACTACTAGAAGAATCCAAATCTTTTCCCTAGTATGAAAGAGGAAACACACAGCCTAGTGCACAAGCAAGCAGCAACGTGAGTCAGCGAAAGGAAATTGTGCCAGTTGTGGGCACGAGTCGCCAGACTTAATCCAAGAAACCAAGAACCACGTTCTCAACAAAAATCTGTACAAACCCATTAAATTCTTTATTATTAAAATGGTTGCTATGAATTAAATTCCTTTAAAAGGGACCCAAATTTTGTTGTATACTTCATCGTTAAGGATACGTTTTATCCTATTCCTAGTAATTTCAATTGGGAAATAATTTATCATAAACCAATTTCGAGGAAATAAATAAAACCATCTGTGAGTATTTTTCACACGCACTCCGAACGTGTAATGAGATTTTTATTTTTATTTTTTTAGAGTTTAATGTAATTTTTCAATTTGAACTTATCTATTGTTAGTGAGATTATACAAAAATGAAATTTTAAGAAACTAAAATTTAACCACCGCACGTCCTTAGTACGATAGTCATTCCATAAGTATAAGTGCTTGTAAGGTGTGGGAGTAAGTGTTAGAGTTCAAGTCTCCAGGAATGAGCTTCACATATAGATACACTTAAGATTATGCTAGAATAGAATTTCTATCTTGTATAAAAAAATAAAATAAAATAAAATAAAATTTAGGATTTGAAATTGAGTAAATTGCTGGTTTAGTGTTTGCTAGTTTTTAGGGAAAAAAAGAGAAATGATATGTTGACAATATTTTCACAATATTTTTACAACAAATCCTAAGTAGTAGGTTGTTATTGGTTGTTATTGTCGAGGCAAAAAAGTAATCTTAGTGTTAAGTTTAAATTTGAACCAATAATAACTAACCACCTATGATTTATCATGAAAATTTTGTAGACGTAGCACCTCTTGAAAAAAATTATATTAAACATGTTTGAGATATATTTAAATAGAGAATGCTAATATTTAGGAAAAAAGTTTCTCTAGTAATTTTTTTTTGGAATTTTGTTGAATTATAATTTTAACCCAATTTTTTATTTTTTTAAGAATAAAGATTATCTAATTAGATTATGGGTATTTTTGACATTTTTTGAAGTCATAACTAACTTTCTGCTCTTAATATACAGAGATAAAGATTCTAATTATCAAATTTTTAAAAAAAAAAGTTTTTTAATTTATTTTTTTGAGGTTAAATTTGAATAATCAATAACCAACACATGGAAAATCATATAATAGCACCCCAAAAAAAAAAAAAAAAACGATTGCTAAGTAGTGGGGTTTTGTGCTAATTTCTAAACCTTGACTAAATCTTGGAAATCTTAATCCCATAGTGCCTTTCAAATCCTCTATAGATTCTTTAAAAAAAAAAAAAAAAAAAAAGACTATCGATTTTTCATGTTTTTCACGCAGCAGGTTGTGAAATGTTATTATCTTTCTATTGCACGTAGTTTTGTTTTTGTGGAGGGAACACACACACACTCCTGTTCTCTTTTAGTAGGTGGTGAGTCATTTTTGTGATAGGAAACACACACACACTCCACGTTTTCGCCCATAATTTTGATGTTGAATTTAATGTAAACTTGAGTTAGAAAGTTTGGCGTACCGTGTAGACTGTTCTAGTTCCGTGTCTTACAATCTTAGGGCATTAATATTGCTTGCCTAATTGCACCTGTGTCATCCTCATGACGTGGACTATCGATGTTAACCATACATAGCCAAATCCATATGGGTCCTAATAATAATAAGTAAGTGTCAAAGAACAACTTGTAGATTTGCACTACAAATAATTAGGTTTATCTCTTTAAGAAAGAAAAACAAACAAATCAGCAATCTTTAATGGAGTTGCTATCGTGGGTTGTTAGATAATTTCTGTGAAAGTGAGGAGAATGACTTTGCTTCATCAAGTTGGAAATGGGTGCCTTTGGAATTTGGATTCTTTGTATATAGTATATAAATGGTGCTATTCAACTAATTCACTTCGAGGTTGTTCAACAAAGACTGATACTACTGTATGTTAATGTATGTATGTGTCAGTCAACCATTGTTAAGTTGTGGAACTTTCATTGCACAAACTTCTTTGTTTCCAACCATGACTTCTATAAGAAACCTCAATAAAGTTTATGACTTATCCACAAATATATAATTTTCTTCTTCTATGTCCAAGGAAAAAAAAAGGAAGATTTTTTGAGATTTTTTTATTTAAATAAATTTGAAATAGCTTTAAACTTGACTTCCTTAAGAAACCTCAACAAAGTTTATCACTTATCCACAAATATGTAATTTTCTTCTGCTATGTCCAAGGAAAAAAAAGGAAGATTCTTTGAGATTTTTTTCTTTAAATTAGTTTGAAATATTGTAGCATCTTCTACCTAAAGAAAAGTAGTTGGATTTTGAGAGATGAGAAATACTATGTCTGCAACATTTTTACAATATTTTCATAACAAATTTTGTGTAACAGGTTGTTATGAGTTATTATTGGTGGGGTAGAAAAGTAATTTCAGTAGTAAGTTTAAATTAGAAACAATAACAACTAACCACTTATAATTTGTTGTACGTAACACATCTCTTTGAGAGATAGATGATCCGTATACTCCTTATCCGAATAGTAATTTCCCTACATCCTATCGCTCAATGTTAATTGGAACAAGCATTGGTCTTATACTTATACATGTATATTAAATGGTTTACTTGTTTGATAAGAATGCTTATATAGTTGCATTATACAAGTATCATATATATAAATTAAATAAAAAATGTCATTAATACAATAGAAATCAAACAATAAAATAAATACTGAATTAATATTTTGTTTCCATCAACAACTCCTATGTCCTTATTTTTCGTTAAGTGCTACATAAATTTGTCGTGCATGTTTAATTTGTTTAATAAAATAATGTCACATAATTTTCATTATGCCACATGGCATTATTTTATTGGACGAACAAAACATGCATGAAAAGTTTATATGGAAATTAGTGAAAATATGGACGGAGGAGTTGTTTGATGCAAATGAAATATAATTTCAAGAGGCAAAATACAAATTTTGAAACACCAAGATATAAAATCCAAAAACCCACAAACTTTAAGGTGTAATTTACACTAATTTTACTATAATGATCCATGTCCTCTGGCCTCTACTATCCAAGTAAAAAAAAGACCCATGTCCTCCTTTCATGTAAAATTAGTATTATGCTCGTTTGATTCATGGATTAATCAAAAACTATATGCAATCTAAGAAAATATATAATAAAAATAAAATAACAATGGTGAAAACACAAGGTGTAATACCAATTTTTTACTAAAACCAAAACAAAAAAAATTATAATAGGCATAAAATAGTTTAAATAAATAAATTCCATTTTAAATTTCTTAAAATTTTTAATAATTGAGATTTATTAGAGTAGTATTTTAATTTTTTTTAAGAATTTGGAAATATTATTTTATTTAAAATAAACTATGTTAATAATTTTAAGAGAAATGCTATATATGTCCACAACATTTTCAAAACAAATTCTAAGTAACAGGCTATTATTGATTGTTATTGTTAAAGTAAAAAAGTAATCTTAGTGGTAAGTTCAAATTTGAACTAATAACTTTCTCAAAAAAAAAAATTTTAACTAATAATAATTAAACACCTATTGTAAGGTCAATTTTTGTAGTCGAAGCCCACAAGATATGGAGTATGAGCCCTATGAACCCAAGACAATGAATTTGTAGAGCGTGGGTGAAAGAACTGGACTGGATATGAATTAAACAAGAGTTGGTTATGGTATTTGCGAATAAACTAACATGCAATCACGTTAAGACAAAAGCAGACATGAATGTCCAAAGAGGCATTTTATTAAATGAAGTTAGGTTACAAGTCTCAGAGCTACAGTAAAGTTGCTTTCTTCTTCTCCCTCTCTTTTTTCTCCCCCCCCCCCTTTTTCAGGGGCTCTTCTTCTTTATA
The DNA here is from genome assembly GCA_032727855.1 of Quercus ilex subsp. ballota. NCBI lineage: Eukaryota > Viridiplantae > Streptophyta > Magnoliopsida > Fagales > Fagaceae > Quercus > Quercus ilex. The sequence continues at coordinate 62,756,987 of CM064915.1, forward strand.
TAGTCTCTTCCCTCATCATTCCAGTCGTCCACTTGTCCTACATCTGCGTACATACTTGAGTATAGGTCACATCAAGTATCTTCTCTAACTTTTTGGGAGTAGCGGTAGCTAAGGTTGCACTGTTCAGGAGTATTCTCCACATAAATGCGGCCAGAAAAGTTGCTGCAGGACATTAAATACGGTGGTAGCAACTTTTCCTTGAGATATTTCTTTATCCTTATCATCCCCAAGTATGCCCGGAGCTTATCTTTGTCACTAGAATTGCCAGGAAGGTTATTCGGACCTTCCATACGTTTATTTGATCAATACTATTCGTATCCGAGGAGTAAAACCTCTTCGGACAAAGGGTGACCTCTTCGGATTGTACTCTTCCTCCATCTCCGGATTTGTTGCCCCCAGATGAACTCTACCCCAACCCGTTATTATTCTTCAGACATAAAGTAATCTAAAAAATAAGGCCCCAGACCCAATAGGTAAATCTGGGCTTTTACCCCCACACAATAGTCCTTCAAAATCTTAATTTTTCCCTCGCATCCGAAGAGAAAAAGTGGGATTTTGACTTGTCACGGAGTAAAAAGCTTGAGAATAGCCACATATCTGAACTGGCACGTGTGTAGGCATAGATATAAGCGCTTCATCATTGCCGCTGCTGTTTTCATATTTCCAAAGCGCTGCATTAATTGTTCCAGGCGGCGCCTTGTCCTTTGTATCCAACGGTGGGTTGTTGATCTAACGGACGTGATTCTTCCCTGGGATTTGGGCGAGATAACCTCTGCCCTTTCGTTTGACCCGGTATAAAGTCTCAGAAGGAGTTACTTCTTCCTTACTTTGCAAACTCTCAGACAATCCAGCAAGAACAAGCACACGACTCCATCAAACTCTTTCAGTCACCGATCCCAGTCTTCCCCAGAGTCTTCAAGAATCCTTCTGCAAGTTTGAAGATCACTCTCTGGTCTAGTTCCTGTAAGTTGTCATTTGTTAGATCCTTTAGTCTTCTCTTCGGCCAGCCATATTTCCGTTTAAGTGCTATGGGTAAACTCCAGTATTTGGTGGATAGCCCTGATCAGTTGGAGGCATTTAGGGCTGTATATCGCATACCCCTAAATGTGGGTGTAAGGTATTGCCCTCCAGAAAAAATATTAACAGATCGCAAGACGGGCGAAGTTGTTATCCCCCTCATTGCCTTTCTAGAAGTAGGGATGACCATCCCTATGGGTCCCATTACCTGTAATTATCTTAGAAACCATAGGCTTAGCCCGGACCAATGTGCGCCCAACATGTTTAGGATTCTAGGAGCAGTTGAGGATCTGAACCGCCATCTAGGGTTGGGCCTCACCTGGCTCGATGTGGTGCACATGTATGAGTGCCACAGCCAACAAGGGGCGGGATATTATCTCAAATCCCAGTCCGACGTGGTTAGACTCATTTCCTGCTTCCCCAAATCCAACAAAGGGATGAAAGACGATTATGTGATCGTCTCGGGCGCATGGCACGACGGTCCCCATTGCCCAACCAAGCCAGGAGAGCCAGGTGGGACATGTTAGATTTAGGCTCACTAACAGTAGACTTAGGATTTCCGCCTTTCAACAATTTTTAATTCTCTTTGTTTTGTTAGTTTCGAGTCTCTGACAAAGCTTTGCTGTGATATTTAACAGATAAGAACCACGTCTCTCCTAGGCTCAGCCTTACAAATACTGCCGCACTCAATTACCTACTAAGATCAGAGATCTTTGTGAGCGAGGACGGGTAGCTCCGATCTGCTCCTCTTATTCTCGGGTATAAGGCAAAACCGAAAGATTTTCAACCGATCGGCAACGCAACAACACAAGGGGATTATCGTCTCAATCGCATAGACATTGCCCAAAAAGGCTTTTTAGCGTCATACGACCTTGCACTCGTGCCCCACCCCAATCCACAGGGTGTACCGCTGCTCGTCCAGCTAGTTGCATAAGTTCCCCTTGAACCGGTGGTTGCAGGTGAAAGGGTTGGCTCTTCGACTTCTTCACTAGAGGAGCAGATAGATAAATTTCAATTCGGGGGAGAAGCTTCAGGAGGGGTCCAAGTGATACCATCCTTAGACTCCAAAGAGGGGATTGATAGGCAATCTAGTGTCCATCCTCCCATTCTGATAACTGCTCTTCCGGGAGGCTCTTCGGAAGAGGAAGATATGTCGGATCTGAAGGCATTAATGAGGAACAGGGGCAAGAAGGCCGAGCCGAAAGGCGCTGGGACTTCTCAACCAGTGGCGAACCTGCCTTCACCACCACCTCAGGTTCCTGACCCCGGCTTAAAGCCCATACCGGACCTAAGGAAGAAGAGGCCCCTCGAAACTAAGGAGAGGGAGGTGGTGGTGCCACCCAAGACGACTAAGCAACAGAAGGTGGGGAGAGACCACCGGAGCAAAAGGGGCTCGTCCACTGAAAGCCGGGATGAGCCTCCTGTTGCCGAAGTGCGCCGAGGGCAATGCACATGGTCCCCCAAGATGGAGCTGGACGGCGCTCCTATTTCTTGGGAGACTTCCCTCAGAAACTATGATGGGGGAAAAGCAAGGCGAGTGGCCGAAACTTTGAAGTAGCCATTGCTCCTCCCTCGAGACATGGAGTCATACAGGTGCTTTAACCAGTATGATCTCTACATGTCCCTGAAGAGGGACATGGCCATGGTACGTAAATTAATCTACCTCTTTGGTTTGGCATGTTAATTTTTGCTTGTTTTATGCTAACTCTTTTACTTTATTATGCAAATTACCCAACAAGTCTTCGTGGCCGAAGAGTGGAGTAAAAATGCATACATTGAAGTCCAAGCAGAGGCCCACTCTCGGTCTGAGGTAGAGAAAGCTTTGGGTGGCTTGAAGGAACAGTTTTCTTAAGTCTCCGAGCAGCTCAAGGAGGTGACCAATGAAAGGAATAGCCTCAATGTTGGCTTGTAAAATGCTGAGAGCCAGGCCGAAGCCCAACACAAGTTGCTAAATGACGCTCAAACCAATTTGTTAGCTAAGAAGGCGCTTGTGAAGGAACTTCGCGCCGAACTCCAAAAGGATAAGGACGTTGCCAAGCTAGCCCAGAGGGATGCTCAGCTGGCCAAGGAGGCGACCGAGGCTGAAAAGAAAGCAGCATACCAGCTGGGAGTAGAGGTGACCGAAAAAGGTCTAACGGAGCAGTTTGCCTCGGTCAACCGAGATTACTGCGACATAACATGGGGCAAGGCACTGGACGCTGCTGGGGTGCCTGCTGACTCAGAATTGAGGTTGCCTGGGAGCATATACTACGACCCAGATATCCGAGAGCTCCCAGAGTCTGACCTCCCTCCAACACAGCACCCAGAGGCTGGTCAGCCAAGTTCCTCCAACCACTATTGAGGCCTCCACGGAGCCTGGTCAGCCAGGTGATAAGAGTAAACCAGCTGAGCCACCCAAGGACCAGGCTCCAGAGGCTGTTGCTACTCAGACAGGCCAAGCTGCTAACCCTGTGGTTCCTCAAGCTGAAGCATAGATACTTAGGTTTTTTTTTTTTTTTTTTGTAAGGTTTTCTTATGTAAGGCTTTTTTGTGTAAGGTTTTTTTTATGTAAGGGGTTGTAAACTACCTTCTTTTAATCAATGAAACAGTTTCTGTTTTACTTTTGGTATCCTTATTGCATATCACATAACTTACTTTTGCTACGAAGAGCTGTACTTTGTAATTACGAAAATGTATGTAAACATAACTACCATGTCATGCTAATAATACACATAACTAAGATTGGCACTGAAAAGAGCAATTTGTATAAGAACTACTACTAAATGATAGATGCCACGAGTGTTATAAAAGCTTCAAAGGTCTTTTCAAACATGCACAAAAAAGGGCCAGCATAAGGTAGAGTTAATTTAAATACATTCGAGAATTTCAAGCGTGGCTCATTATAAAGTCACATTTCAATAATAATAACGGTATGAGGGATGTTGATTAACCTAAATTATCTGGTCCGAGGACCACAGGCATGAATGGGTTTAAGTTTTAAACACTTAGAGAACTTGAAACGAGTGTTAACTAACTCAAATCATCTGGTCCGAGAACTACAGGCATGACTGAGTTTAAGTTTAAACACTTAGAGAACTTGGAACGAGTGTTAACTAACCCAAATCATCTGGTCCGAGTACTACAGGCATGACTAAGTTTAAGTTTAAACACTTAGAGAACTTAGAACGAGTGTTAACTAATCCAAATCATCTAGTCCAAGGACTACAGGCATGACTGAGTTTAAGTTTAAACACTTAGAGAACTATAATGGAGTGTTAACTAACCCAAATCATCTGGTCCGAGGACTACAGGCATGATTGAATTTAAGTTTAAACACTTACAGAACTTAGAACGAGTGTTAACTAACCCAAATTATCTGGTCCGAGGACTACAGGCATAATTGAATTTAAGTTTAAACACTTATAGAACTTGGAACAAGTGTTAACTAACCCAAATCATCTGGTCCGAGGATTACAGGCATGATTGAATTTAAGTTTAAACACTTATAGAACTTTAATAGTGTGTTAACTAACCCGAATCATCTGGTCCGAGGACTACAGGCATGATTGAATTTAAGTTTAAACACTTACAGAACTTGGAACGAGTGTTAACTAACCCAAATCATCTGGTCCGAGGACTACAGGCATGATTGAATTTAAGTTTAAACACTTATAAAACTTGGAACGAGTGTTAACTAACCCAAATCATCTGGTCCGAGAACTACAGGCATGATTGAATTTAAGTTTAAACACTTATAGAACTTGGAACAAGTGTTAACTAACCCAAATCATCTGGCCCGAGGACTACAGGCATGATTGAATTTAAGTTTAAACACTTATAGAACTTGGAACGAGTGTTAACTAACCCAAATCATCTGGTCCGGGGACTACAGGCATGATTGAATTTAAGTTTAAACACTTATAGAACTTGGACCAAGTGTTAACTAACCCAAATCATCTGGTTCGAGGACTACAGGCATGATTGAATTTAAGTTTAAACACTTATAGAACTTGGAACAAGTGTTAACTAACCCAAATCATCTGGTTCGAGGACTACAGGTATGATTAAATTTAAGTTTAAACACTTATAGAATTTGGAACGAGTGTTAACTAACCCAAATCATCTGGTCCGGGGACTACAGGCATGATTGAATTTAAGTTTAAACACTTATAGAACTTGGAACAAGTGTTAACTAACCCAAATCATCTGGTCCGAGGACTACAGGCATGATTGAATTTAAGTTTAAACACTTATAGAACTACTCATAGACAGAGTCAGCATATTGATTGAAGAAAATGTTCGATTAATAATAGTACCTTTTGAAGTTATTTATATTCCAGGGGCGTGGTATTGCATGACTATCTAGATCTTCTAAGAAATACGCCCCAATGCCAGTCCCTGAAGTGATACAATATGGCCCTTCCCAATTGGGTCCCAACTTTCCCCAAGCTGGGTTTTTTGCGGTGCCAACAACTTTCCTCAGCACCAGGTCACCAGGTTCTAAGGGCCTCAGCTTTACGTTGGCGTCGTAGCCCTGCTTGAGCTTTTGTTGGTAATATGCCAGTCGGATCATTGTGTTTTCCCTTCGTTCATCAATCAGGTCTAAACTCCTCTCTAACTGCTTATTGTTACTGGTTGGACTGAATGAACTGGTCCTCAGTGTTGGGAATCCAGTTTCCAAAGGTATGACAGATTCAGCTCCATAGGTCATTGAGAAGGGGGTCTCTCCAGTAGATCTGCGAAGTGTAGTTCTGTAAGCCCACAATACATGTGGTAATTTTTCCACCCATTTGCCCTTCGAGTCGTCCAACCTCTTCTTTAGGCCGTTCACTATGACCTTGTTGACAGCTTCCACTTGCCCATTACCCTGGGGATAAGTAGGGGTGGAGTATCTGTTTATAATTCCTAGCTCACTACAATAACTCCTGAATGCTTTGCTATCGAACTGCAGGCCATTGTCCGAGATGAGAGTATGGGGAATCCCAAACCGAGTGACAATATTTTTCCATACAATCCTTTGCACATCCACGTCTCTGATGTTGGCCAAAGGTTCAGTTTCGACCCATTTGGTGAAATAGTCTGTGCCGACCAGAAGGTATTTCCTGTTCCCTGCAGCTTTAGGGAATGGTCCCACGATATCTAAGCCCAATTGGGCGAAAGGCCATAGGCTGGATAATGGATTGAGAGTTCCCCCTGGTTGATGAATGTTTGGGGCAAACCGCTGACACTGATCGCACTTTTTAACATAATCGAGGGCTTTTTTTTGCATGTTCGGCCACCAATAACCTTGAGCAATAGCCCGATGAGCCAAGGACCTTCCTCCAGTATGGCTTCCACATATTCCTTCATGTAATTCTTCTAGCGATAACTCGGCCGTTTCAGGATGCATGCACAATAAGTATGGCCCTGAATAGGAGCGTTTATATAATTTCTGGTCCTGAGATAGCTAGAATCTGATCGCCTTCTTCCGAATTTTTTCAGCCTCCTCCCTTTCTTCAGGTAAGATGTCTTCTTTCAAGAACATAATTATAGGGTCCATCCAGCAGGATCCGGTCCTGACTTGGTGAACCTGAGTTACTTCCCTTTTTGCCTCTGTAGGCCCATGCAAGTCTTCAACGAGGATGACTCTCGGCAAATTTTGTGCCGATGAGGTAGTGAGCGTCGCCAAAGAGTTAGCATTTGCGTTACCATTTCTGGGGATGTGCAGCAAACTGAAAGAGTCGAACTCTGATTGCAGACATTTAACTCAACTCAGGTACCCTTGCATTCTTTCATCCTTCGCCTCAAACTCACCTTGTACCTGACCCACGACTAACCTTGAGTCCGAGAACAATTCCATATACTTTGCTCCCATTTTTCGAACCATGGACATTCCCATCAGTAGGGCTTTATACTCCGCCTCATTATTTGTTGCCAAGAAGTCTCGCCTCAAGGACTTTTCAATGATGATTTTTTCAGGGGATATCAACACTAGACCAACTCCAAAACCTTTTTGGTTTGCCGCGCCATCAACGTATACTTCCCAGTGGGAGGGGCTTTGTTGAGAAATCAGGCCAACTGATTTTTCATCCATGTCCGACATAGGCGTTACTTCTTCTAGTTGTGGCTCCGTGAATTCAGCTACCAAATCCGCGAGGACCTGGCCCTTGACCGAAGTGCGGGGCATATATTTTATGTCAAAAGCCCCCAAGATCGTCCCCCATTTAGCAATTCGTCCAGTGTAGTCAGCGCTCCGGAGTATAGCCTTGAGTGGGAGCTGAGTGAGGACAATGACAGTATGGGCCTGGAAATAGTGAGGTAGCTTTCGTGTACCAAGCACCACTGCTATGATAGCCTTCTCCAGTGGCAAATAACGGATCTCAGCCTCATGCAGCGACTTACTCACGTAATAAACCGGTCTTTGCACACCACAATCTGATCGTATCAGCACCAAACTCACCGCGTAGGGAGCTACAGCAATGTAGGCAAACAAACCTTCATCTTGCTCAGGACTGGACATAATTGGTGGCCGAGCTAGATAATCTCTAAGCTGCTGAAAGGCCAAAGCACATTCTTCCGTCCACTCGAATCCCTTCCATTTGTTAAGCAGAGAGAAGAAGGGCCGACACCTGTCTGCTGATCAAGAGATAAATCGATTCAGGGCAGTAGTCATTCCGGTCAGTTTCTGAACTTCCTTGGGGTTCCGAGAAGCTTGTAAATCGTTGATGGCTTTTATTTGATTGGGGTTAACCTCAATTTCCCTGTGAGTTACCATGTACCCCAAAAACTTGCCAGATCCCACGCCAAATGAGCACTTAGAAGCATTTAGGCGCAGCTTGTACTTTCTAAGGACTTCAAAGGTATTTTCAAGGTCTTTTATATGCTCAGCAACAATCTTGCTTTTCACCACCATATCATCTATATCGATCTCAATATTTTTACCCAGATGTGGTTCAAACATCCTCGTCATCATTCTTTGATAAGTAGACCCCGCATTTTTCAAGCCAAACGGCATCACTTTGTAGTGGTAGTTACCAATAGGGGTGACAAAAGCAGTTTTCTCCTGGTCATCCAGAGCTAGTGGTATCTGGTGGTAGCCTTGGAAAGCATCCAGGAAGCTCATCCGAGGGTGGCCAACAGTGGCATCCACAAGCTGATCAATTTTTGGCATGGGGAATGGATCCTTGGGATAGGCCTTATTCAAGTCAGTGAAGTCTACACAGACTCGCCATTTCCCATTTTTCTTCTTCACTACCACAGTGTTCGCTAACCACTCTGGGTAGAAAACTTCTTTAATAGCTCCAGCTTGTTTGAGCTTGGCCACCTCTTCTCTCACTGCATCTGCATGTTCCTTAGATGGGCGCCGAGGAGGCTGCTTCTTGGGAATAATCAATGGGTTGACTTTGAGATGGTGGCAAATGAATTGGGGATCCACCCCTGGGGCTTCGTAAGCATCCCAGGCAAACACGTCAAGATTTCTCTTTAGTAATTCTATTAGCTCCTCTTTCTCCTGAAGAGGTAGCTGAGATCCGACCTGAAAGAACTTTTCAGGATCGTCCCTAATGACAACTTTCACTAAATCTTCACATCGAGCGCCCTTGTTTGAATCTTCAATGGGTAATTCCCGAGACTTTAACTGCTATAAGCCCTTTTCGGCCCTGGACGAGGGCTCAGCTTCGGGCTCATATTGGATGGCAACCACTAAGCACTGTCGAGCTACGGATTGATCTCCTTGGATCTCATAAACCTGCCCTTCAGCTGGGTATTTGACTTTCTGATGTAAAGTAGAGGAAACAGCCCCCAGTGTATGAAGCCAAGGTCTGGCTATAATTGCTGTATAGGGTGAGTACACGTCCACAACTATAAAATCCACATCTACCACTTCAAAGCCGGTCTGCACAGGCAAGCGTATCTGGCCTTTCGGGGTGACAACCCTTCCTTTAAAACTCACGATAGGGGAATTGTATGGTGCTAAATCTTGAGGTTTTAGGCCTAGCCCCTTGTAGAGATCAGGGTACATTATCTCCACAGCACTACCCTGGTCCACCATCACCCTCTTTACATCGTACCCTATAATTCTGAAGGTGATTACTAAAGCGTCATCATAGGGCTGAACAGTCCCTATCTTGTCCTCGTCCGAGAATCCTATAATCAATGGGGCATCCAACTTAGTTCTCTTTGGACCATAGCCGAAATGCCTTGCCGGTGGTTGGACTATTGACATAACCTTTGATGGCCAAGATCTTGTTCTCCCTGGTGCGGCAAAGACGACATTAATAATTCCCAATGGCAGTTTTGAAGAATCATCTCTTCGGGGCCCTGAACTCATCTGCCCTCCTCGACCGCTAGAGTGGTGCAGAAGGTGTCTTAGTTTACCCTCGCCGACCAGCTAATCTAAATGATCCCACAAGCTCCTGCAATCGTCTATGCTATGCCCGTGGTCTTGATGATACTGGCAATAGAGATTATGATTACGCCTCTCAGGGTTTCCTACCATCTTATTCGACCACCTGAAGAATGGCTCGTTTTTAATCTTTTCCAAAACTTGGTGCACCGGCTCTTTAAATACCGTATTGACCGCTTGAGGATTGGTTGATCCTGATTGTCCAGCGAAATCCCTACGCGGTTTACTGCTATTGTAACGATCCGACCTGAAATCCTTCCTCTCCTGGGAGATAGCTTTGTCTTTTCCCTTCCCTTGCTGCTAATCTTCCTCAACTCTTTTAAATTTTTTTTATACGGTCCATGAGCTGACGCATGTTAGTAACTAGTTTGCCAGATAAGGAGGTCCTTAGACCATGGTTAGTAGGGAGACCGAGCTTGAACGTGCTGAGGGCCATTGCATCGGAGTTGCCCTCCATATCATTAAACATCTCCCAGTACCTATCTGAATATGCCTTCAGAGTCTCGCCCTCTTGCATGCTCAGGGACAATAGTGAAGACAAGGGCCTGGCTACTTTTCGGCATGTGACAAAGCTTGAACCAAATGCCTGGGTGAGCTCTTTGAAGGAATTGATAGAGTCTGCTTTCAAGCTGTCAAACCACCTCATTGCCACAGGCCCCAGACTGGAGGGAAAAACCTTACACATCAGGGCTTCGTCTCTGGAGTAGACAGCCATCCTTTGGTTAAAGTGGCTCACGTGTTCCATCGGGTCTGTTTTACCGTTGTAGATGGTAAACATTGGCTGGTTAAAGCATCGAGGGAGTCCCGCTTCCTCAATTCTGCGAGTAAAAGGTGACCAAGAGATCTGATTCAAGGCACTGCTCATAGCATCATTCCCTACGCCTCAGCGTGATGGGCTTCTATATTGCTTATTGCGATGAGACTCTTTTTCATAGAAAAAGGATTCACTGGCCGGTATCTGAGATTTCTGCTGATAAGTGACGTCTTGCTCGTCATCGGAATCTTCATCAGAATACGAGGAAATTCGTTTTCTCTTTGCATGGCGCAACTCCCTTTTCAATTTTTCAACTTCTAGTTGCAAGTCTCGGTTCTTCTCTGCGTGGGACACATGACTTCTGCCATGTGACTGGCTTTGGCCAGTATGCACAGTGTGCACACTACACTCACGATCCTGTCTTCTTTCCAAGTTAAGAAAATGGTCAGCGTGTTGGGATGCCCTAGATTCTGCTTGTTGTTGACTTCGTTCTGCCATCACCAACGGTTGTTTTCACCCCTGCACAAGCTCTCCCCACAGATGGCGCCAATTGTAAGGTCAATTTTTGTAGCCCAAGCCCACAAGATATGGAGTATGAGCCCTATGAACTCAAGACAATGAATTTGTAGAGCGTGGGTGAAAGAACTGGGCTGGATATGAACTAAACAAAAGTTGGTTATGGTATTTGCGAATAAACTAACATGCAATCACGTTAAGACAAAAGCAGACATGAATGTCTGAAGAGACATTTTATTGAATGAAGTTAGGTTACAAGTCTCAAAATTACAGTAAAGTTGCTTTCTTCTTCTCCCTCTCTTTTTTTTCCCCCCCCCCTCTTTTCAGGGGCTCTTCTTCTTTATATAGTCTCTTCCCTCATCATTCCAGTCGTCCACTTGTCCTCCATCTGCGTACATACTTGAGTATAGGTCACATCAAGCATCTTCTCTAGCTTTTTGGGAGTGGCGGTAGCTGAGGTTGCACTGTTCAGGGGTCTTCTCCACATAAATGCGATCAGAAAAGTTGCTGCAGGGCATTAAATACGGTGGTAGCAACTTTTCCTTGAGATATTTCTCTATCCTTATCATCCCGAGGTATGCCCGGAGCTTATCTTTGTCACTAGAATTCCCAGGAAGGTCATTCGAACCTTCCGTACGTTTATTTGATCAATACTATTCGTATCCGATGAGTAAAACCTCTTCGGACAAAGGGTGACCTCTTCGGATTGTACTCTTCCTCCATCTCCGGGTTTGTTGCCCCCAGATGAACTCTACCCCAACCCGTTATTACTCTTCGGACATAAAGTAATCTAAAAAACAGGGCCCCAGGCCCAATAGGTAGATATGGGCTTTTACCCCCCCCACACCTATGATTTGTTATGAAAATGTTGTAAAAATATTATAGACGTAGCACTAATATATACATACATATATATATATATATATATATATATATATATATAAAACCGAAACATCTGAAACTCTCACAATTTTCAACGTCAGCACAATATTTAAATTATATTATCATTTTATTTAAATAAAAATATTTTTGTTTAGTCCAAACTTAATAAGGAGTGAAACTCTATCTCTCTAACAAGTCTAACTTAGACTCAAACTTATCATTTTTTAAAACAACCTACGTCAGCACAATATTTAAATAATATATATATATATATATATATATATATATAACTGAAACCTCTGAAACTCTCACAATTTTTCATGACAGCACAATATTTAAATAAAATTATTTTTGTTTAGTCCAAACTTAACAAAGAGTGAAACTCTATCTCTTTAACAAGTCCAACTTAAACTCAAACTCATCATTTTTTTTTAAACAACCCACGTCAGCACAATATTTAAATAAAATTATCATTTTATTTAAATAAAATTATTTTTGTTTAGTCCAAATTTAATAAGAAGTGAAATTCTATCTCTCTAACAAGTCCAACTTAAACTCAAACTCACCATTTTTTTAAAACAAAATTATTTTTGTTAAATTCAAACTTAACAAGGAGTGAAACTCTATCTCTCTAAGAAGTCCAACTTGAACACAAACTCAGACGTTGATAATTTATCTCAAAATTTGCGAAATTAATCGTAAACACAATAAAAGCAATACAAACCCCAATATTTTTTTTTAAAGCCAAGTAGAGGTATGAGCTCTTCTTATGTTATTTTCTTTTCCTCTACTTTGTTAAAAAAAAAAATTTATTTTATGGCATTTCATGTATTTTTTAAAAAGTAATTTTTGTACATGAACCACCAAACTCTCTTTAGCCATTTTTTAAAAGATAAAAAAACTTGCAATAATTGAAATTATTTTTTTGAATGTAACTCGTCTTTCTTTTATATTTCTCTATTATTTAGTCATATATTTTATTTTATTTCAATAATTTTTAAGCAGTGAATCATTTGATTCTTTAATTTTTTTGGTCTTTCAGAAGTTTTAATATCTAAATTTTTGAGTTTTTTTTTTGTAGTATTTGAAATTGTCTGACAAATTTTTTGTAAGTCATTGCACGTTCAAGCAATGACTTTTTTATCAAATTGTAACACAAATTGAAGTCATATAAGAACAAATCATGCAATGGTGTAATTTCTTAATCAATTTAAGATTTTATAAAATTATTTTAGTCTATTTCACAAATAAGTAGGTTCCCGTGTATAGCACGGGTTAACGACTAGTTAGTCATATAATGAAATTATATCACAACGTGTAAGACCTAACTTTTATTATTAAAAAAAGTTAGATTCTTAAAATAATATAATTTGTTTTTAATTTTTAGAAATTCTTGGTAGTAGACTTTTGATTGAAGTAATAATTTTAAACTTTTTTTAGAATTTTGTTAATAGAATTTTACTTGGAGCATCTGCGATACTAATTTTTAATTATATGCTTATATTGCTCAACATGACATAAGATCATAAAAAAGGAGAGGGCGTCCGCTTAGTACAATCAAAGTGTGTAGATCCTGTAGGATACCACTTTTATAATATATATATTGATATAATTCAACATTAGCTTATATAATATTTAATTTTATTGTAAATATTTTGTTGAAAATTAATAACTGAATGACTACTTAATAAATAATTTCACAACTCGCATATAGTCATGGGTCTTATAGTTCCATATGAAATATTCTTTTAGATAGATTTTAGTTATAACTTATGTGAATTTCTAATATTTTTAATAAGTGGTGACTCATTGAAGTCATGAATTGAAACGATAAAAAAGTTAATGGTTTTAATTGAAATCGTCTAAAAGTTAAGGTTTAATTGAACCACTCCAAACCTGAGAGTTCTTTAATTTACTTGAACTTTTAATAAAGGGGGGCCACTTGGTGCAAGGAGCGTGTTACCACATGCTGATGCCGTAGAGAAAAGACGGTTACTTGACTTAATTATAGTTTATAAGAGCATCCACAAAAGTGAAACTAAAAATTTAGCTATTTGACACTATAAAAAGTTATTTTATTTATTTTACCTATTTACTTTCCAAAACATGCTGCAGCAGTGGATCTATTTTAGCTTTCAACACAATAAAATAATATAAACATCACAATAAAATAATATATCTACTACAATAAAATAATATATCCACTACAATAAACAACAATTATAACCACCCACAACTGCTACCGTTGCCACTACCACTGCCGCCACCACTGCTGCCGTTGACTCTTCCACCGCCACCGCCACCGCAATCGCTGCCACTGCCGCCAATGCCGCCACCGCCACCATTGCCAACGCCACCGCAATCAGCTCACTGTAGCTGATTGTTTTAAAAAAATAATGTTAATTTATTTCTACACGCGTGCCTCTCTTCCTTTTTTGTGTCCTTTGCTTCTCCCTGTTTCTAAAATCTCCCATCACCCACGCGGCCACGCCTAGCCTCTCTCCCCTTCTCTCTCTCATATGAAATCAACTCTCTCACCCAAAATGCCTCTCTTCTCCATCTTGCAATTGAACCCAAAATGTCTCTCTCTTGCTTGTCCCTCTCTCTCACTGTGGTTTTTGGTGGTTCGGTGGTCTGATAGGATTTTCAGTGGTCTGTGCTTCGGTGGCCATGGGTATTTGATGGTTTAATCTGATTTTTAGTATCTATTCTTCATGGGCCTGATTGAGTGGCTGACGGTGGCTGGTGTTTTTTTTTTTTTTTTTTTTTCCTTTTCCTGGCTAGTGGTGGTGATGCAATTGTGGGTTTGAGTTTGTGATTTGTTTATGATTTTGGTGGTTAAGATTGTGGGTGGTGGTGACAGTGGCTATGACGGTTGTTGAGTGGGTTTCATGGCTAGTGGGTTATGATTGGTGGTAGCTGGTGTCTTTTTTTTTTCTTTTTTTTTTTTTTTTTTTTCAATGGTGGTGGCTGGCGAAGAACGAAGAGATCAATCAGCATTGTTAGCGCTGGGCAAGGGCTTGGGTCGGCGGCGAGTGGAGGAATTGAAGCTTGCAACGGGAAGAAATGGGTAAGGAGGAGAAAGAAAGAAAAAAATAAAAATATTCTAACCATCCGTGTGAACACAAAATAAAATAATATTTTTTTTTTACCTTTGAGCTACCGTGCACATCTATCTTTAGATGTGCACTGTAGCTGAGAAGCTAATTTTTTTAGCTATAGCTCCATTGCTGCAGCTCCATTTTTGTGATTGGTGGTGCTAAAAATAGCAGTATAGCTATTTAGTACCACTGCTGTGAGTGCTCTAAGACCTAGCATTATTATTTTATTGTAAATACTTTGACAACAATTGCTAAATGATCGATTATCATATAATTTCACAACTCTCATATAATTTATCAATTGACAAAATTTAGGTACATTGCTTTAGGCGTTGTTTCTTAGGTTTCCTTCTTAAGATTCAACTATGTGGCTATTTAATTAAAAATACACTTCCATCCCATGAGAAAAAATTTACATGGCAGAATCTTAAAAGGAGAATCTATAGAATAGCACCCAAGTACTGTACCTAAGTCTTGCTCTGTATCAAATGTCTTATAATTTATATGGAATTATTCAAAAAAATATGTTTAATCGTAGTTTATTTGAATTTTTTTTTTTTTTAGCTAATAATGATGATATATAGCATATGCTTTACATATAGAA
Source organism: Quercus ilex subsp. ballota (assembly GCA_032727855.1). Taxonomy (NCBI): domain Eukaryota; kingdom Viridiplantae; phylum Streptophyta; class Magnoliopsida; order Fagales; family Fagaceae; genus Quercus; species Quercus ilex. The sequence continues at coordinate 62,772,223 of CM064915.1, forward strand.
CCTTTATATGTATATAGTGATGGGAATAAGTTACACTAGTGTAACTTTATGATTCTCAAGAAGAATAAAAAAAAAGTGTAACTCTTTCTGAATGTTATACCACTCAATAGATTTTAATTGAATTAAAATTTAAAAATCCTATTTTTGAATTGCACATTTTCATTATCTTTAACACGCGAATCAAATTTCGTGTTAATCTTAATTAGATATTATTTATTATTTTGATAAATGGACTCATGTTTTGTGTATAATTTTAAAATAAAAACTTTAAAATTTAGGCATTTTATATATGAGATTTTTATTAATCTTTGATTATCTTAAAATGTTACTTTCATATAATTATAAGAAAAAAAATGTAATCTAATAGTAGTAAATTTGTCAAAATACACATCTAATAAAAAAATTAAGAGGTGTAATATTTCCAAAAGTTACACCTAGTCTAATTGGAATATATATATATATATATATATGCACATAAGTGTGTATATAAAAACACACATTTGAAATTTTATCAATATGTTTTGTAGGGTCACAATTTGCAGCCCAAGTCCTAAAGATATGGAATATAGGCCCAATGAGTCCAGTACAATAAATTTGTAGAAAGTGGATGAAAGAGCTGAACCTTTTATGGATTTGACAATGGCTAATAGGGATTTAAAAGATGAACAAACAAGTAAAACACGTAAAACTGAATGAAATGATTGTCCGAGGAGATAGATTATGAATTAAATTGATAGAACTGAGTGCTAATACAATTCATAGTGCTACAGTAATTTCTTTTCTATTTTTCCTCTCCTTTTTCTCTCCCTCTTCTCATGGGAGATCTTTTCACTTATGTAGTTCCTTCTAGACCATCTTGATCCTACACTTGTTAATCATCTAGGTCTTCACTTGAGCGCATGTCCCATCAGACATCTTTTTTGGCTTTTGGTGAGTTGTGATAACTGAGACTCCACTGTTTAGAGGTCTTCTCCACATAAATGCGGCCAGAAAAATTGCTGTAGTACATTTAATGCGGTGGCAGCAGCTTTTCCTTTAGATATTTCTGAGTTCCTATTACTTTTGTACAAGCCTGAATCTCATTCTTATCGTTGAAACCTCCTGGAAGGTCACCTAGACCGCCCTAAATACAGATTTGATCAGTATTTATCGTATCCGAGAAGGAGCTTCTCCTCGGACTATATTCCTCCCATTTTTTCCTCATGCAATTCTCAACTTTGGGGCCTCTTCCAATCATTTACTCTTCCTCGGACATACATGTGTCCTCAGATAAGGCCCAAGGCCTAGTATACAAATTTGGGCTCTTACCCCCACATGTTTTATTTTGATTAGTCCATTCATAAATTTTGCAATTTTTAATTTTTTTTTGAAGTTGTATAGTAATTTCCATACTCTCATTTAAGGTACAATGAACCCTATTTTACTTACCTATAAAACAGTCCTCTTTTAAAGTTTAACTCATTTGGAATTATTTTAGGTGGCATTTGGTAGGGGGTAATGTTTTAAGATTCCTAGAAATGTTGAAAGATTCCTATGTTTGGTTGCAAATCATACAAAAGAATCAAATGTCAAGAGTATCTAGATTCCCACATAATCCCCTTCTTTTAGGAATGTAGATTCCCTCTAAAACAGGTGGATATCCAGATTCTCAAACTTAAAAAAATTACATTTGTTATAAATTGACAATTTTACCATTTGTCACTTATCATTTAACCAATGGAGATAAAGCATACTTATAAAAAAAAATTGGAAATAAAACATAAAACAAATCATCAATATCTATTCCTTTATTTTTATCTCTTCCCGCCACAACAATATAAATGCTAAATTAAAATAAAATATTTATATCTCCTATTTGGGATTGGTTATTTGCTAAAATAAAATGAAATTTTTATTTTTATTAACAAAACATGATGTTGTGATTTTCGTAAAGAACAAGAATTTAAATAGTTATTTTGTATTATACATGTCATTTTGAAATGTTAGACTATAATTTTAATGAATTTGTCTTAATTTATAGTAGTTTATATTTTGTTTGTTATTATTTATTTAGAGGAAGATTAAAAAAATTGATATTGGGTTTATAAATCTAAGGATAGTATGAGTAAAATAAATAATTCATTTAAGAATGCTATGAATAAACCAAACATAGGAATAGTTACATTCCAAGGCATTCAGATTGCAAGACATCACATTCCAAGGAATTTAGATGATGGGGGTAATGTGGATTCCCCTGTACCAAACGCCACCAAAAGGTATTTTGGTAACTTTTTTATGACTTAATGGTGCGTTTGGGTGGCAGGATTTGGACATGCGGATTTGGATTTGAGTATTAAAATTCAAATATCTTGTTTGGATGCTTTAAAAAAAATTAAGGATTTAGATTTGATAAATCCACCAAAAATTTTAAACCTCAAAAATATCTAAAATCAATGGATTTGAAATCATGACATTTCAAATATATTGATATAGAACTCAAATTCAAATCCAAATTTAAGTTTCCAAAAAACAACTTAAAAATTAAGAAATACAGAATGTGCTTTTTTATCTGGTATATAGATACTGAAGACATATGAAAGACCATTAATATTGTGACTAATAAAAGCTTATGTGGAATGACTTGAACGAATATATATATATATATATATATGAAATTTCAAACCTATGTCATCCGAAACACTTTTATTACTGAAATTAACTCTTCAACAAAAGCATAATTATATAAATGTTTTTAAGAATCAAGCATTATATAAATATATAAATATACAATGCTTACTTTTTATTTTATTTAGTCAATTTAGAAAAGTTAACTTTGATGGAGCACTCTTTGTAGAAAAAAACAAGGCTGGCCTTGGTATCCGTATTATAATCCGTAATGATGACGGATTGGTTATGGCTGCTTTAACACAACAAATTCCACTGCTTGCTTCGGTAGAGATGGTGGAAGTGCTAGCAGCGCACCAAGCTCTTTGGTTTGCAAAGGAGTTGGGTTTTCGAAGATTGATAGTTGAAGGTGATTCAGAAGTCATTATTAACTCAATCAATTGTGGCAATATGACTCAATCTGAGTTTGGGCATATCTTACAAGACATTACTTTTCTTTGTTCCTTTTTTAGTCATGTATCTTTTCGTCATATTAAGAGGTAAGGTAATTGTGTAGCTCATAGACTAGCTAGATGAGCTGTAACTAGTCCATTAGATGTTTGAATAGAGTCTATTCCTCCAAACACGATTAATGCTTACAATTTTGACCTTCGTTTTAGTACTTAATAATACTCCCCATTGATAGGGATTTCTCCAAAAAAAAAAAGAAAAAAAAAAAGAGTCAATTCAGAAAATGCCCAACGCGATTCGCCCTTTTCTCCTTGTATGGGCCTATAGGGGATAATGATCACTTACGTAAAGCTCAAAAGTGGGCCTATCAACGAAGTGGTCTTTACAAATAAGTTCATTAAATATGTCATTCTGTCTCATATAATAAAAACTAGGCCTTTTGTTTTTTCTTTGGGCTTTGCTAAACCTCATCCCATGCTTTTGAGGTTAAGTTTTTCTTCTCTATGATGGCCCATTCTTTTGTTTTTAGTCCATAAGGACTATAACAATGGGTTGTACTTCTCTCGCTATGGTTACCCCGTGTATAAACTTTTGGGAATACTCAGGCCCAAAATATGAGCAAAAACTCTAATGGCTTTTTCTATATATCTTTCTTTCTTATTTATTGGGTCTAAGTTTATATTTTCGGTATGGAATTAATGCTCTGTTTGAAAACCTTCTATAAAGATAGTTTTTCACATTTTTGATGTTTGGTAGCATAAAAAAATTTGATCAACAGAAAACTATTTTTAGTTAACAGAAAAACGTAACAAAAATAAAGCTCATTTTCTATATATTGTTTTCCACACAAAAAAGTCGGAAAATAAACTCTCTTTCACGCCACACATAATTACTCTAGTAAATATTATCTTTTTTTTACTGTAGGAAACAATTTTTATTTTCGCGCCTTCAAAGTCTTTCTATGGTAATCTCTCTCACTTCTTCTCTTCCTTTTGCTTTTTCTATCTTCTTAGGCCCTCACCGTCGCTCTGTCTTCATACTTTTAAGTTGCGCTCACAATCATAGCACCAAGCTCCATTGATTTGGAGCTTGGGTTTTAAACATCGTTTGGAGGAATTGTGGGAAATGTTTGTGGAGATGAATTTACCAAGGCACAAAACTCCTACCCATAAATAAATAATAATAAATAAATAAAACGTAACATTCTTTAACCTGGTCCTTGAAACAATATTTATTTACATGTGAAAATTATTAAAAATCATAGATGAAGCTTTTAAAAGTATTAAAACATTCAAGTGGCGATGTTTTACACTACCAATAATAGGGGCTTTCTTCTAGCTTTATCTATGAATGCCGATCCAATACCAGTAATCATATGAATATGTTTATTTAAGAAAGAGTCATTATTGTTTCTCAAAAAGAAAAGAAAAAGAAAAGAAAGAGTCATTATAGATTGTAGGGAGTTGGCAAACTATATAAGAATTAATTACTTGTATAATTGCATAGATTGTAGTTCCAATACTGAAAAAAAAATTATTAAAAAAAAAAAAAAAACCGCTTGAACAACATTATGAAGTGTGATTGACAATGTATCATCATATTTTGCACATTATCTTTTAGATTTATTAGTAAATTCATTTTGAATTGAATTAATGTTTCATCCAGTACTTTCGTATCAGTCTGCCCAAATATTTAGAATTTAATAGCATGTACAAGCATTGCAAATAGAGATAATGAAAATTGAACACCTAATTGTGAGTGCTGTGTCCATATATATATGAGCAAAATTGTGGTAGATATCATTTTATTGACTATGTACATTAGTTGGGTTTACACAATATACAAGTTCTATATTAAACAAGAAATATTATAAAAAAAAAATTGTGCATACCAAACACTAGAAAACGTTATCAAGCTCATTTTCAAGGTTGTTACTAAATATCAGAAAATGAGATAGTTTTCTAGAAAATATTTTTTGGAAAATGACCAATTTTCTAAAAAACGTTAATGCTGAAGCAAACAGTAAGAGTAAATATACATCATTGGGAAAATTATTAGGTATACTCGGAGTACTATAAATGTGTACTCCTTCTTCTCACATGAATGGTGGGTCTCACTAATTAAATTCATGATGGGACCCACCATTCATGTGAGAGGAGGGAGTACACATTTATGGTACTCCGGGAGTATACAATAATTTCCCACATCCTTGTATACTTCCTCTTGGTGTTTAACTTGTTTATTAAATTATCAATTTTTGGTTTCTTTATGATCAAAATAAATTGTTTTAAAAATTTTGATGTAAATAATGAAGAACAAGTTTCATAAATTTATTTTTGCAGTTTACGACATTAAATAATCAATTCAACAAACTATGTAAGATTGAGTTTCTCAAAAAAAAAAAAAAAAAAAAAAACTATGTAAGATTGTGGTGGTAGATTAAGTTAAACTCCTATAAAATTTAGCTTTGGAAATTTTACTAAATAAGTTTTGCATATGATAATTAATAAACGGGGATGTGATTACCAGTTTAAATAGATATGAAGAGACATGAAGGATTAATGATTGTAGTGGGCCTTTTTGTTATATTGGGCTGGGATGCCTCCTGCGGTACTAGGCCCAAGTGTTTTGAGTAAGAAAGTTGAGACTGATCCAACTGCAACTCAATTTGATCCGGCTTGTGTACAAACTATGCCTCATTTGCCAAGAGCATGCTTACGCCAGGCAAAATTGTTTTAGATGAGTCGTGACAGGCAGAAATGATAATAATAATAAAAAAACAAAAGGAAGTACTTTGACTTCTTAGTCAAAGTGAATAGATAATCCTAAATCAAGAAAAATAATCACAGTTTAACAACAATTACTTTTATAAAGAAAGTAAGGGAATTAAATGAGTAATATATGGGTTAAAAGAAAAGAATCAAATCAAGTCTGATCCGCAGGATCGAAACCAAAGAGAGAAGAACGTTTCTTCTCAATGCGAATAATCTCCTGGGGAAATCCTGCCGTGGAAATTAATCACTTTGAGGGAAACGGACCTGAATGGTTGGTGTCCAAAGAACTTCTTACTTCTGACAGAGAGCATGATTTTGAGAGAAAGAAAGGGAATCAAGCCATTGGTGCATGCCTACCGATCTAACTCTCTATTTATTTCTTTCTTCTTTTTTTTAATTTTCCTCTTATCTGTCCTTTCTTTCATCCACACTTGTTTTCTATTTCTTGGTTTTCCCTAGAGGTTATTGTTACCGTGATTCTGTGTTGTTTTTTGTGCACGACAAGGGCATCTCTTTATAGTGTCTGTCGTGACCAGATTTTACTATTTTAGCCCTTAACCACTTTTGTCTGGTCTGTGTGTACTTGCCCACCACCACTGGTTCGTCTGTGTGCCATTTCCTATCACCAGACAAGAAAAACTATTTTGTTTGTTAGTCTGTCATGGCGTCCTTTTCTGCCACGGTGTGGGTGCTCTCTCTCTCCCTATCTCTCATGGCATACACCTAGTGATTCCAACTCAGTTTTACTTCTTTTGGGTGGTATGTCATCCCAGCAGGACGTATCCCCCAAAAGAGCTTGAGCAGGAATCCCAAAATAGGTTTTCCCCTCTCCCCACCGCCAAACCATGCCCTTTTACCTCTGACCCATGACCTCACCATGTCCCGTATTGGCTGAGTACAGGCTGGTGATGTTTGGGCCTTGCGTGTGCCTCCCTTTCATGTATGTCCAAAATCTGTTTGCTGCTTATGCGTTCGTCACGGTCTAGAGACTTGCCTGCACAGTTTGACGTCCGTTCTTGACCTTTATGTGAGCTGCTTTCTGATTTCCCACTCCTCTTAGGAGCTGGGCTTTGTTTGATGTTGGGCTTTGCCTTCTTTTAGCCTACTCCTTGACTGCTATCATTTTCTGCCATATTACTCTGTCATTCCTGCTGTGACATTTATTTGACCCAATTCTGTTAGACCTCTTTGGCCCTACCGTTTATTCTTTCCCCAGTGTTTCAGTATGGCCATTGGTTTTTCATCACATTACTTGTGGACTCCTGTGTCCCATTTGTTTTCTCTTGGGCATCCTTAGCCCATTTGCTTTCTCTTGGGCATCCTTGGCCCTCTTCCTAACTTTGTATTCCCATGAGCTTTTATTAACTTCATTGGGCTTTCCCGACCCAATTACCTTATTCTCATCCTTGGGGTTCATGGGCTTACCATCAACCCCTTACTTTCTTTACTTATATTACTTCGAGCCTGCCGTGGCCCATTCTTACTTTTCTATATCATATACTGTCCATGAGTTTGCTATTTCTCTCTTTCTGAGCTCCCTTGAGTCCGTTTGTTTTCTCAAGGCCCATTTGTTTATTTCATAGACCTATGATCCATTATTCATGCTGCTTGGGTTTAATGGTTTTTTCTATCTGTTTATCAACTCTTTTATGCCCGTGTTGTTGGGCTCCTTTTTTCTTTTTGACCATCAACAATGATAAATACCCTTCTATGTTTTCTTTATAAACACCATAAATTTTTTTTACTCAAAGAAAAAGAAATTCTTTCTCTTTCTTTCTTTAGGGTTATTGGTATTGTGGGTTTCAGTTAGTTCAACTGGTAAAGTCTTTGATGGTTGAATAAGAGATCTGAAGTTCAATCTCCGCCTACACCAAAAATCAATTGGTGTCTTAGTCTAATAATAAATAGCTATTATTAAGAGCGGACGCTAAAAGTTAAAATTCTCTCTAAAAAAAAGGGTTATTGGTATTGAATTAATAGTCATATACTTCCTCTTGGTGTATAACTGTTTAGTCAATTATCAATTTTTGGTTTCTTTATGATCAACATAAATAATTTTATAAATTATAAAGTAAATAACTAAGCACAAGTTTCATTACAAGTTTCATAAATTTCTTCTTGCAGTTTACGACATTAAATAATCAATTATACAAACTACGTAAGGTTGAGGTTGTATATTAAGTTACACTCCAATAAAATTTAGCTTTGGAAATTTTACTAAATGAGTCTTGCATTTAAAATTTAATTAATAAATAGCGATGTGATTACTATTTTTATTATTATTATTTATATCTGAGATAGAGTTCTACTCTAGTTTAATTTAAGTATACTTGTGTGAAGTTTCAGTCTAGAAACTTAAATCAAGCCTTTACTCTCTCTCTCCACATCTCACAAACACTTATACGTGTGGAATGATCATCACAAGATAAATAATAATAAAGATAAAATAATACCATTCTATATTTTCTTCTAAAAAAAATAATTTTTTTAACCTCGTAGCTTTTTATAATGTAACGGATAATTATGAAGTTTGTGGAAGTTGGAAACTTAATTAAATCAAGCCTTTACTCTCTCTCTCCACATCTCACAAACACTTATACGTGTGGAATGATCATCACAAGATAAATAATAATAAAGATAAAATAATACCATTCTATATTTTCTTCTAAAAAAATAATTTTTTTAACCTCGTAGCTTTTTATAATGTAACGGATAATTATGAAGTTTGTGGAAGTTGGAAACTTAATTAAATGACGTACACACTATCAAACGAGAACCAAGATTCTGATTTTTTTTTTCCTTTTATTAAAAAAAAATTTTAAATGTCATTGAATTTTGTGTAGACAATAGGGAAAATATAAAGTATTATGAATTCCAGTCAACTCAATTGATATAGTTTATTGTTGTCGAATAAGAAATTTAAAATTTGAATCCCACTTAAAAAAATTGGTTAGTATTTTGACTTAATGATAAAAAGTATTTATCATAAAGTGGATGTTATAGATTGAACTACCATCGTATTTATAAAAAAATCGCTAATGTACCCTTTAAAAAAAAATTGTGTGTAGATTTTTTTTTATAATTGTCTATAGATTATTTGCTAGATTCGCAACTACCTAATAATAATTATCACTCTCAACAAACAAACTAATAATTATAATTATAATAGCTACTTTGCCTTTTTATGGTATGTTTATTCATTATTGGCCAATATACTTTTTTTTTTGTATTGAAACCGGCTAATTTGCTTTTTAAGCAGGTCAAAACACAGTTTTTCCTAAGCCTCATTTTTTTATTAGGTAAATAATTTTAAATGCATACTTTGTCACCTAAGAGTCAGAGTGATGCTTCAAAGTTCAAATAGCAAATCATAAGATAACAAAGAAAAGCTTCAAATTGGCAACTATAAATTTTTATACAAAGTCCTAGGAAAGTCAGCATATAGTGTTGTCATGCACATGGTTTCTGATAATGAAATCTATCTACAGCCGCCAAAAAAGATACATTTTGATCATCTGGCTGACGGGTCTCAATCTTGATGATGGCTGATGCATAAACATGCTATGATGGCTATCACATTTATGCCAAGTTGGGACTTGCTGATTTACTATAATACCCATCACCAAGCCAATTTTTGAGTGCAATATTGAAATTAATTTCATATCTAGCTGCCCATTGGTTGGTTTTTAAACTGCTCAAGACTCAAGTGGTACAATACAACTCTTATAATTCAATGAATGCTTCTCTCTCTCTCAAAAGACAAAAAAAACCCCTCTTTGGATTTTTTATTTTTATTTTATAGGAGTCATCCTAACTAGCTGAATTAGTTTTAACTAGTACATCATTATTTGGTAGAACATCCTCCATTTATACAGTAAATCCAAAGTATATCTTTGAGTGAGGACATGAATGACATTTTCTCTTCTCGACAAACATGAAAAAAAAACTTTCTGCCTATTTTGCTAAACACTTTGCATCCTTAATTATGTGACCAAACTATGACAATTGGTATGTTTCCTTTCTAAGAGCATTATAAATATTAATTGAATCCTTCCCAAAAACAAGTCTGTTAAAACCCAATTATGTGGTAAATAAAATAGTTTTTCTTGCCGCTAATGCCTCCACCATATCAACTGAGGATGAGAGAGGGATTTTTTGAGATTGAGTAGCTATCACCAGCCCCTCATATGGGTTCTAATTACCACTCTCAGCCCCACTTCATTTGAAACCTCAAAATTTGCACTGTCATAGTTTGTTTTCAGTACCCTAATCGTCGGTGGTGTCTAGTAGTCCATTCTAAGCATCATCTTGACAAACTTATGACAATTTTTTTTTTTTGAGCAGAAACTTATGAAAAATTTGAATAGTATACATCAATCACAATATATCACCTCATAAGATTATTGTGTAGCTTGAAATCTAAACCTTCTTAATATTAGAGTCAAATAAAAACTGTCTATCTAAAAGCCAAGATGCAATTTCAAATAAACGTAGGGTCTAGATTATGCCAGCTCATTTAACCGTGGTTTATGTAATAGAGTTAATATCTAACTCTAGTTTAGTTTAAATACACTAATCTAGACCTCACATTTATTTGAAAATGTACTTGCCCCTTAAATGGACACCAAATCCATAATTTTGGGGCTCATGGAGCGCTCCATGCGTTGGCCACACCGGATAATCAACACCCCCAGTCGGTAAGGAAGAATAGACAAATGTGCGAGCCTATAAAAACCCACCACGTGGCATTTCAACCTCGTATTGGCGAGGCTTTATTACAGTACGTTTCGATGCACCCAATCTCCACATATGGCGACTTTTTGAAACGGCCAAGATTCCATGTCCCCACATATAGTCCCCTCACCATAAACTACCGTGGACCCCACAGAATCGCCACGTGTACGGTCAAGACGAGCGAGTCCATATATGGCAATGGGCATAGAGATCCACACTAGAACATTTCTAGTCACAGTTAAATACCCGAGCTCGCTCACAGTCACAGTCACAGTCACACACACATATCCAAACTACTCCCTTCTTATATGTGTTTATCTCTCCGGCGACTCTCTCCGCCGGAAAAAACCTCAGGCGATCACTCCGGCGAAGGTAGTTCCATTCAGAAACTCTCTCATTCGTCTCAATTTCGAAACTTCAACCACCATTGCCATATCTCTAATGCCTATACATACATGTATTTATATGTGTATGTATAAGTTTCTAAAAACAAATTCACTCTTGATCGTTTTGCGCTTTGTGTTGCTCTAAAACGCTGCGTTTTGTTCTGTTTGGATCATTTTCTGCATGTTGTGTTTGATCAGAGCTTGATTTTTTCGGTTTTGAAAGTGTTAGGTTTTGCTGTTGTGTGCAGATTGAATTAGAAAGGATTTTACAGTTGTCGGGGTTATTGTGGGATTTTTTTATGCCCCAAAACGACGTAGTAAAGTGTGGAGTATTTTTGGAGACTAACAAAGACGGAAGTGAACAGTGATTCTTTACTGTGGCTAAGATTTCTGAAAATGGTAAACTCTGAACTCTGATTGGATGGTTTTGCATGGAAATGCTGTGTTTGGAATTTTTGGTTATTCTGGGGTGTTTTGTATTTTGTTTTTCTTGTTAAAGTGGGTTTTTATTTTTGTTTTTTACAGCTTGATCAATTTGGTTATGCATGTTGTGAAAATGTGTGTGGTACTTTGTGTTGGATTATATAGGATATAGTGAGTGTAAGTTAATTGCTTCTTTTGTGCTTGTCATATTTATGTGTCCATTGGTTGAATTGAATCCCTAGAGTGTTTAAATGATAACTTGGGTCAATCTTGACATTTTTTTTTTTATGTGAATATGAATCTTTTGACTAACTTATTATTATTATTTAAAAAAAAAAAAAAAAAAAAAAAAAAAAACTAAGAGAGTGAGGTAGATTGATGATTTGTCCAGGATATTTGATAACATTGACCAAGTTATGATTTGATTCTGTTGTATCTTTAATTATTACTAATCGTATATTTGAGGGATGTACTGAAGATTGGTTCTTGACCTGAATCTTTTATTTTTCAAGACTTTGTTTGCAAGGATGAATGCTTCAGGTGTTTTTTCTTTAGCTACTTTGCCTGATTTTCTTGATTGTTGTACTTTTCGTGTTTAAAATTTGTACAGGTGGCACTCTTTTTGTTTAATCAATGAAATTTAATTTGTCAAAAAAAAAAAAAAAAAAAAACAAATCCTCATTTCTTGCTCTGTATACTCATAAATCAGTTAACCAGGTATATAGTATAATTGTGTAATTCTCTTCCTTTTTTGACTTTTTGTAAAGAACCATTTTACCCTCAATTTCATTTTGGAAGGCCAAATTAAAAGGTTTCATGAGAGTGATTGTGTCTTGTGGAGGCAATGTAGTCCTGTTTATGATATAGAAGTGACTGGAATTTTAGGTTACAAGAGTTTGACAGTTCCTTTAGGGGCCATTCAGCAGAGAGAGAGAGAGAAGAGTTCCTTTAGAAGTCATGATTCTGTCATTGTCTCGTTGGGTTAGGATTACTTAACAAGTGATGGTTGATGACTTCTCATTCTATCCTTCTTCCACTCCATGTCAGATTGCTGAAAGACTGTGCACCTGTTGAGAAAGGTGGACATCTAGTTGTTATTGCCATTAAGAATTTATTATGTATGATAGTCAATAACTGAGTGTTTCATGAAGTTGCAAAGAATAGTTCTTTTCAAGAGCTTGATATCATGGATTGATGGGTCAAGTTATGGGGAGCGCTCAATGGTTACCTTTTCATAAGATGAGAAAACTCTATTCCCTTCCTTTCCTTGATAATCCAAATTTTCAAACTTTCAGTTTTTATACATAATCAATCCCATTGCGTACCCGGGTTTCCTAATTTGTCTGATTTTGGTAAAAGTCAACTTCTGTTACAAACATGTGCCTAGAACTACATTGTTCTCCTTTATAACCAAACGAACTAGACCATTACCCAAACAATCTAGACCGTTAAACAAACTAGACTGTTATTTACTCAACTCCAATTGATCATTTCTATGATAATAATTAAGCCTTGGCCCCCCACCTTAAATTTTCAATTTTCTGATTTGAATGTCTAACATATACTATAAAATCATAATCATTAAAAGAATTATTAAAATTATTACCTAGTTTGGAGTTTGATCAAAAACCTGTTCTGAGTTATTTGAGCTACCTAGTTTGGAGCTTGAGGGCCTAAAATTGCATGGCTAGAAGAGGTAAAGAAGGAATTTTTTTTTTGTTAAGTAAGAAAAAATTATTAGACAAAAGGAACACTTGAGAGAGGGGAGCTTTCTCAAAGAATTACAAATGGACACTCATAAGATCTAAGAAATCAACAATAGAGGTACAAGATACATAAAATTATTTTTAATATCCTGGAATGGTCCATATGATGCAATGAGGGGTGGCTTGCCAAAAAACCCTGTTTCAATGACAGCCAAACACTCCTCTCCACATAATTAACAACTCTATAACTCAACCCGGCATCACCCATAAATCATAATACTGCAAACGCTTAAGTGCTAAAGACCACAGTGTTCTTTAGCGATAGGACGATGAAGTAATAGATGTTTTCCTGTTTCACAACTGCACTTGCACATCATTCATCTATTAATAACCAACATCTTCCTCTTAATAAGATTATCCAAGGTAGGTATGAAATTCAAAGCTACTTTCCATAAAAAAAGCCACCTTACTTTGTACCTTACAACTCTATACCAAGGAAACTGAGAGGCTGGTACATGTGTCAAACATACATAATAGGAGCAGACACACAACCTCCCTTTCCCATCCAGATTCCAAAAGAAACAATCCTCACTTCCTTCTGAAATCTGCCTCAACATTCACCCCTTGTAGCCCCCAATGATGAAAATGATGAAAATCCCGAATGAACTGAAGGTTCCAACAAAAAATTTCTATTATCTCTTCAGAAGTTAATATAAAATTGCACTGAAGCATCCTTTTCCACTGCAATCAAATATAACTCTGGGTACAACTCCTTCAATGTTTTATCTCTACACCGAACTTCATGCCAAAACCTGATATTTTTGCCATTTCCTACCCTAAACAACACAAAAGCAGAGAATCTATCCCAACTAGCCTGAATGCCTCTCCACAGATTACTACCATAAGGCCTTCTCACAACAGTTGTAGACCAATCTCCCTGAAATTCCCCATACTTTTCCTTGATAATGGTGTGCCAGAAATGCTCTTGCTCCACTGTAAATCTCCATAGCCACTTACCCAGCAAGGCTTGGTTGAAAGTGATAATTTTGTGAACCCCCAACCCCCGTACTGAATTGGAGAACACGCCCCTTCCCAACCTACTAAATGGAATTTGTCCTGCCCATCCACCCCTTCCCACTAGAAATTACGCTGAATCCTCTCAACCCTGTTAGCCACAGAGGAAGGAATAGTAAAAGAGACAAAAAAGAAGCAGGTAAGCTAGACAGTGTACCTTTAAGCAATGAGGCGCTTGCCCTATGATAAATACAGCTTCTTCCACCCAGCCAACCGTTTCTCTAATCTTTCCAGCACAACATTCTAGACTACAGTAGATTTATTTGAAGACCCTAATGGCATTCCCAGGTAAAACATAGGGAAAGACCTCTCCTTACAACATAACAACTCTACTAAGTAGGATGGGTGAAGAAGTATATATTTAATTAGGGAATCTACAAAGGCTCAAAGAGTATGATTTTAGATAGAATATGATGGGAAGGAATACATGTGGCTTATTTGGTTAATTGATAAGGTCAAGAGCAACCCTAATTTAGTTGGGATTAAGGTTTGGTTGAGTTAAGCTGTTGAGTTTGGATCTTGAGCTTGATCCACCTAACTTGCTAAATCTGCTTCAATCTACTTTAACTCGGCTGAGCTTGGGCTCCTCCTTTCATAAGTAAAAAGGGATTATTAGAAAGGAATAAAGTCTCTTCCATGAATTCTCCCTATATTGTAGAGATCTTTCAAAAAGCTCAAGAACTGTGCCTTAGTGTTAGATTAAAGGCCTACAAGGATCTTATTGTGGCCAAGTAACATGTGTGGAGCTCTCACATATGGATACAAAATATGATATTTCTCTTTTTGAATATAGTTTGACGAGAAATCTGATGTACTTTGACCAAAATACTTCAATTTATCTCCTCAAAATCAAGATAATGAAATCCACTCAATAAAGATTATTCTATCATGGTGCCGCCTGTTTACTTTTTCTTGTCCAAAGTACCTCAAGGTGTAAGGAGAGGGAAGAGGGAGCCCACGTGGAACTAATGAATTCTAGTGGAACTAATTTTGTAAAGTGGTGATTAGAATTGGCATATTTGATGTGGTCTGTCTTTCACTCCCCATAAAATAAAAATATTTAATACATTAAAAAAAGGATCAAGAAAGCTATTGTGTGGGGTTAAAAAGGAAACTAAGAACCAGTTGGTGTAACATCCAGGTCCAACTATGCATGTTCCCCCAAACCAAACAGAAAAGAAGAAAGGAATCCTTTAATGAAATCTAGGTACCGTAAGTAATCCTTGAAAGTGATCTAGTCACTGTTTTATGGAGTGAGAGCACATATGTTGTAGATACTTAAGACTTAAAGCACCTCCAAAACATTTGCGTGCATGAATTAAACACAAGATATTCAATTTTAAGCATATATGCACAGTTACATAAAAGAAGTCTGCATAAAGAGTGATACAATAATCCGTTTAAACTTTATAAAAAATCCATTTATATATAAATTGTTTCAAGCAAAAACAGTTTCATTCTTTAAAGTGTGCCCTTAAGATGAATAATTTGCAATCTTAAAAGTAAAGTGAGCACATCATCACCATAGCTGTTTGAATTTTGACACCTAAAGCGTGATTCATACATAAGTATTAATGAGATAAAAATTGGGTGACTATTTTTTTGATATCAATAAAACTTTATTACTTATCAAAAAAAATGAGTATTAAGAAGATAAACTAACAATGTGATGCATCAGCCTCAAATATATGATGGTTCTCAACAAGTGATGCTCCCATCTTCTACCTATCAAATAAAAAGTGATGCTCCCATCTTCTAGTAACTCCCAAGTGATTTTTGAAGGCTTTGTGTTTAGAGATATAGCTTCACTTGAGTTTTATTTAGATGCAACTTAAATAGCAATGATATGAACTAAACAATATCTCTTCTGGTAGCTTTGATTCTAAAGTAAGATTAGTTATGATCATGTTTTACTAGTTTAACTCAAAAAGTAAACTATACCTTATTCCACTATGTTTTCAGAATAAAATAACTGGCATATATAATTTGATGTCATAATAGGTTGTGAGATTCCGTTTGCATTGTCAGTTCATTGTTGTGTAATCAAATAACATTGTTGTAGTTTTGATTCTAAGTTGTATCGACTCCAATTATCTTATATGGACACTTCAAAAGTGTGAAGTACTTGGCATTCATGACCTAATATGAATAACAGGTGTCTGATTAGAGTTTCTAACAAAAAGGGCAGAGATTCTCCTTGTACCTTAGAATTTCCTAAAATATACTTCTTTATAATGTTCTCATGTTTGATAAATAATTATGTAATTATGAATGCCCTTTGAGTCATAATTTTTAAGATTTGAGCAAATCCATAACCTATTTCAATCAAACACCTGATATGTGGACTCAATTCTAGGGCACTTATGACCCAACAGAGCTTCGACCCCAAGCAATCTTTAAATCCATAAAATTAAGCCCTTGTTTATTTATCCTTTACATGTTGTTCAGTCTGCTATTTTTCACCACTGTTTGTGTTGTGCAGTGGTGCCTTTACTGTGGCACTTTGATATTTGCTTTTATCTACTTCATCATTCTTTAGTGGATTTTCCTTGCTTTGACAACCAATCCTATGGTTGAAAAGCAAGCCAAGTCAAATTGAGTTGAGGGCTACTAAGGCTCATCTAAGTGAATTTGAGCTGTCAATTCAGGCTCGTATTTATAATGAGTTTTGAATAGCTTGATCAGTTTTCCTTGCAAGCATTATTGAACATTTAATACTGGCTTTGTGCATGTGCTTGTTCTTCTCCGAATTAATATTATATACATATGTATGCATGTGTGCATGTAGAGAGAGAGAGAGAGAGAGAGAGAGAGAGAGAGAGAGAGAGAGAGAGGATATACTCAAGTAGATTCATTAACATGTGCGCCCAAGTCTTAGACCTGACGTCAAATACTTTCCTTTTCTGTACTCTTTAAAGTGATTCTAAGTAGCAAATATGTTTTATAATAAGTAAACAATGGACTTATCAAAAAAAAAAAATAATAACTAAACAATGGAAATATTCTGGCGGCTAGCTATCAATGAGTGCCTAAATTTCTTGTTTTAACTAACCTGAGTTGAATGATGTTTAAACTCATTCAAAAGATGATGATCTAAAATGTGATCCAATATTGGCCCATTTAATGGTGATTAAGATTGAGCAAGCCTTAAAACCTTATTTACTTATCAAAAAAGAAAAAAAAAAAGAAAAAGAAAAAGAAAGATTGAGCAAGCCTCAAGACAAGCTGATTATGAGCTGAACTAAGCAGCTCAGATAGTTTCACATACTAGCCACTCCCTTTGGATACGCCATCTACAACTCTCCACCACTCACCTAAGAAAACCAGGATTCTGAAATAAAGATGTTTGGTTGTAGCTTGACATATTTAACCAAAAGAAGTGAGGGAAAGGCGGGGTGAGTTGTACAATGTACTAGTCATATCTAACGAGGTTCAATTGCATTCACTATTTTTTTACACTTCATTCTTGTATGATTATACCATTTTTTTTAATAAGTATATAATTATACCATGTATTTCCATGGTTATTCTTTAATTGGTCTGCAAAACTTGTTCATTGAAATAATTGGTTCAAATTAATAACTGAAAATAAATACAACCCAAAAAGTTTGAGTAAAACTTGAAGTAGATAAATGTGGTCTATTTATATTTATATATATTGTTGATGATACTTTAGTATCTTTTTGAGATTTTATGCAGTTTTAGTTTCTCATTAATTAACTTTATAGACATCTTGTGCATATAATCATGATATATGATCAAGATTTTGGTCCACGACTAGGAAATGTATTGCATGCCATATTAACGCTTAGTCGCTTACATACATGTATAAAATTGAATCTGACTTTTTATGCATCTATTAATGTTTCATTCTCATTAGTAGCCAAGTGTTGGTGAATGCATGGAATAGTTATTGACAAATAACATTTAAGAGTTTGTTGGCCATGCATTGAAATCTTAATTTGGAGAAGAAATGTTGTTGGATAGATCTATCTGGCATACTTTAACATGGTGATGATGATGAGAAATCTCATCTCATAGGAAAAAATATGGGTTGAAGGTGTCTGTGAGGTCAATGAATTTTAAATAATTTCCTAAGAGTTGTCAGATCAAGTTTAATTGTTTCCTTATTTTATGCCAAAATAGCACTCTTGTTTGTCTATACTTAAAAGCCTTGATGCATGTTGTCAATGCATTTCATGATTTGATGAAGATGATTGTACTATTCAAGTTCAACAAACTTTGCATATCAGTAAATTTTGCGAATACTCTTGAAATGGAATTTAGGCGGCCCATAGTTTTTGAATAGGCTAAAGCCTTGAAAGGCAAGTTTATTAAGTGCCGTGCAAAAAGGGTTGTCCGTAAAATTCGGTTGTGCATTATGTAGGTAATCATGTGAAGATTTTATGGTTTGAGATTTTGAGTTATTACTTAGCTTATTTGGAAAGATTCTTGGTGAAGTTTATGAGCAATCTCATGATTATAAAACGAAGCAAGGGGCTGGCAATTTTCAACACCAACTCCTGCCATTATTTTCTATATTGCTGGGTTAGGAGAGTATCTCGTGGAAATTCTAGGGTCTCTCAGTACGTCTAAGTTTTGGATGAATCAAGTGCTGATGGTAATATTTCTAGTAGATTTAGCCTATTTTGAAGAATTTTTTAGCTTTTGATGTAGCATAACTGCATAAATCAGAAAAGTTTAGTCTCATCATCAATATCTATAACTCTATTAAAGGCTGACCGGTTTTCTACTGATTTAACTAGAATAATTTTGCATCCTAAATTCTGTATATGGCTGATATGTTTTTCCTTTCTTATTTTCTGTACTTTAATTTTGTTTTTACTAGAATTATGTGGTTGAATGATTAAATCCACCATCTCCTAATAGCTTAAGCTTTTGGGGGAATTATCAGAGCAGGAGGTCCTAAATTCGATCCCCGTCTCCTCCACTCTACCTCCCATTTAAAATCCCATGTGTTGGGCCTCACCTATTAAAAAGGGAGTTTGAGCCCACACGTGAGGGGGAGTGTTAGAATTATGTGGTTAAATGATTAAATCCACCATCTCCTAATAGCTTAAGCTTTTGGGAGAATCGGTAATTTAGATCGTTTAAAGATTTTACATTCTCAATTGACCTTTCTAAGCTGTTGTTATTGGCAGTCTTTTCAGCACAAAGGCTTTTGGATGCCCAGTAATGCTGGGTGTCTAACGAATGGAGAGATGGGTTATGATAATTCATCTAGAATTGAACAGAAGCGTGGTCATCAGTGGTTTATGGATGCCACCGGACCAGATCTATTCCAAAACAAGAAGCAAGCAGTAGATGCTGTAAATGGAAGACCAGATTCTGGAGGTCCACATATGGCTGTTTTTCCATGGGATAACGCTTCTGGCTTCCAGTCTGTTCCAGGGCAATTCAATGACCGCCTCTTTGGATCTGAGCCTTTACGGACTATCAATCTGGTTGATAGGAATATTTCTTCTGTTGATAGTGGAAACATGGATATAGGAATAAAAGGTTTTGAAAATCAGTATGGAAAAGATCCTTCAGTGGGTTTATCAAT
The DNA here is from genome assembly GCA_032727855.1 of Quercus ilex subsp. ballota. NCBI lineage: Eukaryota > Viridiplantae > Streptophyta > Magnoliopsida > Fagales > Fagaceae > Quercus > Quercus ilex. Next base: position 62,791,940 of record CM064915.1, read on the forward strand.
GTCACATACCATCGAAGATCCCTCATCGTGTCTCGGCTTTGGTGGAATTAGAAAAGTTAGAGTCAATGAAGTTAGGGACTCTGACAATGGCATCTCTGAATCCATGGGACACTCCTACAGTAGGGCTGATAACGGTTCAATTTCTATGGGTGACACCTATAATAAGAACGATGAAAATGCCATATCGTTGGGCCCGAAGTACAATACTGGGGATGAGAATACCATCTCAATGGGCACCACCTTCAGTAAGGTAGATAACAATTTCATTTCAATTGGCTTCAATAAGGGAAATAGCAGTTTCATAACAATGGGTCACAACTATAGCAAGACAGACGATGGTATATTATCAATGGGTCAGCCCTTCGACAAGGGGGATGGCAATTTTATATCCATGGGTCAGTCATATGAAAAAGGAGATAGCAGTGTCATATCATTGGGTACCTCCTATAACAAGGGGCATGAGAATTTTATTACAATGGCCCCAACATATAGTAAGGCAAATGAGAGTTTTATGTCAATTTCTCCTTCTTATAATAAGAGAAATGATCATATCATATCGATGGGTCCAACCTATGACAAGGCTGATGCCAACATTGTATCAATGGGTCCTTCCTATGACAAAGGAGATTCCAGTGCTTTATCTATGGGTCACAACTACAACAAGGGTGAGGGCAATACCATATCTTTTGGAGATCTTCATGATGAGACAAACCCCTCTGGGGGGATCATCAGTACCTATGATTTATTGATGAGTACTCAGAACCCAGCTCAAGCTTCTCATAACCCAGATCAAGCTTCCCAGAACCAAGCTCAAGCTTCTCAGAACCCAGCTCAAGCTTCTGAAGTATCAGGCCAGAAGGATCTGGTCGAGTCCAATGCTGATCCAGTTGTAAATGATGCTCCTAAAGCTAATTCTAAACCCGATGCCAACTGCAGGAATAAGGAGCCAAAGACAACCAAGAAGGTTCCTCCTAACAACTTCCCTTCAAATGTCAAAAGTTTGTTATCAACTGGTATGTTTGATGGAGTCCCTGTGAAGTATGTTTCCTGGTCACGTGAGGTATGTTAATTCTTCTAGGTAGCTTGTCTTTATCTGGAAATCTGATTTAATTTTCCAGAGCTTTTAGCTATAATAATTTGACATGTACTTAATCATACGTTCGGCAGAAAAATCTTAAAGGAGTTATAAAGGGAACTGGGTATTTGTGTTCCTGTGACGACTGTGACAAATCCAAGGTAAACATCTTATGTTACTTTTCAGATTCTTTAGGCAAGTCAACTAATGAATTTTCAATCTAAATCAAATGAGCGAGCTTGTATTTTGGATTGCATCATGCAGGCTCTTAATGCTTATGAGTTTGAGCGACATGCTAATTGCAAGACCAAACACCCAAATAATCACATTTACTTTGAGAATGGAAAGACCATCTATGCTGTTGTTCAAGAGCTGAAGAACACCCCTCAGGAGATGCTGTTTGATGCAATTCAAAATGTGACGGGTTCTCCAATAAATCAGAAGAATTTCCGGATCTGGAAAGGTAATGAGGAATTTTTTACTCAAGTGACTGGTCTAGCACAAAAATGAAAGATATTCTCTTCTCCATTGTCTCTACTTAACTAAGTGCAGTAAATTATTTTTTATTCTGTCATATGATTTGTCTGTCTTCTTTCCCTTTTCTTAGCATCATATCAAGCTGCCACCCGTGAACTTCAGCGCATCTATGGAAAGGATGAAGTTACCTTGCCATCTTGAGATGGAAACCGTTCCTTTCTGACGATTTTGAGGTTGGTGAATGTGTGATCTGTGCATAGCAGCATACAACCTACAGAAAGTATAGACTCAATTTGGGATTTAATAGTTTTGACTTATGGATGTTTAAATATTTTGGCTTTTATACATTTCCTAAAATAAGGTCTTAATTTAATATTGAATTTTGGACGTGGATTATCTGTTAAATCTAGATTTAGCATTTTCTTATTTGTGTGATTGGAGCACTAGAGGTGCCTTTTTACTGTGTTAGTCGCGGTGGGGATATGAATTTGTCTTTGAGCAATGGGCAGTTTAGGTGCTTGGTCAGAGTCATACTTTTTGGCCCTTTGGTGAGTGAAAGTCCTTTCTATTTAATACAACCAGATGTAATGAAATAACACAAAATCAGAGGCATTTAATGGATAATTGAAGGGTGAAATTAAATGGAGTATGTATGTTTTTGAAATATGCCCTGAGAATTTCTTGGACAAATCATCAGGCATTCTGTTTCTTGAAGATTGCAAGCAATTCTGATTGGATATTATTACAATAGACTGGGAACAGAGCAGTTCCCATGTGGCCGATATATTCTATGCAAATGATTTGGGCTGCCAGTGATTTTTTATGTTAGGGCCCTGATTCGAGTAGTGTTGCTTCTTTTTGCAGCTTGCTCAATAGTGCAGCCAAGTCCATTTCAGGCTCGGTATTGTTAGTCTTGTCTGGTTTATAGTCAGTTACTCCTTTAAGTTTTTAGGCTCCGGGATTGCAAGAATGGGGCAAAGGCGCAGATCTGGGCCTGACAATGCAAGACAGTTGCATGTCTGGTTTTTAGTCACTGTTGGTCAGTGGGTTTCTTCGTTATAAAGAATCCTTTTATTTTTTCATCTTTCAGTTGCCAGAGTTAAGAAGGCACTTGATCCTAAGTGAACTTGTTAGTTGCATCAGCATTCTAGTTCTAGGTTACATTCTGGGTTACATCTCTGTCTGACCTTCGGTCAAAACAATAAACATGGATCCTAGTAGTAAGAGCAAGAGAAAGTATTTGGTGCCTGAGGTGAATCTTTATTTTATGAAACCGTGATATGTAACACCTCTCACGTGGGATGGACTTTACCACCCAGCTCATATGAGAGGAGAGTTACAAATCACAATTTCATACAATACCACCTGCTCCAAAGAACTAGGTGCATTTAATATTATTATGCTCATGTTTGTCACTAGGGCATGGAGGCTTTGGCCTGTGGTTAGGGGTGTCCAACAGCAACCGATACCCGACCCACCTGGCCAACCTGTTTGGCCCGGACTGAGAGCCGGCCGACTTGACACCGGTGAAGGTTGGTGGCGGGTCTCCACCTCCAGAATTCGAAAACTGCAGGTCGGTTGGCGGGTTTTCTCTCCAAAACCCGAAGAAACCCAATCGAACCGATCAAAAGAGCAATTTTCGGTGAAATTTTTTAGATTCGGCGAGATCTCAGCTAGATCCATGGAATCTCCACCAGATTTGGCGAGATCTCACTAGATCTGGTGAGATCTCGCCAAATTTGGTGAGATTTTGCCAAATTCGGCGATAACCCAACGAAAATCCGGCGAAAATATCACCGATTTTTTGCCCATTTCGACGTTAACTGGTCGGATTTTGGCCGATTTTGAGATCTCCAACTTCGACCGAACCGACCACCATCCGTTGAACGTCAGATTCGCCTGATCTGATCAGCCCTCCAGTCGGCGGTGGGTTGAAATTCTGGCCATCCGATCTAGTCGGGTCAATTCCGGGTCGGGCACAAACTCGACCCAGACCGACCCGTGGACAGGCCTACCTGTGGTATGACAATAATTATTTTATGTATTAGATATATGCATCTTCCCTCTTATAGTGTGTGCATCTCACAATCGTGTAGAATCCACATGCTTTGAGAGATCCACACATTGTGAGAGGAAGGATGCATATATTTGATACATGAAATACTTTATCCTAATATGGGTGGTAGTATGAGATGTATTCAATAGTAAAGGGCTTTGATTGTTTCATATCCAACACTATTCACACTCTTTCACATAATGTCTACATTCTTTCATATCATATGTAAAATGTGGACATTTGATGTAAAGGTGTGGATATTGTGGTGAAATATTTCACTTATGGGAGTGTGAAACAATAATTAGCCCGATAGTAAAAGCTTCCACATTTGCGGGTGGGTATCCAGGATCCTTGATTGCTTTCTGACAACTTATTATTGGGTATATCTCTTATATGCAACAATGAGAAGCAAAAAAATTGTGGAATAACACCACGTCGTTGCGCAAGCCTGGGAAAAACTTATCCTAGGTAAACCCACGATGAAAAACTTCTCATGGCCAATGGTGCCTTATAATTGCATCAAACATATTGTCCAAAATTCTTAGGATATTATAGATGTGATAACCGCTCCAGCATGCACTCAGTGAGAGCTCTAGAACTCTAAGAATTTCAGTTATACTTGGAACTTGGTACATACTACGAATCAAATTCTAAGCAATTTAGACCTTTTTGGGTTCCTTCAAACAGTTTCATCCGCAGGTACTAGGCTGGTGACGATGTGATGTTGATGCCCACATGATTTAAAGTACCCATACTCTCAGTAAGTATGGCCATTTGCTGTTCGTTTGGTGCTGCTGTATCGCTGTGTGACACAGGTGTTGTCACGACCCAAATCCATGGAACATGAATTTAGATGCATGACTAACTTGCTAATCTTGCACAACTAAAAGTAACCTACTGAACTTATATGATTCAATGAACATAGTTGATCCAAAATAAATTAATACTCCAAAGAAAAAAAATGCTCTTAATAAATCACCTCTTACAAAAATCTAAACTCCACAAATTGGAAATAATCTCCAAAATATAAATCATGAATTACAAAATAAGGATAACTAAAATTCTATAAGTCTTCAAGTAATATAGAAAATCGCCTACAACTTTATATACAAAAAAAATGACAAGATACGGTGATAATCATAAAAGCAAAAATTGGGGTATTACACTCTCCCCCCCTTAAAATAAGTTTAGTCCTCTAAACTTGACATACCTTAGTCCTTGAACAAAGAGAGATATATTAGTCAACCAAATTAGCATCACTAAAACTCAGTACTGTCCATCACATGTATAAATGGAAATCTTAAGAATGTCTTCCTTCTTAACTTTAAGTTGACGGTAACCTAATTTAAGGACAATCTTGGGTAATCGATATTTATTCCTCACAGTCATCCTATTCCATAATCTATTGTCAATGCATAATATCTTTTCCACATGAAAATACACTATTGAATACAACCCTTATCTAGAACTCAAAAATATCATGATAACCAATCTACATTATATCATATCAAAATCTCAAATCTTAAAGGGAATTAACACAGCCATTACTTCCTTGTCTACTATCATCACCATACAATACTTACATAAACTCAGCAACCATTGCTTCACTTAAAAAGAGAAAATAAGGAGATGGTACCTGACTTAGTTTCCTCATCACTTTGCCCAGTAATAGCAAACACTCGTCCTTGGATTTTTGGCCTTTGATTCATATCATTAAGCTTAACCATCGGCTCACTCTTTAAAGCTGGGCAATCTTTGATTCGATGACCCATTTTTCCACACTTAAAACATGCCCCATTTTCACGATAGCAAACACCGTTATGCTTTTTACCACACTTTGAACAATTCTCTATTACTTGTTGCACCACCTTAGGCTCTAGTTCTATTGTAGTCTTCTTTTTGAATGGTTTGTCGTTTTCATTTTCTTTTTGAGATTCTTCAGGCTTGGATCTCTTTTTATTTTGATCTCGAATTTTTTGATAGTCTTCACATTCCTTCTCAACAACTTTTGCCGTCTCCACTACCTCAGAGTAAGCCTTCAATCGTAAGGCTGCCATCCTAGTCCTGATACTTGGTCGGAGACCCCTTTGAAATTTCTTAGCCTTCTTAACATCATCAGACACAATATGAGGGGCAAATCGAGCCAACTCAGTAAACTTAGCCTCATACTGTAATACTGTTTTATTCCCTTGAATGAGCTCCATAAACTCCACTTCTTTTTCATCCCGTACACTTTCTGGAAAATATTTCTCATAAAAAGCATCAAGGAAAACAGTCCAAGTCAATATCTCATCTTCCTCAAGTGGCACAGTCTTTTTGGTGGATCTCCACCAATGCTCTGCTTCCCCCTTCAGCATAAAGGAAGCAAAAGAGACTTTTTGCACTTCAGTACAGCCAATCACATCAAAAATTTTCTCCATTTGCATTATCCAGGATTCTGCTTCTGTAGGATCAGGGTTGCCCAAAAATGAAGGAGGTCCCAATTTCCTGAATTGCTCAATAGTACATCCTTCAATCTCAGCATCTTTGGGCTTAACTGTTCCACTAGTACTAACATGCTTCTCCACCACCTTAGCAAGACTTTTGATAGCACTTAAAACACCCTCAAGGCTCTCAGATTTTGGCTCAGAACCAGAAGGGGTAGAATTGCGGGGTGGCATTTTCCTATAACCAAACAAACAACACTTAGAGTAGGATAAACCTCAAAGAAAAATCATAGTATACAAGAGATACTAAAGCTTTTACTATTCTTATGATCCTAAGCATATAGGCACACAGCTTCTAACAATTATCAAATCCATAAAAATACCCATTGATTATCCAATGATTCAAGCCTATTCTTCCACATCCTATACAAAGACATCAGAAGTCTTAATTGTCTACAGAATCATAACCTAGAGCTCTGATACCAACACTATCACGACCCAAATCCATGGAACATGAATTTAGATGCATGACTAACTTGCTAATCTTGCACAACTAAAAGTAACCTACTGAACTTATATGATTCAATGAACATAGTTGATCCAAAATAAATTAATACTCCAAAGAAAAAAAATGCTCTTAATAAATCACCTCTTACAAAAATCTAAACTCCACAAATTGGAAATAATCTCCAAAATATAAATCATGAATTACAAAATAAGGATAACTAAAATTCTATAAGTCTTCAAGTAATATAGAAAATCGCCTACAACTTTATATACAAAAAAAATGACAAGATACGGTGATAATCATAAAAGCAAAAATTGGGGTATTACAGGTGTAGGTTGATACTCCTTCCTCTTACCCCATAGAACCAAATATAAGCCGATTACAATGACAACTGCTCCAATAACCCTACAAAGCATTTGGACTTTTAAGTAACCAAATGAACGCATCATACTCGATTAATGCCAAAATTTTTCAAATGTCGTATATAGATTTTGAGATGAAAACTTATTGATATTTGTGGTTGACTCTAACCTTCCTAAATTCATTTCCTCTGCAAATATGATGGACCCCAAAATTGCTACAATGACTGTGCATAGAGGATTAAAAGCTGTGTAAAAAACTGGTCCCCTTCTTTCTGTGATCACTCCCATGGTATAATAATTAACTCCAGAGAGTATTCCCTAGCAGGGGCGGAGCCAGGAATTTTTGTTTGGGGGGGCCAAGTTGCGACGCTAATATATTTATCAAGATAACTTCCACACCCACACACACATATGTACGCGTGCGCTTTTTTATTATATATACACACATATTTATACACACACTTTTTTATTTGATAAGTTATATATATATACACACACCCAACAACAACAAAAAATATCTTAGTATTTTCAATCAAAATTATTTTTGATGGTGATCTTTCATAAAATAAAATTCATTTTTTCCATTTTCATAGTCAAAATCTTAAAAAGTTTCATTTTAAATACAAATTATCAAATTTTATGTTAAAGTAAGTAAAAAATCTTTCAATTAAACTAATGAAATTTTCAAAAACATGAATGATCCAAAACTTAGAGAAATAAGTTAGGCTCCAAACATATTTAAAGCTACCTTGCTCTAACACATTATATGGCAACTAAAGACACATTTCATGTGTAATTTTAGTGACAAAATTTTTTTAATGAGTCAATGACTTGTTAATCGTCACATAACAGGTTAAAAAATATAGATTCAAATATGTTTGATACCAAATTTTATCAAATATTTAACAAATATAAAAGCACATTTTACAATAAAAAATAGAATTGCGAAAAATAAAGTTATATCTCTATAACTATTAGACCAATTATTTTTTTTAAGAGCATTATTGGACTAATTCAAATATTTGGGGGGGCCAACTCTTATTTTTGTAGGTTAATTTTAAAAACATAAAAATAATTGTATATATATTTTAAAAAATTTTAAAATTTTGGGGGGGCCATGGCCCCCCCACCCTTATACATGCCTCCGCCCCTGTTCCCTAGCATAGAAACATCCTCTGTTAGCACAGAGTATCAAACCCTGCAACATGAAACATCCAGCTTTGGACAAGGGGGACTGAACCCCAGAACTAGACCACAACAAGGGGGTCAGACAGATTGGCTCTTGGCCTTAGGTTACAATGAAAAAAGTTGTACCTGTTAATTAAGAATTTCTTACCCCAAAAACACTGGCTAGTAATTTGTAATCCCAGTGAATGAACCACACTGCAATATTGCCCTTTTCAAATGCCAAGGCCACTATGGTGCCTTCGACCATGCCCGAAATGCAAATCAAAGTTGTAAGTGAGGGCTTGGCAGGATACGATTTCAGCGTTAATGCCTAGAAGCAATGTAAGTAGACACACCAAATTTTAAAAAAATCAAATATGTTTTTTTGCTGACGTAAGAGCAACCACATCAACTCATCTATAATATTCTAAAATAGAAAAAAGTACCAATTTTACACATTCTAACCCAAAAAATACTCACATCAGTCTTTGTAAAGATGTGTAAATATACACCATGGCTGTGTAAATGAAGCATATATGCACGGTTACTGTTCACCGTGTAAATGATTTTTTAATTCTTTTTTTCTCTCTCCTCTATCAAACTACAACAAACTAGCGCGGCAGAATAAGAAGGAAGAAGAAATCTCATACCAAGACAAACCCAAAATCAACGACAACAAACTATCCCAAAATCAACAGAAAATTAACCCAAAATCAACGGAAAAGCAATTAGAAAATCCAACTCAAAATCAAGACAAACCCACTGGAAAACCCAACTCAAAATCAATCAAAACTCATTGGAAAACCCAACCCAAAAACAGTCCAAACCCACCGGAAAACCCAGCCCAAACCATACTCAATGGAAAACTCACGTGAAATGCCCAATGGAGCCGGATCTGTTGCCATTGTTGTCGCCTGATTTGCTGCCGTTGGGTCTTCCATTGCTGCCGCCGGATCTTCCATTGTTGTCGTCGGTTGGGGGTGGGAGGCGAAGGGTCGGTGGTGGAGGAGAGAGGGAGGGCCGAAGGAGAGAGGGAGGCCAAATCGACTGATGGCTGAGGCGGCGGCGGTGACGAGCTGGGAGTGACCTAGGAGCGAGTGAGGGAAAGAGAGAAACAGGTGAGTGAGCTGAAAAAGGAAAATAGATTATGAGGGAAAGAGAGAATGGGTGATGGAAAGAGAGAAACAGTTATTAATAAATAATAATAAAAAAACAATAAATAATATTATTTAATTAGAATAGATTTGTAAAATAGATTAACTGATTTGGGTGTTTTGGAAATGTGGTAGTGTAAAATAGAAAAAGTAAGTTTTTAGTGTAAAATAAACGGAAATTTTTCGGCGAATTGATGTGGTTGCTGTGTCCAAGACTATTAGAAGATCTGATAGTCCTTTAAGAAAAAAAAGAAAAAAAAGAAAACCATATTTGCTGGAGTTGATTAGTGTATGGAGATAGGTAAAACTTGTGAGTGTGAAATAACATTGAATTCAGAATACCAACTTGAAGAATGATGAAGCAAGACCAGAAGAAACAAGATGCTATGATTATCAAAGCACCCTTTATGAGATCTTGCTTATGTGCAGCACTAGCAGATTGATCATGAGGGTTTCTTCCTTCTGTCCATAGCAGATTTAGACTGGGTCCTTTAATTAGAGTCATTAAAAATGCTCCCCCAACAGCCACTATTGTTCCCAATATCTTTGCCTGGCTATGCAGTCTCCTAATATTGACCATCTCAAGCCTACAAACAAAAGTACCCTTCACAAAGTTACATCTCTATCACTAAAATTTCTCACTTCTTTGGCTTATATATACAGTGACAGCCATGCATTTGCTGAGTGAAAACTTACCTAAATACCCAAGCCATGAAAAATGCAAAGGCAGGAAGGATATTGCACATGGCAGATGTGAAAGAGGTATCTGTGTACTTCATCCCAAGATAGAATAGGTTCTGGTCAAGCACGGGGCTGTATAGAAAATAAAAAACAAAAAATCTAGAGCTTAATACAAATCCTTAAACAAATAGTCACTTAAGATAGTAATGTTCTAGCTAATCTCAATTGTCTAGATTCTTACTCAAACAAACCTAGCAACATTGCCTTGACTATTATCGAGAAGGTCATCTTTGGCCTTGATTTCCTGTTTGGTATCAACTAACATGTCAGTATAACTAGCTTCTTCATCTTTTGTAAACCATGGAAGATATATAAGAAATGCAAATAATTCAAAATAGAGGGGGAAACCTTTCTAGAACAATAGCAAAAGGAGCAATAACAGCAGTGGCAATGGACATTCTGTAGGCAACTAGTACATAATGACTCATCCCCTGGTTCAAAGCAAACTTGACGACAATGGACAAACCTGCATAGCCAAACTGCAAAAGAATCACAGCCAAAAGTAGCTTCACCTGACAAAATAAGCAAGTCAAGGACTCCATACACATTATTTTCGTCTCTCAGCTTGAAAAGCTTGCAAGCATATATAATAGGGGGTGCAATGGCTTATGTATCTATTCCTTTATATATAGAAACTCGGCTTGCTCTAGCTTGAGTTTTTGCCATGTGGCTTGCTTATTGAAAAGGGTCATTGGAGTCAATAGCCTTTAGTTCAAATGACATATCTTAGTGTTTCCAACGGAAGCATTCAAGTTCAAATCTCCATTCCACTAAAAATGTATAAAAAAAGAAGGATTGGAATGCTTTGTTTTAGAGTTCTAGGTCGGCATTTCATAAAAAATTTATTTTGTTTTTGACAATATATTTAGCACTTTAGTTTTGAAGACATGAATATATTCTACGTATTTGCTATTCAATTTATCATTTAGTTTTACAAATATCAAAACAAAATAAATTTTTCTTAACCTAGCATATTCAAAGTGAACCTTTTCTATTTTTAAACCTACAATGTGTGTACGTCACAATTAGAGTACATAGGAGATGCTGGTTAAATCCAATACTGGTAAGTGAATCAGGTAATGCATACACCAAAAAAAAAAAAAAAAAAAAAAAAAAAAAAATCAAAATCAAAATCAACAAAATATGGTATTATTTCTGTTTTACCTTTTCTAAATATGTAATTTGATAATTGTGGTAGGTAATTAATTGTCCTTATTATGATTATATATGTTTGTATATGGAACAATAATCTATTTTGTAAATTAAAGAAAATACGTTGTGACAAGAATCTAAGAATCTAATAGAGGGTGTGAATATAAGAGGTTTTATAAGAAATTCACATAAACTAACTCAAAATAATTCCATTGAAAAATATTTGTTTTTAAAAGCTTATGTGGCAAAAAAGAAAAGAAAAAAGAAGAAGCTTATGTGACATTATTAGAAGAAGTCAACAAAAAGTCAATTTCCTTTTGAATTATATACTAACTCCTGCAATGTGCATCAAAGTTCAATAAAATGAAATAATTTTTTTTGTTTTGTTTTGTTAATATGAAATTCAACAAAAAGTCATATGGGTATATGGGTATTTATATGATTTTGTTTATATAAGAAACTATTTGATATATCATTTAAAGAAAGACTAAATTACAAATTACCCTCTAACTTTGGCCAAAATTAAATTAAGTCCTTTAACTTATGATTTATTCATTTAAGTCCTATAACTTTTACTTTTATCCAACGAAGTCATTCTTTTTATTTCCGTCACGTTGTGTTATTAGGTGTCTTATAAATAACGCTGTTTTGGTATTTTTGAGTTTTTTAAATTAAAAATATCTAAAAACAGATTAATAAAAAATATTTTTGGAAAAAAAAAATGAAAAGGTCAATTTTTTAATCTCTCCCTCTCCCTCCTTTTTGATCTGTTGATATTTCTCTCTACCTCTCTCTTCCAATAAAATCAGGTCAAGTCAGCATCGAATGGTGTTGTACAATGCCAGGTGTGAGATCCATTTGAAGGACTCAGGTTAGGGCAATCTTTTTGTGGTGTGCTTCATCCTTTTAAGTTAGCCATGCAAGGCGTCCATGGAGATGGTGCTAACCCTACAACCTAAGAAGAATCCTTATAATTTAGCCTTAAAGAAATGAAACATAAATCTAATGGAGATTATGAATATACGAAGTTTTATGGGGAATAATTATTGAATTTAAACTTAGTTAAAAAAAAAATTTAAATTATGAGTAATATTACATGCACAAACTATTTACAACATTTTCACAAAATGTTAATGTGGCCAACCTTATATTGGTTTTCATCAACGCCTACCATTAATATCATTTTTTCATTTACCAATAATTACTCACCACATTAGTGGGTTGTAAAAATTTTTATAAAATAATTTGTATCTCTAGTATTATTCTTGAATTATAACATAGAAAATTTTGTTTTCAAAAGCTTATGTGGCAATTGTTGTGTATATTCGCATATACGATATAGGTTGTAATATGTGGGAGTAATCTGACTGTGAATGTAAAAGAATTAAGAGAAAAATTAAGTTAAAGAAAATAAAATTTTAGTGACCCGCTCGAGCAAGCCCACAGTGCAAGCAATAGCATAGAGTAATCGGCAAACAAAGTGAATTACATGGAAAACAAAAAAGTTATATTGGCACTCTAGCCAATACTGCTCGAGTGAGAGTCAGTCGAGCAAGGATGAGCAATATGATGGGCAGGGATGAGTGAGGTCAGGCGGATGCTTGCTTGATATCTACTCGAGAGACATGGATGGAGCTAGGATTTCGAAAGGGGGGTGGTGGGGGGGAGAGAGATACACTCAAACCCAAAGACAACCTTCATATTGTAGCTCTAGATTAACCCAAAGATAACCATGTTTTTTTATCCAAGCAACTTATAAAAGAATATATATGTGTGTGTGTGTGTGTGTGTGTTTTTCTCCCAAGCTTGTTTGGGGAAGTTCATCAAACATTTAAGCCGCAATTATCCTATACTAATACTTTAAGATAAATTTCATAAATCATTTAAAACCTAGATAGAAATCCACACAAAGAATCAAAATTTATTTAAAATTTGAATAAAGAAAATATACTTTTTGTGAAAGTATAGAATCATTGAACAAAAATGGAGCATGAAAATTTAAAAACAAGCTTTATATATTATATATTTTGCTTTTTCACCTTGGGACAGGGGGGGCCAATGGGCCATTGCCCCCCCTGGTCCAAGCATAGTTCCATCCCTATCGAGAGAGGTTATAAAGCTTGCTCGAGCAATGTAAATCATGCTCAAGCGAGACAGTTATAGAAAGTGCAAAATCAACAAAAGTTTGCAAAAATAAAAAAATAAAAAAGGAGAGGGATGAGACTTTTTTTTTTTTTTTTTTTTTGTCTCTAATGGCTAGTAATAGACACGACTCATATTTTTAGGGTTTGTACCAACCAAAGTTACTTTCCAAAATTCATTGTTTATAAATTTGCCTCCATATTCAATTTTATTTATTGATAGATTTTTCACCATTAGATAGAGATTCACCAAATTCTCAAAGTTTGCTACATGAAAGATTTTGGCTTAGTTGTATCCTGGAGACAAATTTACTAATAGTGCTTTAGGTAGCAAACTGTTTGAGTGCAGGCAAATATTGTCTTAAGCGAATTTATTTAAGCTACTATTATTATTATTTTTTATTGTTGTGTTTTTTCATTATTTACCCCGTAAGCAATATTTACCATGGTGTATCAAACTGTGCTGAGTGCTGACTGAGAAGAAAGTAACTGCACTAACCAAACTGGGCTGCTAGCTAGATATGACTGAAGGTTTTGATTGGCGTTGTATATATAATGGTAAAACACTGCTAATGCATCACGTGGTTACATAATCTTAGTCCACATAGCAAGTAGAAATTAGAAACATAATAATTCAACAATTGACTAATTTTGCACCTTCTAGTGGTATCGACATCATATGCCAAAAAATAAAAAATAAATAAAGGCCAAAGAATTTCAAATAAATTTAAAATTTTTTAGTGTTGGAGTATACACTGGACTTGTCTGTGTGGCTTAAAGGAAGATAGCTCCAAACCGGTTTGGAGCTAAATTTTTTCTCTCATACAAATTATTACAATTCAATCCGACCATAAAATCAAAGACCATTCCCTTTTCAATTTTTTATTTCTAATCCTTTTTTTTAAAACAATGCTTATAAAGCCATTTTCCTGTGCACTGATAGCCCGAATCAACGAATAGGAGGAAGGTGGTGGCATAGAGATATTCTTAAGAACCAAGCAATGGAGATGTACTTGGTGCACCTCCTTTAAATTCAAGCCATGTCTAACTTTGGAGGTTTAAAAACAAAAATATTACACGAGAAACTTCACATTGAATAGAATTTATTCCATATATAGAATACACTAATTCCAACTAATAAGCACATATATAAATAAAATATCCACTATCTTCAAGTAGTTCCTAATGTAGATTTCGTACTTTTCACATCAATGGCTAAAAATTCTTGTTTTGAAGTTGTTTTCCTCTCATTCATATTGTCCATATTTTGGGCCGTTAGTACTACATTATCACTGTCTGATGTCGATTCCAGTTGATCCTTACTCTTCCCCCATAAAACTAGGTATAAGCCAACAACAATGACAACTGCTCCAATAACCCTAAAAAAAAGTCCAGTTACCTAAGTTAGCCTGTAGTTATACAATGTTTATGATTCCAAATTTTTTTTCCAACAATTTCCTTCCATTAACCAAATGAACCAGATAAACTATAATAATTAAATATGGTGGGAATATACTAGTAACACAACTTTTCTCACAATTACTAACATGACATATTGTGATTGGAGTAATATCACTTTTACTTGGATCCATTGACATAAGTTTTATTATGAAACAATTACTTTAGGCTTTGTTAGTAGTTGTAAAAATTGTTGTACGGTACTTTTTGGTAGGCATATTAAGAAAAATCAATGCGCACCTTCCCATGTGCAATGTCTCAGATAGAATGAAGGAGCCTATAATCATAACTAGAACCACACTTAGGGGACTAAAAGCAGTCACAAAAACAGGTCCCCTTTCCTTCATTACCACTCCTTGAATGTAGAAAGCAAATCCTGAACATATTAGGCCCTGAACAGAGTTTCTTATGAGTATAAAAGCAAGTATATAGGCCACTATTCACTATCAACATTTTTTTAAGAACTACAAAAAGAAAAGGCATTAAAAAGCATAATATTTTTAGAATTTCTCACACTGTATATAGTTGCTAAGAGCTTAATATCGAAGTGTATTGACCAGGCTATGGGGTTGCCCCATTCGATTGCAAGGGCTAGTATGGTACTTTCTAGTGAGCCCATCAAGCAAATCAAAACTGTTAGAGAAAGCTCCGCGGGGTATGATTTCAGTGTAATTGCCTACAATGCAACAAGTATATCTCATTACTAATTCAGTCTAACTAAACGTTTTGAAATATCATGTGCAAGAAGTTGATTGTAATGTTTAAAAGGGGATTCATGTATCATACTCTGTTAATCATAATTGTTTTGTTGATTATAACAAAAATCCTAAATAGAAGAACGATATTGTGTGATTTATTCACCTTGCGCTTAAATTGTTTCTTGAAACCACCGAGCTTGCTCTTCAATAGTGAGTTGCTGCGGCTGATGGTTCATTCATAAAGGAATTTTGTGTAGAAAAACTTCCATCGGTTCTGAAACCACCATGGAGAAAGGCAAGCAGAATGTTTTCTGAGGTTGCATAGAGAGTCTTAAGTTATAAAGGTTTTGTATGTTTTGACCAATTGTAATTGTTTCTTCTATTGGGTTTCTACAGGTTGGATCGTCGGAGTGATTTTTCCTTTGAAGAAGTTCTTCATTGGTTTTCTATTTCATTACTAAAAATTTGGGTGTAGTTTACTACTTTCATTATTTTTGCTTTAGATTTGGTATATTATAACTATGGTTGAAACACTGATAGAACATTTGTTTGGAACTTACATAATCCACTGCATAAATGTCTGGGGTCTAAATTAAATTTTCAATTGATTTACCTGTTTATGCTTGTGCTCAATTTAAACTGAAAATTGCAAATTATATTAATGCCGATTAGACTCTTACTTGAAGAATAAAGAAACCAGACCCGGATAGAGAACTTGCTAGAATCATCAGAGCACCCTTCGTGATATCTTGCTTGTTTGCTGCACTAGTAGATTCTTGATGCGCATTTCCATTTGCCCATGGCAAATTAAACATAGGTCCTTTAACCAGAGTCATAAGCAAAGCTCCCACAACTGTGACCATAGTCCCAAATACCTTGGCCTGGCCACGCAGTCTCCTAAGATATACTTTCTCAAGACTACAAAAGCATTCATAAATTTGAAGCAACCCAAATTTGTGTACACCATGTATGCATGCAAGAACGTGAATAGGGGAGCTAAAGAGTATTACCCTAAAATCCAAGCCATTGCAAATGAAAAGGCAGGAATAACATTGCACATGGCTCTTGCAAAACTTGCTGTCGTATATTTCATCCCGGTGTAGAACAAGTTCTGGTTTATTACAGGCCTGAATAGGAAATTAAAAAGAGAAAAAACAGAAGAAAAAAGTAAAAATTTTTGTTTGAAGCTTAAGACCAAAAGCTTAATTATTGAGTGATGGTCCAAATTCTTACCCCAATAAGGCAATCAACGCAACCTTAGCAAAGACACAGAATGTCAACTTTGGCGTTCTCTTCCTGGTAAAAGTATCAAATTAATGTGGTAGCCTTTTCATCTCGTTCAACATGTAACATTGAAGAAAAGAGTTGAAAAACTTGTACAATTACAAGAAGGGAGGAGATGGAGACCTATCCAAGACAATAGCAAAAGGAGCAATGACAACAGCGGCAATGGCATGCTGGTAGGCTATGAACACATGTTGACTCATCCCCTTGTTTAGAGCATACTTACCGATTATGGACATCCCGGCATAGCCAAATTGCATTATAATTACTAAGAAATATGGCTTCACTTTGTTATACAATTGAGTCTTGGAGTACAACATAGACATGTTAAGCTAATTAACGTTCTCTTTCTTTCTCTCTAATGTGAAGAGGTTTGAGCAAAGTATGAAGTTCACTTTATATAAACAATAATTCTTTCTCTCTCAGAAAATTAAAATCAATCATAACACTTCCAACTCTATAACTTGTTTGGGAGAGGAGAACAAGAGGAACCAATGTAAATAAAAGAATTTTTAAAGAATATTCTCCTGATGGGTTTAATAGGGAAAATATATATCTCTATATATTAAGAGGATTCAAAAGTTAGTTATAGTTTTAGAAAATGTCAAAAATACCTCTAATCTAATTAGATAATCCTTCCATTAAAAAAAAAAAAAAGATAATCCTTATTCTTAAAAAAATACAAAATAAGGTTAAAATTGTTATTCAACAAAATTCAAAATTCAAAATTCAAAATTAAAAATTCAAAATTCAAAAAAAAAAAAACACTACCAGATAAACTTTTTTTCCTAAAAATTAGCACTTTTTATTTGAATATATCTCACTACATGTTTAATACATTTTATTCTAAAAACTAGCACACATTAAATCTAGCCGTTTACTTATTTTTCAAATCATAAATTTTAGTTTCTTGAAAGTAAATTCCTGTGTAACCTCACTAATAATGGATAAATTAAAATTGAAAAATTACATTAAACTAAGAAAAAGAAAAAAAAGCCTTATCGCACATGCGGAGCGCATGTGATGAGGCTAGTGTGTGTATATATATTGTTATTCATTTCTATCATAAGTCCTATTTTTTTTTTTTTAATTCTTTCAAAATTAGGACGAATCAAATTGAATGAAATACCTTAAAATATCGATTTTCACTGAAACTCTTATAATACTTTTTTTAATCCTTAAATGTCTATGCAGCTATTTTATTAAAGAAATTTCATAATAATAATAAAAAGGTTATATGTACATATATAAAATCAAGTGGTGTAACTTTTGTTAATGTTACACTACTCAATAACTTTTAATTGGTTTAATATGTTTAAAACCATGGTGTTGGATTACATATATATATATATATATATATATTCTCATTATCTTCAACACGCATGTCATATTTCATATTAATTAGATATTATTTACTATTTGTATAAAACTTGATTAGGAATGTTGTATTCTTGCTTGAGTTTAGTTACTTTGACAAAAATTGCAAGGAAAAAGAGAAAAAAAAAAAAAATCATCAAGAAAAAAAAAAAAATTGATAGTGTACTTAACATGGTGGATATAATTCAATATTTTTCACTTCACTTAAGAAAGAAGTTCATATTCTTACTTATAATAATCATAATAATTTAGATTTGCTTTCTTTACAATGATGTGTAATCTAATTAAAATTTTTTTTCTTAAATATTATAACATGTAGAAATAATTCTTTATCAAATTTTCAAAATGAATTTATAGAGTGTTTGTGCATTGCATGGGACATCAGCTAGTAATAAGAATATTAATTTTTTTTTTCTCATTTTAATCCCAAACATGATTACTTCATTTCCTTTCAAACATTTAAACAAGAGGGAGGTAAATATTTAAATTTTTTTTTTTTATATATGTTTTATTCTTCATAAACTTCCAAGGCTTGAGAGTCTTGAGACTCCACTCATACACCAGCTATCTTTTTCTCATAGAATGCTAAGCACTATCAGTGCCCACTAAGGAGAGGGACTCAGTGCACCAAGAAAAAGTGTCCACAATGTGGGGCATTGATTGGGTTTACCTAATCCTCACTAAGGATCAATCAGATTGAGTTTAATTAAGGATAGCATTTAAAAAAAAAAAAAATTTGGGAGAATGGAAAAATTTTTATTTGTCTTTTAAACTTTGCCAATAAGAGTAGATATTCTAGGATATTTAGGAGGTGTTTGGTACATACACTTAAAAAAATGTGTTTTATTGTTTAAAAATATGTGTAAAAATAAATGTGAATGAAAAAATGTGTAAAAATACGTGTAATGTTATTTAAAAATTGAAAATGTGTGGCAGTAATTATTATATTAGTGGCAGTAATTAAAGCAGGAAAGAGAGGTATTGCCATCTCTCTCTCCTGCCCCTTTTTTCAATTAGTTAATGATGGTAAAGGTTTTATTTAACTGTCTTTATCGAATGACAATGTAATCCATCTCATACTTAAAAGCAGATTCTTCTCAGTGCGTTCGCATTTGTTGTGTTGTTGTTTTTATTATAATTATTTACTTAAAATTGAGATTAATCATTCGATTTTTGAGAAAGATTTCAAAACTGTTGTAAACTCTCTTCCCAAGTGTGGTATGCTAAATTTGGCTATTAGTCATTTAGTAAGGGACATGTCTTAGAGTTTTTCTCTCTCTCTCGTACATAGAGGCAAGGTAATATTACAACAAATGCTTTAATAAAGTGTCCTGTGAGACTTTTCTTTTTTTTATTAGTCTGGATGGAGGCTGTTCCTTCAAACATTGTTAACTTTTTTCAAGCTAATTTACTAGCTACTTAAATAAAAACTAAAAAGCATGCAGATCAGTTTCTTAAAAAAAAAAAAAAAATGGGGTATCAAATTGTGCCGACTGAGAAGAAAGTAATTAATTTCACTAACCGCACTTCTCTTCTTTTTTTTTTTTTTTTCTTTTTTTTTGAGGTGACACTAACCAAACTTGGCTGCTATATATGACTGGAGGATTTAATTAGTGGGGTTTACTTTTATTTGTTTGCTAAATTAGTGGGGGTATTTTTAAACGTTAGCAAGAGTTTTAGTCAGAATGATCCCGTCAGCTAAATTAGTGGGGGTATTATATAATTCTATATATCGAATCCAAACAGAATGATCCCATCAGCTAAAGTTTTAGTCGTTAATACTAGCTATGTGTACTGGCTTTACATCACATGTAGTTGGAACTTGCAAGTGGCATCCTTGCTCAAACACTCTGCTAATGTAACACGTGATTACATAATCTAATTCACATAGCAATTTGAAATTAGAAACCTAATAATTCAATAATTAATAATTTTGCACCTTCTACTGGTATTGTATGCCAAAAACAAGCCAAAGAATTTTGAAATTTGTTAACGTTGGATTACACACTTGAATGAACCTTCGCTTAGTAGTGCTGATTAGCCTTTTTTTTTTTTTTGGGGGTGGGGGGGTTGAGAAATAACAGCATTAATTGGACGTATATGTCATATTAAACATTTGAGATGCCTTGTGTGCAGGGTAGCAGTGGCATTAACTATTGAGGATTTGTAATCATCCTAACTTAACTAACAAACAAATATATGTAAGTAACTTTTGCAGTAATAATATTGATATTATTTCAGAAGCCATCTGTTCACAGTTGTTAGATATTGACATTCTTTTAAGTAACCTTAGGTCATGCTGTGGCAACTTAAAAGATTGCATGCGAATGCAGTTGAGATCCAAACCAAATCTTCTTCTGCTCTTAATTAGCACTTGCTTGTATAATAAAAAAAGTAACACATTTTAGTCAACTAAGTTCAAAATTCACTAACATCAGTCCATGCAAAGTTGTGTAAATATATATGGTTATTATTATAAACCGTATAAATTTACACTAATACTATTTACTTTGCATTTAGTTTTTTATTATTTATTTACGTATCTTGAGAATGAATGAAGATAGTAGATGGTGGTAGTTGTGTGTGAAGAAAGAGAGACAATTAAAAAAATCAAGAAAAATTGATATTTTAATGAAATATAATGTAAAATAGATAATCTAATGTGAGATGTTTTGAAAAAAAAAGAATATAAAATAGAAAAAGTAGATTCTTACACTAAAATAAATAAGAATTTTTGTATGAGCTAATGCAAATGCTCAACTATGGATGGAAAACTTCCATTTAGATTTTGAGTTGCGTGCATTATAGATATGTAGCCAATCTTTGTCATGTATAAATTCATTCTTTTGTGCTTTTACTCATTTTTTCTTTCCTTTTTATTTTTTGTTTATTTTTTTTTTCTTTCTAACTACTTTTTAGTTCCATGCATGCATGTTGTCACATTGATCATGAATTCGAATTTTTTGTAAAATTTAGAAATTGGAATTTACTTAATTATATATGCTTTGTAATTTTTGACATCATTACGTTTTCAAACCTGGACCGTTTAACGAATCGAAAAAGGAAAAGGTTCAAAGTTTTTAAGGTTGGACCGAGGTTCAACCGAGGTCAAACCGTGATGATGTCATAATAAATTTAATAATAAAAAATACAAATAAATGTATTAAAATGGCAAACATTAACAAAATTTTACTAGAAATTTGTTTAAAAAAATTAAACAACTTTCAATTGAATTTTCACCATTTTTATAAGATTAATAGAAAATAATAAAGCATAAACAAGTGTAAAAAAATTGGTCTTTAGTAATCTTTGAAAAAAAAAAAAAAGATCTAAAATGAAATCATTTTCAACATAAATTAGTAAATTGTATAGTCACATGTAAAAAGTATAGTTCTTGAACCTCTAATAAAATTATCAAATAATAATAGATTGAGAGAGGCTAATAAAATAAATTAAAAAACTATAATCTAAACTGAAAATAAATAAAATATTAAATCCAAAGACGCCACAACAAAGAGCCATAGCCTAGTGGTATTAACGTCAGTATGTTCTTATTAGCAGACTTGATCCCTATTTCAATCCCTTGCATCCGCCAATTTGAATTTTTTTTATGTTTAAAATAGCTTAACATTTATAGAACCGTAACTCACTCTTAATATAATTCTTAAATAACCGGATTTCTATCCGGTTTAGGGTTACCCGGGGTTGGACCATCCAGTCCAGTCCGGGTCTGACAACCTTTCATTAGTCCACCACCAGTTGAATCCAATCTTTTAAAAAAAATGTTTATGATACTACGATATTCTGTTCAGTGATCTCCGGAATCAACTGATAGGAGGAAGGTGGTGGCATAAGTATGCTTAACACAGTCTTAGCATCCTACATGCAACTCTTTGTCAACAAATAGAAATATACTTTCCTCGCCTATGCCTAACGAATAAAAACCAAGTAATGGATATGCACTTGTTGCCTCTTTAAATTGAAGCCACGTCTAACACGTACTGGAAGTATAAAAACAAAAATATTAAACAAAATACTACACATTAATGGGAACTTTTCATATGAAATTAAACCACTGCTAAGCATATATACAATATCAGCTATCTTTAAGCAGTTCCATCTGTAGATTCTATGCTTGTCACATCGATGGCCACAAAGTTTTGTTTTGAAGTTGTTGTCCTCTCATTGGTAGCCATATTTTGTGTTGTTGGTACTATCCTTTCATTGTCTGATCTCGATCCCAATTGATCCTTACTCTTGCCCCATAAAACCGGATATAAGCCAACAACAATGACAATTGCTCCGATAATCCTACAAACATTTCAGTTACCTTATTAAGCACATAGTCATTCAACGTTTATGATTCCAAATCTTTTCCTACAATTTCCTTTAACCAAATCAACTACAGTAATTAATTTCTGTTTTGTCATATATATGAATGTTCTAGGAAACAAAAGATTTTGAATTGAAAATTTAAGCACTTTTTTCGCTAGGCATAGAAGTAATGCTAAGGACACAATTTTTTTCACAACTATTGATATAATATGTTAACCTGGGTTTACCGTTGACACTATTTTTGTAACACACCAATCAAAATAGAACATGTCAACAGTTATAAATAAAATTGTGAAAGATGTTGTTGCTAGACTTATTGATAGTCATAGTAGGATAGAAAAATCAATGCTTACCTTCCTAAGTACATTGTCTCGGACAGAATGAAGGAGCCTATAATTGTGACTAGAACCATGCTCAAGGGATTAAAAGCAGTCACAAAAACAGGTCCCCTTTCCTTCATTATTACTCCTTGAATGTAGAAAGCAAATCCTGAACATATTATGCCCTGTATAAAATTTCTTGTGAGTATAAATATAAGTCTATAAGCCATTATTCCATGACAACATTTTCATAAGAACTGCAAAGGAAAAAAAAAAAAAAAAAAGCATTAAAAAGCTCAACATTTTTAGAATTTCTCACGCTGTATACAACTGCTAAGAGCTTAACATCCAAGTGTATTGACCAGGCTGTGGAGTTGCCCCATTCCATTGCAAGGGCTAGCATGCTACTTTCCAATGTGCCCATCAAACATATCAAAACTGTTAGGGAAAGTTCTGCGGGGTATGATTTCAGAGTAATTGCCTACAAAAGCAAAAAAATGAAGTTCTAAAAACTTGTGTATGTGCACGCACATATTTAATTGAAATTGCAAGGTAAATTAATGCAGATTATACTCTTACTTGAAGAATAATGAAGCCAGACCAGCAGACACAACCTGCTAGAATCATTAGAGCACCCTTGACGAGAGCTTGCTTATTTGCAGCACTCGTGGATTCTTGATGGGCATTTCCATTTGTCCATGGCAAATTCAGCATGGGTCCTTTAACCAGAGTCATAAGCATCGCACCCCCGACCGTCACTACAGTCCCCAGTACCTTTGCCTGGCCATGCAGCCTCCTAATATATACTTTCTCAAGACTACAAAAGCATTCACAAAGTTGAAGCATCCCATACTTAGTATAATTTATAATACCATGTATGCAAGAAAGAATTATAAGTCTTTGTGGGACAAAATTAAGAGAGAGAATTACCCTAAAATCCAAGCCATTAAAAATGCGAAAGCCGGAAGAACATTGCACATGGCAGACGTAAAAGTTGCTGTAGTATACTTCATCCCTGTGTAGTACAAGTTCTGGTCCATTACAGGCCTGAGTAGGGGAAGGAGAAATGAAAGCTAAGTTAGACCTATGCCTCCAGCAGAACAAAAAAAAGTTAACTAAAATGTTAATTTGAAGCTTAAGACCAAAAACTTATTGCTTGATGGTCCAGAATCTTATTCCAATAAGCCGAGCAATACAATCTTAGCAAAGATTGAGAAGGTGAACTTTGGCCTTACGTTCCTGTTAAGAGTATTCTATTAACGTGATTAGCTTTTTATCTCACTTAAAAATATGACTGGGAAAATATTAAAGTTACTATATCAATTTTATTGCAAAAGACTTATATGAAAAATGTTAATAAATGCTTTAAGAGCATTGATTTAAGAACTATTTTTAGAAATATTTTATAGAAAAATGATAAAGTAATTAATTTTTCTGATATTTTTTTATATTTTTCATGAAAGTAATATTAAAATCTTTCCTAATATAGTTTATTAATAATTATATTAAGGGCACCCATTAACATGATAATGAATGTAATTGGTGATACTATAACAAATATAAACAGTAGTAAATGAATGATTAAATTGCCTCTTTTTTTTTTTTCTTTCTTTTTTTGTGATTGGTGACACATTAGTATTGTAATTAAAGCTTATGTAATAAAATTTAAAGTATGCCTAGCATTAATCTTATAACTCTAATGAAGAAAAGACTTTACATATATACATGTAAACAATAAGAAGAAGATAGGAGATGGTCACCTATCCAAGACAATAGCGAAAGGAGCAATGACAGCAGTGGCAATGGCATGGCGATAGACTACCAAAACATGTTGGCTCATCCCCTTGTTTAGAGCAAACTTACTAATTATAGACATCCCTGCATAGCCAAATTGCAATAAAATTACAGCCAAAATTAGCTTCACCTTGTTGTACAATTTAGTCATGGACTCCATAGTCATGGTACGTTTGACTTCTCTTTCTTTCACTCTAATGCAAAAAGCTTCTAAGCAAAATGAAGAATAAATTCACTTTATATACAGTTTTTAATTACTTTTTTTTCCTGGTTCATATTCTTATATGGATAAAATCAATCTCAACACGTCTTCCTTCAGAGAGTCTAGGGACTCCACCTGAGCAAACCAAGATACCATTCCTAAAAGAAAACTTAGATAAATTCAACATCAAAACCAGCTATCTTTCCCTCATAGAATATTAAGCAATATCATTGAGAGTCAACGCACCAAGAAAACGTGTCCTTAACGTGATGCATTGGTAAGGTTTGCTTAAAACGTAATTAGTGATATCAGGTGCTGGAATTAGCTTCTATCTCAATATTTTTTTGTGTTGTTTCCTAAAAGGAAAAAGCAATCTTTTGTATATTTATGGCTTTGGTGAATGGAAAGGCATACGTAGAAATTTTATGCATGCCTTGTGACTCACATGTTATCACAAGCCATGCCATGTCGCCTTATTTTTGTGGTAGTGACCATGTTAACGTTGTATGTTTTTAATACTTTTATTATGCAGATAGTTACATATCGCCCATTGGTTCATGATACGAAGTCAATTCCATGATAATTTCTTAAGAACTTAATAAATGGCGGTGATAGATTTACTGCAAATTTTAATAACATAGAATTAAATTATAAAATGATTTGCCATTAATCACAAAATTTGTAAATTTTATATATTAAAATTTGTAATAAAGTATGACAACCTTGATCGATCCCTCACAAAATCCAAACATTGACTTGTGTTTTTAATTTTTAAACTTTTCTAATAAGATTGTTTGAGTCAAAGATATACTTCATTTGTCGCCTCTAATTAAAATAAAGGAAATATTATTTTCAAGACGATGATAATATTTATTTACAGTAATTGTTTAATGAAAATGTAATCCATCTCATACCTAAAGTAGTGTATCCATGATGTGGTTCGCACTAGCTGAATTATTTGTAAAAACAAAATTATGATAAACGAGTTTTGAGTTGGAACCACCAAGGGCACTCATATATATATATATATATATATATATATATAGAGTAGTAGTAGAAGCTAGAAACCATGTCTCTTGCCCATTGTTAAGTGGAAAAAGCAAACTTTTAGGAGTCTTTGTCATCAACTAAAAAGAAATCAGAATTTTCTTTCGTACGTGTTGGCGGAGGTGATAGAATAGTGGAACAGCAGATCTAGAAAATAACTATAATTTCCCTTTGCTTAGTTGGGAGAAAGAAATGGTGGATGAAAAATAGTAATTTATACAAATTTACCATTATATCCTCCTTATTACATAGGATGATACCTAATTAATAAAAGTGAAGGCGTAATATTTTATTATATTATATCCTTACCATTCATTATATGTAAAAAAAATTAATTATCAAAATTGGTTAAATAAGACCTTACAGCTACGGAATTCATCTTTTATATTCTTTCACTGTCTGTTTAATCTTTCATAACTCACAAATACCTAGTAGATAGCAAAAATGTTTCGTCTTCTAGTTTTATTTCTTTCTTTTTTAAAGAATGAAAAAAGAGTTTGGGAATGGCTAGTTAAGGGGAAGAAAATGATTTTCACATGGTTTTTAGACCTGACAACGGGGTTGGGTCAATAGGGTTTAGGTTCAAGTCAAAATGGGTTGCCTTAAGTGGATTGCAAATCCTATGTGACCCTTATCCGATCTTTTGAGGCCCAAGTCAACCTAATATATATGACCTGTATTTTTTTTTTTCATATGCCAAAAAAATAAATAAGTAACTTGAATATATTAGTTTTGTTTTCTTTCCGATACAAATTAGAAAACAAATAAACGAAAACACTCAAAATAAATTTTAAGTAATACATATTATCTAAGTTTACAAAGTTCGAGGTTCACTAATTCTATTGTTATAGAACAAAAAAAAAAAAAAATGTCATGCACCGTATGAAGTTATAAACCTCCTCATTTATATTTGTCACAAATAAAATATGAATAAAGTTAAATTACCTATACAATAACTAAATATATAAAGTTTTAAGAATAAAATATAACATGGTACGATAGGTAAAGAAAAATTATGTAAATAATTACTATGAATGGTACCACAATTCAATTTAAAATATAAAATTATAAATGCTTGTAGGGTGTAGGGGTAAGGGCCGGAGTTCAAGTCTCCAGGGGGGAGTTTCACATACATTACACTTAAATTAGGTTAAAGTAAAATTTCTGTCTTTTATATAAAAAAAAAAAAAAAACACCAATTCCAACAATTAATAAGCACATATATACATTATACAATATTTTCATGTAGTTTCATCTGTAGATTTTATACTTGTTACATTGATGGCCATAAATTCTTGATTTGAAGTTGTTACCCTCTCATTCATAGTAGCCATATTGGCGGTTGGTACTACCTCTTCATTGTCTGACTTCAATCCTGGTTGATCCTTCCTCTTGCCCCATAAAACCAGATATAGGCCCACAATAATGACAATTGCTCCAATAATCCTACAAATAGTTCAGTTGCCAAAGTTGGCCCATAATCATTTAATTTCTATGATTCCAAATATTTATCCTACATATTTCTTTAATCAAATGAAGCATATCTACTACAATAATTAAATATTGTATTTTCTAATATGTCCCAAATGAAACAAAAGATTTTGATTGGACATTCCAAGAACCTTTTTTTATAATTTGTTTTTTCCATTTAGGCATAATAGCAATGCTAGTGACAACTTTTTTCACAATTATTGATATAGTATATTGCGATTGAAAAAATATTACTTTCATTTGAGTCCCTATTGATAGAACTTTTATTATGCGCCAATTACAACAAATCATGTTAGCACTTGCAAAAATTGTTGTGTCGCTAGACTTATTCATAGGCCTACTAAAATAGAAAAATCAATGCGCACCTTCCTAAGTACATGGTCTCAAACAGAATGAAGGAGCCGATAATTGCAACTATAACTGTGCTTAGGGGATTAAAAGCAGTCGGAAAAACAGGTCCCTTTTCCTTTATTATCAGTCCTTGAATGTAAAGGGCAAACCCTGAACATACTACACCCTGCGTAAAATTTCAGTTGTGAGTATAAATGCAAGTCTTAAACCTTTACAACATTTTTTTTATAAGAAGCATTGCGAAGAGAAAAGGACATCAAAAGAAAATGTAACTAAATTTAGAATTTCTCACAGTGTATACAGCAGCTAAAAGCTTAGTATCTAAGTGTATTGACCAGGCTGCGAGGTTGCCCCGTTCTAATGTAAGGGCTAGTATGGCACTTTCCAGTGTGCCTATCAAACATATCAAAACTGCTAATGAAAGCTCTGCAGGGTATGATTTCAGCGTAATTGCCTACAAAGCAACAATTATATATCATCACTAATTAAGTCTAACTAAAACATTTTGGAATTTCTTGAATTTCTAATGGAGACATATGGGGTTCAAATTCCCCTTCTCCCATTTTTTTAAGTATCAAATTATCATTTTTCTTTTTTTTAAAAAAGGTCTTGGAATAATAATATTTATTATTGTTATGCATGCTTTAGATGTTGACAAGGTTTATGTGACAAAACTTGCGTCAAAGAGTGTAGCAAATTTTTGTATTTGAGTCGTTGGTTCCTGGAATTCTGAGTTGCAAACGAGGTTCATTCATGGAGGAAATTTGTGTAGAATAATTCTAGAGGTTTTAGAACAATTATGGTGGAAAGGCAAGCAGGATGTTTGCTGAATTTGCATAAAAAATCTAGCTTACTAAGGTTTTGTACAATATGATTGATGGTAACTTTTTCTTTTAGTGGATTTTTCGGGGTTGGATCATCTAGAGTAATTTTTCTTTTGAATAGATTCTTTGTCGGTTTATTACTTCGTTATCAAATTTGTGAGTTGTTTACTTTTTTTCATTATTATTTCTTTAAATTTGGTATGTTATACCTATGGTTGAATTGCTGTGTTAGAATATCTATTTAATCAATTGATCTGCTGCATTAGTGTTTATGTTTTAAATTAAATTTTCCATTGACCACCAACCTCATCCAATTGTTCGTGCAAGTGCTCATTTTAAACTGAAATTGCAAATTAAATTAATGCCGATTAGACTCTTACTTGAAGAATAAAGAAACCAGACCAGCAGAAATAACCTGCTAGCACCATGAGAGCACCCTTGATGACATCTTGCTTATTTGCTGCATTAGATTCTTGATGGCCATTTCCATCTGTCCATGGCAAATTCAACATAGGTCCTTCAACCTGAGTCATAAGCATAGCTCCTCCAATCGTTACTATGGTCCCCAATACCTTTGCCCGGCCATGCCATCTCCCAATATTTACTTTCTCAAGACTAAAAAAGCATTCTCAGATTTCTGAAGCACCCCATATTTATTATATCATGTATATATGCATGCAATGCGCAATCGTGAATGAGACTAAAGAGAATTACCCTAAAATCCAAGCCATTGAAAATGTAAACGCAGGAACAACATTGCACATGGCTCTTGCGAAAGTTGCTGTAGTATACTTCGTCCCAGTGAAGAACAGGTTCTGGTTGATTACAGGCCTGTGTAGGGGAAAATGAAAGCTTAAGCGTGGTCCAACTGATCCAAAAAAAAAAAAAAAAAAAAAAAAAAAAACAGTAACATGTTTTGTTTGAAGCTTAAGAGAAAAAGCTTAATTATTGCTTGAAGGTCCAGATTCTTACTCCAATAAGGAGAGCAACAATATCTTAGCAAAGACAGAGAAGGTCAACTTCGGCCGCCTCTTCCTGTTAGGAGTATTAATTTAAAGTGATTAGCTTTATCATCTCGCTCAACATGTAACACTGAAGAAAAGAGTTTAAACAATGTAAACAACAATAAAGAGGAGATTTGAAGCAAAATAATAATAATAATAATAACGAGGAGATGGAGACCTATCCAAGACAATAGCAAAAGGAGCAATGACAACAGTGGCAATGGCACTCCGGTAGACTACGAACACATGTTGACTCATCCCCTTGTTTAGAGCAAATTTACAGATTATGGACAGCCCTGCATAGCCAAATTGCAATAAAATTACTGCCAAAAATGGTTTCACCTTGTTATACAGTTGAGTCTTGGACTCCATGGACATGTTAAGCTAAAATTTCTCTTATTTCTCAGTTCGTTCTAATGTGAGGTTCTAGCAAAATGAAGTATGGAGTTCACTTTATATACACAGCATTTAAATTTTTTTTTCTCATGGTTAAATATAACAACTCGTATTTCAAAAGAATTAGTTTAATCACAATTTATGCTCTTTGTAGTTGTTAATAAAAAGTCTAATCAATCTACTATATGCCCAATGTGGGACTTATCACATATCCATATAACACAATTAATATCCAATCAATCTTGGACATTACAATTATTGTAATACTACAAATTGGTTTGTTTCAATATGTGTTGTGTCCCATGTCAAATATGGATAGAAATCTTACATTAGTTAGTTTAATGAATTTGCCAATGGATCAATAAATGTAATTTATATTATCATTTTTATAAAATTTGGTATAAGAAACTATTTTTAGTTGGAATATATATATATATATATATATATATAAATTTAAGGATTTTATAATATGTTACATCACTCAATATTTCTTAATTGGATTTGAATTTTGACAAATCCACTGTTGAATTACATTATTTTTATATATTCTAGGTGATCAAAAATTAATAGTCATTTCATCAATTAATTGTTTAAACTAAAATTTTTGTAGTTTAAAATAATGCACAAAAGGTGAGTTTATGGATCAAATGGTAAATAATATCTGATTGGCATGAAAATTGACATGCATATTAAGAATATATAAAATATGTAAACCCAAAGTGAGATTTTCAAAATATGGATTCAATAGCAAGTTATTTAGTGGTGTAATATTATTTAGAGTTATACAAAGTGTAACTTAAACCTAACCTTATATATTAAATATTTTTCAATTCACTTAAGAAAGAATTTCATAGTTACTTCCAAAAAAAAAAAAAAAAAAAAAAAAAAAGAAAGAAAGAAAGAAAGAAAGAATTTCATATTCTTACATATAATAATCATAATAATTTACATTTTGTTTCTTTACAATGATATGTGTAGGGATATTGGGCCTGGAAGCCCATCGTAGGTTCATACAATTAGGCCTGCGGCCCAAGCCAAGGACATGTTGCTGTCCGAGGAGATTGAATCTTTACTAGATAGGACTGTATGGTGCACAAAGGTCAACTTTGACCACCATGGCCCGAGGTAGTGCACCGAGGACAAATATACATCTTCGGCTGACTAATGCTTAGGTCTGTGACGGGTGGCCAATGAGTAAAAGTAAAACTCTAAGAAGTCATACGAAGGCTAACAGTGCTTGTCAAACTGTTAGGTGGGGAAACGTCCTAAAATATCTGAAGAGAAGGTTGCCACCACCGCATTAAATGTTGGGCAGCTAAATTCCTGGCTGCATTAATGTGGAGAGGACTGAACAGTGTAACATTGGTTGCCCCAATGCAAATAAGATCAGTAAGGGTGTCTGATAAGATAGGTACTCCAGTGGTAGCCCCTAGGGGTGTGCTTGGTTCGGTTTCGGTCGGTTTGTATGGGTATGGCCAACCGAAACCGAATATTTCGGTTTGTGAAATTCTCAATCGAAACCGATTGAAATGGCTGGAAATCTATCGGTTTTGGTGTATTTCGGTTTCAATCGGTTTCGGTCGGTTTTCGGTTTTTCAAAGAGAGGGTTATTAAGATTTTCAAAGCCACACTCTTTCAAACGATAAAGCAAAAACCAAAGCATATAAAATCACACTCAGAATCATTAAAAACCACAAGCTCAAAACTTTTCACACAATTCACTCTAAAGCAAAATCATCGTTCACTTGAAAAGAAAAATCACAGTATAAATGAAACAAAACAAACACAGTCTAAAGTGTAAAAAAAACTCACCGATTATATGAGAATCAGAGATATACGAGTCAGAGAGAC
The DNA here is from genome assembly GCA_032727855.1 of Quercus ilex subsp. ballota. Lineage (NCBI taxonomy): Eukaryota > Viridiplantae > Streptophyta > Magnoliopsida > Fagales > Fagaceae > Quercus > Quercus ilex. The sequence continues at coordinate 62,823,631 of CM064915.1, forward strand.
TGAAGAATTTGAGTGAAGAAAGCTTCTTCTTCCATTTTGCTCTGTGTGTGTGTGTGTCAAACAATCGCACCGATGATTCCAAGGAAGGAAAAAGACAGAAAAATTTGAGAGAAAAAGTTGGGGAAGGGGGCGGCTGAACTGAAGAAAAGAAAAGGGAAGAATGAAATAGGGGAGGAGCATTTCCGAATCGCACCGATGATTCCAAGGAAGGAAAAAGATAGAAAAATTTGAGAGAAAAATTTGGGGAAGGGGGCGGCTAAACCGAAGAAAAGAAAAGGGAAGAGAATAATAAAACAGGGGATGGGTATTTCAGTATTTATGTCATCCTCTAGGGTTTTAAAAAATTAAAAGGCAAAAAAAACAAGCCCCCCGCGAAGGCTCGAACCTGGGATCCAGCACCAGCTCACAAAGTAGCGTACCACTAAGCCACTAATCAGCTATGTAACAGAGTTACATAAATATATATATATATATATATATATATATATTCGGTCGGTTCGGTTCGGTTTCGGGTGAAAAAATCCAGCATCGAAACCAAAACCGAAAATTTTGGTTTTTAGAAAATGAAACCGAAACCGATTCGAACCGAAAATTTGGCAACGGTTCGGTCGGTTTCGGCCGGTTTGTTCGGTTCGTCGGTTTTTTGCACACCCCTAGTAGCCCCAAATGATTGACAAGTGTAAGACCAGGATGTATTGGAAGGGACTATATAATGGGAGAGACCCTTCATGAAGGAAGAAGAGGGGGAAAGAATCAGAAAAAGGAAAGGAAAGAGTATTGAGGAATCATACTTGTAACCCAATTGAAAAGATAATATAAAAGAATAATGCACCTTGGACCTTGCCGATGATAACTTTTCTTCAAAATAACCCTATGTCGTTCCCTTCTTTTATGGTCAGACTTATTCCTAGATTTATTTGATCAACTACAGCCCAGTTCTTCAACTCATTCTCTATAAGCTCATTGCTTTTGGGCTTAAGCCATTTCACGTAGTGAGCTACCAACCCAAAACTGGTCCTTACAATATGCAATCTAATTAGAATTAATTTCTTAAGTATTATAACATGTAATTAATGAGCATTATAAATACATTAATTGTAAAAATAATTCTTCAATAAAATTTTCAAAATGAATTTATTGTGTACATGTATTGTGTGGGACATCAGCTAATAATAATAATAATAATAATAATATATATATATATATTTTTTTTTTCTTTTTTCATTTAGATCCAAACATGATTACTTCACTTTTAATTCATTTCCTTTCAAACATTTAAACTAGAGGGAGGAAAATATTTAGTTCTTTTATTTATGTTTATTTACGTTTTTCTTATACTCTATCCCAGAGGTGGCTCTACAGCCAGTCTAGGGGGTTCAAATGAACCCCCGACTTGGCCAAAAACTAAAAATTATATATAAAATTATTTATTTATTTATTTTTTTTGACCCCTAAAATAAAATTTTGAACACCCCTAACCCTATATTTTGTTTAATCCCAATTGAAATAAGCTTGAATATGATTATTTTAGTGCTATTTTAAGTGGCAAGTTTTAATCAGTTTTTATCTAGACCCACAAATGACATCACTTTTTTACATATCTTTAACAACTTGCCACCTAAATTTTGTTATGAAAGTGTTGTGTCAGTAACTTTACTTTTAAAATTGTTGATTCATTTTTTAAAATAAATAAATAAATAAATCTTCTCTCTAGACTCTGTCTTATTTTGCCATTGGCCACGGAATGAAATTGTTTTTCTTGCACTTTTCTTCTTCATTAGCAAAAAATTAAACAACTTTTAGCACACAAAAATTACAACACTATTAAACCCCCTAGAAAAAAATCTTGGAGCCGCCACTGCAGTCTATCCATTTCATTTAATTCTTTATAAACTTCCAAGGTTTAAGAGTCTTAAGACTCCACTCATACACCAGCTGACTAATAAGGAGAGGGGAGTGGGGGACTAAGTGCACCAAGAAAACGTGTCCACAATGTGGGGCATTGGTTGGTTTTACCTAAACGTAACTGAGGATGAATCAAATTGATTGAGGATGGCTTTTTTTTTTTTTTAAAAAATAAAATTAAAAAAAATGGGAGAATGGAAATTTTTTTGATTTGCCTTGTAAACTTTGCCAAAAAGAGCAGCGTCATACTGACCTCAAATGCAGAGTTTGCCGATTATATTAGAGCAACAGAGGGAAGAGATAGAGGCCATGCCATCTCTCTTTCTCTCCTGCCTTATTTTCTAATTAGTTAATGATGGTAACCGGTAAGAGTTATGCTTAACTGTCTTTGTCAAATGACAATGTAAGAGTAATGTTATAGACACAAATTATTTTACAACATTTTTATAGACTGTTGATGTGACAAATTCTTACTAGTTCTAATATGAGCCCATCACTAACATCACATTTTTATTTGCAATAACTATTTGGAAAATACTAAAGCCACATTAGCAGTTTGTAAAAATATTATAAAATAGTTTGTATCTGTAACATTACTCGACAATGTAGTCCATCTCATGCTTAAAAGCAGTGTCTTCTTAGTGTGTTTGCTTGCGTTATTTATTTATTTAAATTTATTTTTTTATTATTATATTTATAAGGGAAATAACAGATGCTCTTAGGACAATGATTAACAATCCATTTAAAGAAAGTTTTTATAAGAAAAAAAAAATTAATGTTTTGACAGTTTTTTTTCATTTCTCATAAAAGTAGTGTCAAAATTTTCCTAAAATTGATTGTTAATCATTACTTTAAAGGCACTCATTAGTATGACTCTTTATTTAATATAGTAACATAGAATTTCATATCATTGTGCTATCAGTTGAACCGGACATATTTGTGCGTTGTGTTATTTCAAAAAACTATGTGGATATTTGGTGTAACGGTGTGAATATTGTTGTAAAATATTTTTGTGTTATTTCATTATTTACCCCGTAATTCGGTTGGCTGGGAAGAAACTAGAAAGTAGTTGCACTCACCAAACTTGGCTGCTATATTATGACTGGAGGTTTTAATTAGTGGGGTTTACTTTTGTTTTTTTTTTACTAAGTTAGTGGCGGGTATTTTTCAACTTTAGCTAAAGTTTTAGTTAGAATGATCCAGTCAGCTAAATTAGTGGGGGTATATAATTATAATTATATATAATCCCATCAACTAAAGTTTTAGTGATTAAGACTAGCTATGTGCCTTTTACATCACATGTAGTTGGAACTTGGAAGTGGCATCCTTGCTAGAACACTTTGGTAATGCATCAAGTGATTACATAGTCTAAGTCACATCGTATGCCCAAAAAAGTAAAAGAAAAAGCCAAAGAAATTTGAAGTTTAATTGTTAGCGTTGGATTACTCACTTGAATCTGAATGAACCTTTGTTTAGTAGTGCTGATTAGCCTTTTTTTTTTTTTTTTTTTGTTGGGTTGAGAAATAACAACATTAATATTGGACGTATGTCCTATTAAACATTTAAGATGCCTTGTGTGCAGGGTAGCAATGGCGTTAACGATTGAGGATTTGTAATCTTCCTAACTAAACCTAACAGACAAACATATGTAAGTAACATTTGCAGTAATAATAATAACATTATTTCAGAAGCCATCTGATGACAGTTGTTAGATATTGACATATTGTATAAGTTTTCATGTAATGGATTTTAGACTGTCTTGAAAATTATATGTGATAGGTAAAATTATAGCATGGAAGATACTCTAGATTCAACCCGTCAGCTTTGCTCGTATAATGGAGCTTACAGCTTAAGCTGACGGGATAAGTGGTGGGAATAGCTGAAGACCTTAAGGCTGACGCCATTGATAAGCTGACGCCGATATATAGCTGAAGGAAATAAGATAAACCGACGGTCCTAAATGTGACAACCCTATTAAAACTTGGCTTGACCACCACGCATGAGTATATAAGGAAATGACTTGTATCCCACGTTGAGTGTTAGTGTTCTACAAGGAAAGGATTCTGCAATCTATGCTCATAAGGACTCCTATAAGGAAAAGACTTCTACTTCAAGGAAGAGATGTCAACCTTTTACTACTATAAAATCCTCAATACCCTCACAAATCGAGGTACGCATAATTAACCACTCCCTAGCACTCTAGAGTTGTAACAAGTTTTAACTTGACCTTCGAAGGGTATTTGGCCGGCACCACACCGGTGCTCTCTGTTAGGTCTTCTCCTTTTTGTTGTGCAGGTGCTGTTTAGAGTGTGCGAGTATCGTGTGGCTCACTGGTGATTTTTTCGGCATCATTAGTTGGCGCTGTTTGTGGGAAACGTTTTGCTGCAATCCGCAAGCCATACAGTAGTTTCCCGGATAAAAGAGTTGTATGGTGCTCACTCGCTCGATGACAACCACAAACGACGTTCAAGAAGAAAAACCACCCACGACTGCCCTCGAGAGACAAGTTCAAACTCTCGCCACCGCTGTGGAACGCCTTACCAAACAAAACTGCGATCTGGAAGAACAGTTGCGTCAGAAAAATGCAACACCGAATAACCAAAAAGATGATTAAGAAGGGACCAGTGCTGAAAGAAGGAACCAGGAGGGACCCGAAGGTAGCAACGCTCCAAACCAACAAGAATGACAAGAAACCAGTCGTCCCTTCGGTTTTGACACGGCCCCCCCTTACATGGTCACAGAGATGCAGTTGATGAAGGAAAGGATGGATCTTATGATGAACGCCCTTAAAGGACGGGTGTCTAGCGACCTCGACGATTTAGTTAACTGGACCGATTCACCGTTCACTACATCTGTCAACTCCTTCCCCCTGCGGCAGAAGTTTCGCATGCCACAAATTGAGAGCTATGATGGAGTCAAGGACCCGCTTAATCATCTAGAGGCCTTCAAGACCTTGATACACTTTCAAGGAGTAGCGGACGAGATCATGTGTAGGGCCTTCCTTACAACGCTGAAAGGCCCGGCGAGAATTTGGTTCAGCCGGCTGACACCTAACTCCATCAGCACTTTTAAAGAGCTGAGCGCCCAATTCACTTCGCACTTTATTGGAGGGCATCGGTACAAGAAGTCTACTGCATGCTTGATGAGTATCAAGCAACGGGAGGATGAAACGTTGAGATCTTACATAGCCTGCTTTAATAAGGAAGCACTTTCGATTGACGAGGCCGACAACAAAATACTCGTAGCAGCATTTACTAATGGGCTGAAGAAGGGTAAGTTCTTGTTTTCACTGTACAAGAATGACCCGAAAACTATGTCAGATGTGCTTTACAGGGCTACTAAGTACATGAATGTCGAAGACGCTTTACTAGCTCGCGAGGAAAAGCCCAAGAAAAGAGAAAGGCAAGAAGATACCCGCCAGGAAAGAGGGCGGAAGATAGTGAGAACCGGAGAACGAAAGGATGATAGGTGATCTAAACCCCCTGCGGGGAGGTTCACGAGCTTCACTACATTGACCACCCCAGTTGACCAGGTCCTAATGCAAATCAAGGACGAGGGGACATTAACTTTCCCAAGAAAGCTGAAGGGAGATCCTAACAAGCGGTCCAGAGACAAATACTGTCGCTTCCACCGCGACCACGGACATGAAACAACTGACTGCTATGACCTGAAACAGCAGATTGAAGCACTCATTAGGCAAGGGAAGTTGCAGAAGTTTTTTAGCAAAGAAAGGGCAGACTTGCTCCCTCAGGAGCAAGCTCCCCGACGAGACAACGAGTGTCCGAGACAGCCCATAGGAAACATAAGGATGATTGTAGGGGGTGCGACCGACAGCGGCTTATGGAAAAGGGCTCGGAAGACTTGTCTTAGAATGGTCTAGAACGTTCAGCTCACCGGTTGCATCCCGATGATGCTGCGAGTCGACAACCCACTTATTGGCTTCTCAGAAGAGGACGCCTGACGCCTCCACCATCCGCATGACGACGCGCTAGTCGTTAGCATCTAGGTAGGGGACTATGACATGCATCGGGTCTTAGTCGACAACGGGAGTTCTACAGATATTCTCTACTACCCAGCATTTCAACAGATGCGGATCAGTAGAGAGCGATTAACCCCAACTAACGCTCCACTCGTCGGGTTCGGAGGAACCAAAGTGTACCCCCTTGGTGTGATCACATTGCCGGTTACAATTGGAGATTACCCCCAACAAGTCACTAGGGAGGTTACATTCCTCGTGGTCGATTGCTCCTTTGCCTACAATGCCATTATCGGATGGCCTACCTTTAACTCCTGGAAGGCCGTAGCTTCGACCTATCACTTGAAGATCAAATTCCTCACTGAGTACGGAATAGGAGAGTTGCGAGGGGACCAATTAGCCGCGCGCAAATGCTATGTTGCGATGTTGGAAATGGATGACCATCTGCCGACCATGAGTATAGAAGAAAAACGGACGGGGGCAGAACTCGTGGAGAGGCTCGAGGAGATACCCCTCGATAGCTCCAAGGCGGACAGATCCACCAGAATTGGTACTCTCGCTAGCCCGACAATTCGCTTAGCACTCATAACCTTCCTTAAGGAAAATCAGGACGTGTTCGCCTGGAGCCATGAGGATATGCCAGGAATTGACCCTTCAATCATGGTGCATAAGTTGAATGTGTCGCCATCTTGCCTACTTGTCCGACAGAAGAAGCAAGTCTTTGCCCAAGAACAAGACCGAGAGATAGTAGAAGAAGTCGGCAAGTTACAAGACACAGGCTTCATTAGGGAGGTGTACTATCTCAATTGGTTAGCCAACGTGGTAATGGTGAAGAAAGCCAACGGAAAGTGGAGGATGTGCGTGGACTTTACCGACCTGAACAAAGCATGTCCTAAAGACAACTATCCCTTCCCGCGGGTCGACATTCTAGTAGACTCAACGGCCCAGCACAAGCTGTTAAGCTTCATGGACGCTTTCTCCTGTTACAACCAAATTTGAATGCACAAAGCTGATCAGGAGAAAACCTCATTCGTAACTAGTTAAGGACTCTTCTGTTATAAAGTGATGCCGTTCGGCTTAAAAAACGCAAGGGCGACGTATCAGAGGCTTATGAACAAGATGTTCGCGCAGCAGATTGGGAGAAATGTCCAAGTCTACGTTGACAATATGCTAGTGAAAAGCCGAAGGGAGGAAGATCACTTGGAAGACCTCAAGGAAACATTCGACACTCTTCGCTCTTACAACATGAAGCTTAATCCAGGAAAATGCGCCTTCGGGGTGACGGCAGGAAAATTCCTAGGATTCATGGTGTCACAAAGAGGCATCAAGGCTAACCCGGACAAGATCCGGGCTATAATGGAGATGGCACCGCCAAAGAATGTGAAGGAAGTACAAAGCCTCAACGGCAAAATAGCTGCACTGAATAGATTTGTGTCAAGGGCAACGGAAAAATGCTTACCCTTCTTTCGCACACTGAAGAAATCTTTCGAGTGGATTGCCCAGTGTTAGCAAGCATTTGAGGAGTTAAAAGCCTATCTCTCTTCCCCGCCATTACTAAGTCCCTCGTAGCCCGGCGAGGAGCTTTTCCTCTATCTGGTTGTCTCCCCTGCCGCCATCAGTGCCGCCCTGGTTAGAGAAGAAGAAAGAGTGCAGAAGCCTATGTACTACGCTAGCCGGGCACTTCGCGGTGTTGAAGAAAGATACCCGCCTATGGAGAAATTCGCCTTCGCATTAGTTATGGCGACACGCAAGCTCAAGCCATATTTTCAAGCTCACATGGTGACCGTCTTAATCGACAAGCCCTTGCGGCGGGCAATGCGTAACCCTGAAGCCGCTGGCTGATTGGCGCTATGGGCCATAGAGTTGAGCAAGTTTGACATCCAGTATCGCCCATGAACCACTGTTAAAGGACAGATCATCGCAGATTTCATAGCAGAATTCACAAATGACTAGGACAAGGGGGGTAGAAGAGTCTTCTCAGTGGAGCATACACGTGGACGGATCATCTAACAGGTAGGCTGGGGGAGCAGTATCATATTACTGTCACCCGAAGGGGACGCAGTCGAATGTATGGTCCGCCTCGATTTTCCTACCACCAATAATGAAGCGGAGTACAAGGTTGTAATAGCAGGGCTTGATCTCGCTAAAGCTGCAGGAGCAGCGAACGTGGTCGTTTACTGCGATTCTCAGATCGTTACCAACCAGATAAATGGGGACTACGAGTGTCGGGGTGAAAGAATGAAGAGGTATCTGGACCAAGCAAAGAAGATGGTAGATGAGCTGAAGGCCAAAATCATGCAAATCCCTTGGGGAGAAAACGAGCAAGCTGACCGCTTGGCCAAAGCTGCCTTGGCCGAACATATGACCACCATAAATAATGTACTCTCTTTTGTTCAGCTCTCTTCACTTATAGATTCCATCGATATGCAGGTAATAGGCTCCGAAAGCAATTGGACCACACTGTTAGTCTCTTACTTAAAGTACGGCGTATTGCCAGACGAAAAGGAAGCTGCAAGAAAGCTGAAGGTCCAAGCAGCGAGATTCGTCCTGATAAGAGACGTCTTGTACGAAAGAGGTTTCTCCCACCCCTTCCTAAGATGCTTAGGTCTTGAAGAAGCAGACTACGTCATGAGAAATGTACGCGAGGGAATTTGTGGAAACCACTCAGGGTCGAGATCATTAATGCACAAGCTAGTGCGAGTAGGGTACTTTTGGCCAACCATGTAGAAGGATGCCGAGGCTTATGTAAAGACCTGCGACAAGTGCCAAAGGTTCAGCAATGTTATCAGACAACCACCCGAAGAACTTACCCCGATGACGGCATCGTGGCCGTTTGCTCAATGGGGACTAGACATCATGGGGCCATTCCCTACGGCAATACGACAGCTGAAGTTTCTGGTAGTGGGCATCGACTACTTTACAAAGTGGGTGGAAGCCGAAGCCTTGGCCACCATTACAGAGAAGAACATACGAAGTTTTTTCTGGAGATGTATCATATACAGATTTGGCATCCCTAGGGTCTTAGTCTCGGACAACGGAAAGCAATTCGACAACGACTCCTTCCGGGACTTTTGCTCGAAGTTGGGAAGGACCTTACCGAGTCACAGCATGGTAGAGGAAGGGCACCTACCACCTGGAGACGCTTGACGGACGGAAGCTGCCACATCCTTGGAATGCCGAACACTTACGGAAGTACTACCAGTAGAGATGGCGACGTGAAGAACAACACCCCCTTTTCATTTATAGTTTACTGCAGCGAATTTTAGTTACACTCCTCAAATTTATCATTTTAGTTTTTGCTACAATAAGCCCAAAGGGCAGGTTTTTTACTTTAGTTTTTGCTACAATAAGCCCAGAGGGCAAGATTTCTTTTCTTTAGAACAACTTTTTTCTATAAATGCGTGGCAATAAGAGGAGTTTATTTAGAAAGGCTGACGTTTTCTATTTACAAGCTTGCAAAAAACAGACGACACCAAATCCACAAAAGGTGAAAAATTCTAAGTTAAAAAGTGGAAATCCTTCAGTTTGTAAAAATAGGCGACTGTAAGCCCTCGAGACTGACAAGTCAATCCCAAGAGGATAGGCAATAAAATTAACGGTCCATGTGACGGACTCATCAAAAGAGACGGGCTCATGAAAGTGACAGTCTCAACAAAGTGGCTCCACAAAGTCCATAATATGGACAAGGCCATAAAATTAACGGTCCATGTGACGGACTCATCAAAAGAGACGGGCTCATGAAAGTGACGGTCTCAACAAAGTGGCTCCACAAAGTCCATAATATGGACAAGGCCATAAAATTAACGGTCCATGTGATAGACTCATCAAAAGAGACGGGCTCATGAGAGTGACGGTCTCAACAAAGTTGCTCCACTAAGTCCATAATGTGGACAAGGCCATAAGATTAACGGTCCGTGTGACGGACTCCTCAAAGGTGACGGACTCAACAAATTGACGGTCTCAAAAAAAAAAAAAAAAAAAAGGTTGGGATTTTCACAAGGGATAAGTCTAGTGCTAGAAGCCGACGGACGTAATGTACCCTTAAAACAAAACAAGCCCAACACTAACAGGGACAACTTCAAGAATGAAGGAACGACTAAAAATCCCTTAAAAGGGGACAATGGCTTTGCCAAGCTGACGACATCATTAAAATAGACGGGTCCATAATCATTACTGTTAAATTATAACCCACAGCCAGGCTGACGATCTCAGCCTACGACTAGAAAATAAACAGTCTACAAAGTAAGAAAACAAAGCACACGGACAGAATAGCCATACACACATGATCAAAAGCGACGATTACTGGAGTATTACAAGCAAGAGTAAATTACTTACAGATCAAAGCCCAAAGGGGCACTTAAAAAAAAAAACATTGTTTAAGTATTACAAATGAAAGCCCAAGGGGCACTTAAAAACGTTGTTTGCAAAATGGAACAAAAGATAATAATTACAAAAAACTATGATTCGACAGAAGGGGTGTCACTTGAAGTCCTTTTACTTTTTTTGAACAGAAGGATTGGAAGCAATAACCGGAGGGTTCGCAGCAGGCTGGGCTAGAACAACGCCGCTATCTTCAGCTGGAGGGGCATCCTCAGAGGCGTCACCCTCAACGTCGACGGCCTCATTAGCAGGCGTCATTGGCGGAGCGCCATCTAAGGTGATCCCAGATAGATCCAATCCAAGAAAGGCTGACGCAACTTGCTTAAGGCAGTCATCGAATCCAGTACCATAGTATCCCCCACAAGAATCGATAAAGGAATCTGACGCCTTGAATTTCTGGACCGCGTCAGCCCCAGCCGTCCCCACCTGATCACGAAGGGCCGTCAGCTCTTGTTCTAACTTTTCCTTCTGATGGCCCGCCTCTTCCAACTTCTGCTTTGTCTCTTTCAGTTCCACGTTCAAAAGACGGACGGCTTCCTTGTATTGCGCCTGCTAGTTCAACAAGTTAGCATTGTGTTTACTGACGCGGGTGACAACACCTTCCTTGGCCGTACACCGGTCCTGGAGCGCTTTTACACGTACCAAGGCCTAAAAAGGATACCGTCGTCAGTCAATAGACAAGAAAAAAGATAAGGGAAAAGCTAGCTAGGAGAGACGGCCTACCCGTGTTAGGTCAAACAAAGCTGATGCCCCTAGGTCCTCCGTCCCCAACAAAGCACAAGGATCTATGTCCGTCGATTTTATGAACGATTCTACTTCTTGGATAGTGTAATCCTTGTGTGTCAGTAGGCAACGGGGACCCTCAAGAACAGGACATCACCCCCTTCCCAGCTCCGTGAACAGATTTGGGGGGCGACTTCTCTAGGGGTTCATTTCCAGAAGTGACGGCCACCTATTTATGAGGACGGCCGTCCTTCCTGTTGGGTTTCCTCTTCTGTGAACCCTTAGTGACGGTTTTGGGGGCTGACGAAGATGTCAGCTCCCTCTTTGCTCTTTGCTCCTCCTTTTGACGGGCAGCTACAACCCTTATCCGTTGCGTAGTTGCCTCAATCTCTGCAAAAGTAAGACATATGAGAAAAACTGATGGAAAGAGCTGAAAGTGACGGGACTATTGAAAAAAAAAAAAAAAAACTACTTACGATGGCGAGAAAATTCTTCTAACTTGCGAGCTTCTGGTGTCGGTTCCGAACCCCCGCAGTATGTGTAAAGAGTATCAAGAGTAATCAAATCCCGACACTTTCGCTCCTCCAAAGGAATCTCCAGAACTCGATGGATAAAATCCCTTTGCTCGTCAGTTAGAAGAGGGCGAGTGTTGGCTGAAAAGAAAAATAAGCTGACGGTGTTAAGACACTTCAAAAAATAAATAAATGAAGTATATGTAAAAGCTGACGGGGCTGAAAGCTGTCGGTTAAAACCTGAATCCCTGACGAAGGCCTAAATATTATCAAAGTAACCACGAGGTATCATCTCCTATTCTTCCTGACGACACACCTAATCCGTCCCTAAAACAAAAAAATACATACTCTTCCAATATCTATTCGAATCTGGCATCTCAGACACTAATCTCAACTCCCTCTCCTTGACGGAAAAATGGTACATCCCCTTAGAGGAAGAAAGGTGCTGGGGTCTGTAGCAGTAGAAGAATTCCTCTAAGGAAAGTTGACGGTGTCCTCCACTCAGATGACCCCATAGAACCTCAGCACTTATAAAGATCCTCCATGAATTTGGAGCAATCTGGCTGATGGACAACCCTAAAAAATCAGCCAACTGACGGTGTAGGGCCGTCAGGGGCAGTCTGAGCCCCATAGCAAACATGGCATCATACATACCAACGTCTGCGGTTCTCCCCGTATAACACTTTTCATTTTCCCTAGGGAGACAGATAGGAATGTGGTCTGGGATTTGGAAACGAATGCACAACTCTTTGAAGACCTTATCACTCATTTTTGGTAAAAATTTATTGACGGCCCATTCCTCGGGAAGGATGAAGGGACGGCTACCTCCAGGACTACTTGAGGTTCCCTCACAAGACTCCTTGTCACCCTCACCCCCGTCGCTATCCCTCTCTTCTTTTACCTCAACTTCACCCTCCTCACCTACTACCTCCTCCTGATCTTCATTCCTGTGACTCCCTACCTCTTGTCAGGAGATTGGGCTGACGTCTCCCTCTCTGACGACCAGGAAAAGCTCCGGGATTCACCACCTGAACCAAATACCTCGTCGTAGCTCGCTCCATCGCGGACCGACGACTGATCACTCGACGCATCACTTGACATTTGACTACCTACAAGTGACGGATTTATTCTAAGACCTAGGATGATGGCCTCGCTATAAAGAAATCAACCGAAATAAAGCATGTACAAAGAAAGGGAAAAAGGACTTACGAGTTTTTAAAACAGGTGACAGTTCTGGAAGCGACGACAGAAACACGGGCGACGATGTTGAAGAATTGACGGAACAAAGGCGACGGATCTTCTCTCCAGGAATCAGCAAGGATGAAATAGGAAATATGAGGGGAAAAGGTGGATTATATATAAAGGGGAAGGGTACGGAAGACGAAGTGACGCCCTAGTCCAGAAGCGGAGCCAACCAGAGTGCACCACGTGTCCGAGCATTTAATGATGGCTGCTCGAGGAAACACCGCTGAATTATTTTTTCTCTCTCTTGGCCAAAGTGAAAGTTAGCAACGAAAAATATAACTCCATAATCCGTCAGTTAAAACTGACGAAGATATGGAGTAGGGGGCAACTGATAGGTAAAATTATAGCATGGAAGATACTCTAGATTCAACCCGTCAGCGTTGCTCGTATAATGGAGCCTACAGCTTAAGCTGACGGGATAAGTGGTGGGAATAGTTGAAGACCTTAAGGCTAACGCCATTGATAAGCTGACGCCGATATATAGCTGAAGGAAATAAGATAAACCGATGGTCCTAAATGTGACGACCTTATTAAAAGTTGGCTTGACCACCATGCATGAGTATATAAGGAAATGACTTGTATCCTACGCTGAGTGTTAGTGTTCTACAAGGAAAGGATTCCACAATCTACGCTCATAAGGACTCCTATAAGGAAAAGACTTCTACTCCAAGGAAGAGATATCAACCCTTTACTACTATAAAAGTCCCAATACCCTCACAAATCGAGGTACGCATAATTAACCCCTCTCTAGCACTCTAGAGTTGTAACAAGTTCTAACTTGACATTCGGAGGGTATTTGGCTGGCACCATACTGGTGCTCTCTGTAAGGTCTTCTCCTTTTTGTTGTGCAGGTGCTGTTAGAGTGTGCGAGTATCGTGTGGCTCACTGGTAATTTTTTCGGCATCATCAATATGGACCTTAGGTCTTGCTGTGGCTTCAAAAGGATTGCATGCGAATGCATTTGAGATCCAAACCAAATCTTGTTCTACTCTTACTATGGATGGAAATCTTCCATTTAGATTTCGACTTGTGTGTACTATAGTTTTGTAACCAAACTTTGTCTAATATAAAATTAATCTTTTGTGCTTTTACTCATTTTTCTTTCCTTCTTTATTTTATTTTATTTTTTTTCTTTCTCTTTCTAACTACTTTTTAGTTCCATGCATGTTGTCACATTGATGTATTCAATTTTTTTTTCTAAAATTTAGAAATTGGAATTTACTTAATTATATATGCTTTGTAATTTGTGATATCATTAATCCCACCACCAGTTGAATCCAATCTTTAAAAACAATGTTTATGATACTTCAATATTCTGTGCAGCGATCTCCAGAATCAACGGATAGGAGGAAGGTGGTGGCATAAGTGTGCTTAACACAGTCTTAAGCATCCTTTATGCAACTCTTTGTCAACAATTAGAGACATACTTTCTTTGCCTTAGGAGGAATACGTAAGGACCATGTAATGGAGATGCACTTTTTCAGTTAATTTTTTGCCACCTTTAAATTGAAGCCACGTCTAACACGTACGTACTGGAAGTGTAAAAACAAAAATATTAAACAAAATACTACACATTGATCGGAATTTTTTCATATTTAATTTAATTTTAAATTTCTTAAATCTTAAATAACATAGTTTTAGTTAAATTAAATTATCATAATAATTAATAAAATAAATTAATTTAATAAGTAATGAGAGTGTAACCACTACTTCTAGGATTTCTAGAACCTTTTTCATATAGAAAACACCAATTTCAACAATAAGCATGTAAAGTTGTGATTTACAACTATGTTTTATGTTGACTTTATTTCATGACAAAATGTGTCGTAATTGCTTTAAGTTGGTGAAGACTCAAACTTAATTGAAGAATTAGTGCATTGCGCGACTAGCTCGCGAGAAGTTCGCGAGAAGGGTTCCTGCGAAAAGGGCACGTGAGAAGCACATGACTGGAAGCTGAAGAGTCGTGTCAGGCTGTCGTTTTCACGAGTGTCTCGCAGGAAAGGCCTTCCCGTGAGGTAGTCACAAAACTCTCTGCCTGGAGGATTTTTAAGAGTAACTTTCTTACCCTTCACCCATACTATATATACCCTAATTATCCATAAAATGTAGAGGAAGCCGTTCAGAGAGAAAAACCCTAGATAGGTTTTCAACAACACACACACCCATCCTTTTAGAGAGAGAGCTATTCATCCTTAGTGAGAAATCATTGTAGCTTTTTCTCCTTCCCTCTCCCATTGTCATACCTTTAGAGGAGATTTGTAACCAAACATAACCCACACCCTTTCAGAGTGTAGAGAGTGTTTTGGAGCTTGGGAAGCTTTGGGGAATTGCCAAAAGAAGCCGGTGAGGCTTGGCGGAT